>JADHKP010000024.1:24294-287694 GCA_019925385.1 Raffaelea deltoideospora | reverse complement strand
TCCGATTTTCTCCATCCGGGGGGGGCCCCAAGTTGGCCAAAGGGTTTCAATATCAGCATCTCTTTTTTTCTTTTTTCTTTTTCTCTCTTTTTTTTTTTTTTTTTTTTTTTTTTTTTTTTTTTTCGAGTGCGGCCAGCCCCTCCAATAGCGCGCCAGAACACCTCCCCCCTGCTGCCACACGGAGTATTACTCGTACTTTTGTTATTAGTGCGACTTTTAAACCAAGAACTCGATATGCGAGGGGCTGTGCGGAGTATTTTTCAAGGACAGTAAGGAAACAAGAAAGCAAGGAAGCAAGGAAGCAAGAATCAAGAAAAAAAAAGAACAGAGATAAGAGGAAGAAAAAATGGAAGACGACATAGAAAGAGAAATCCGATCGATGACATTCCATCCAGTCTTCCCTGCTCGTTGCTTTTCGAAATCAGGTCGATGGCATTCCATTCAGTCTTCTCGTTGCTTTTCGAAATCAGATCGATGACATTCCATTCAGTCTTCCCTGCTCGTTTCTTTTCGCTACCAGCCAATATCAACACACCGTATTTTGCCACACTTCATTCTTCGAGGACACGCACAGAGTTTGCGGAGTTGTATGTCCCCAGATGGTACCGAATACTTTTGCAGAGCTTTGACTCTGTACGGTGTAGAAAGAGGGTTAGTCGGTCAAAGCTTTCTTGGTCAGCGTGGCCGAGGAGGGTGCGACGATGGAGGAAATAGGCCGCAGACGACAATGTTGCGAGCAAGGAGGTGGAGGGCTACGGAAGAGGCTGGTCACATCGGTCCCTCTGCCAAATGCCTGCCTCCTACGTCGTACACCGTAGTCCAACACGAGTGCGGAGAAATGCTTTGTCTTCTCGCTTGCCTAGTGGCGTTAGAACCAAGTGAGCTATGCGATGAAGACGGCGGTGTGATACGTCGTTGCATGGTCTTTTGCTTTCTACGAGCTCCGTGTTTCGCTGTCCGCATTCCTCCGTCAAGCCATGCCCCATGGGTGCGAAGCACGATCCAAAGCCTCACGAGGCATGGCGAACAGTCTTTACGTCGGTTTCGCAACAGCCATCAGCGACAGATGAGGGACAGAAGCGCAGTCTCCACCGAGATGGGGGCTGTTCATTGGGCTCAGCGCTGGACCCCAAACTTGCTTTTACGGGGCGCACAAACGGGCGTACGACGCCATGAGAAAGTGAGCGAGTCATGGACTCTGTTGACCCCGACCCGACGTTTGCATGCAAAGGAGATACGCCCGCCGTGTATGGCTCGCAGTGTCTTGCAGTGTACGCATTGGATCTCTGACGTGGCCTTTGGCCATGGTCTCCATA
This sequence comes from Raffaelea deltoideospora, assembly GCA_019925385.1. Taxonomy (NCBI): domain Eukaryota; kingdom Fungi; phylum Ascomycota; class Sordariomycetes; order Ophiostomatales; family Ophiostomataceae; genus Raffaelea; species Raffaelea deltoideospora. The sequence goes on along the minus strand of JADHKP010000024.1, from coordinate 286,378 downwards.
GGGGGGGGGGGGGGGGGTCAATCCACCTTGTGTACGACATGCGGAATGTTTTTTATATTTAACGATAGATAAAGACTCCGGACGGAGCAGCACTCTGCACTCTATTTTGCGGAGCAGTGTTGCGGAGTATTGCTAGTATACTCCAGCCTGAAGATGCGGATGCGCCAAGCTCCTTCTCCACGTTTTCTTTCTTTTTTTATTTTGGCCTTCTTTTTTCGTTTTTCTTGTTTGGGGCCTTTCTGCGTTCCACCCTCCCCCGCTAAAGTGCGAGCCAGGGATACGAGTATGCTGCGATCGTTTTTTTCGCAGGCAAATCGACAAAAACACACAGTTGGCGTGTTTCTGTTTCTCGTGCCCCAATTTTAAACATCGATCTGAGTTTCGACTTTTTACACGCTTCTCTGTCTGAGCTTGATGCCAACGAACCAACTTTCATGCCCGTAGTAATACGACGTACTCTCGACCGTTGTCTGCCATCTCGACCGTTGTCTGCCCGTACTGGCACGGATTACTCCGAAGGTCGCGTCTCCAAGACTTCTGGCTGTCCATCGAGCGAAATAAGGGTACCAACCGTTTGGAGGAGGGGGGGGGGCAAGGGCGACGCGCTACTCCGTGGTCTGAACGCAGAACCGATTCATGATGAGCCAAGGGGGAGACAAGAAGAGTGCAATGATACGGCCAAAGAGGCGGTGTGTAACAGAGACCGGCTCTCAGCTGTGACAAAGCTCCCAGCAGCAGACAGCCCAGTCCCATTTAGGCCCATCAGGGTTCCTCTGCCTTGTACTTGTACGGCTACTCCGCCCTTTGTAACACAAAAACGAATCAATATTCCAAGTAATAATACACTACACAAAAAAGCACGAGCCAGAGGAGTGAGACGGCGTCTGGGGGTGCCACAAAGCGTCAAGACTTTGTCTCATCCCTTGCGTATTTGGCGTGCTTCTTTCTTTGGAGGGAGAGGGCTGAAGACGCTTCATCGGATCAGCCTCTTGTCACCGTCTATCGCTGTTCCTTATGATTACCGCCATCTCTGTTTATTTTGCTCGTCTATGGATACTCGTATGTACTCGTACTTTACAAACACTCGATATGCAGGATGGACCTACAAATTAATGGCGCAACGTGCTCACTGCGGCTAGTCCGAGAAAAGAGCACCGTACGGAGTTTTACGCAGTATAAGGACTTGTGACTACGGGGCTTAGCTGGACTGGCTTAGTTTCGCGCCAAGTCGCTAGAGTTTTTGCTGCCTCATTGGGTATGGGCATCGTGGCAAGAAATGAAAAAAAAGAGAAAGAAAAAAAGTCTGAAAGAAGAGAGGTCAAAGAATGGATGAGCACATTGACCGGATGGGCTTCCTAATCACTTGCCACTAAACGGAGGAGATCAACGGGCTGAAGTTGTCAACAATGAAGTCAGAAGCTGAAGTCGGCGACCATGAAAGAGTCACTCCAGAATGAGGCCGGAAAAAAAGGAAAAAAAGAGAGGAGAGAAAAGACTTCTTTGCGTTGATTGGCTCGATCTTCAGCGACAGCGCCCTTGCGTCTTTTTTTTTTTTTTTGGCGTGAGTGGGCCCTCTTTCTATTGTGACTTTGCTAAACGACATACGGAGTTGGGTTTTGCAACTGCGACTCGACTGCGAGTATGGATATTTTGGGTTGCTATTCGCCAGAGGAAAGACGGAAAGAAGCAACGACAGAAGCAAGGGTTGGGCAAATCAGCAGCGGCAGGCCGTTCCAACAGAGGCAGACTTGTGAGCCGAACGCGCAGATGGCTTTGGGCAGGTGACCTGCTCGTGGTTGCCTTTTTTGAATGAGAATGTCGGTGGCTATTGGCTGGAGGTTGTTATTACTGGCTGCTGAGCAACGCCACCATTTAGGGGCCCTTTTTTCTCTCGTGCACATACGCCGTTATACGACAGACGAGAAATGAGAGCGCTTGTGCGGATTCAGAAAGTGCGGGCAGAGTCAAAGCTCAATGGCTACGACAAAGTACGAGTGCGGAGTCGATGTTGATTGAGTACGACGTCGAACCTCCGTCTCAAAGGCAAAATGCACGCCATCAGAGCAGCTCAGTCAGCCAGACCCATTTCGACCCATTTCTGGGCTGACCAGCGGAAGGGCCGGGGCAACTGGGTCACGTTTTAGCAGCAGACCCCGGTCGCCAATGGCTTGTGGAGCGGTGGCAGGCAAAGCACGACCGGCAGGCGGCAGGAACGAATGGCAACAGCGCCACAGGGACGTCACTGCCTTTCGCTTTTGCCTGCGCTGCCTGCAGCCAAACAGCGGCGTGTTTTGCTCTGTACGGCGACCTCCGCAAAACGCAATCTTATCAAAGGAGGGAGTGGGAGTAGGTGCGTGTCACATGAGCTGGACGTTAAAAACGAAGGAGGTGTAGGTGCGCGTCACATGAGCATACCGTGTAAGGAAGGACGAGCCGTAAAGGGAATCCTGCCTTTGCAGATGTAATACCCCGTGTTCAGTGTACGCGGACAATGTCCAAGGCGGCTCGCGTCGACGTGGACACGATAGATGGCCGGTGATCAAACTGTATTACACGACAAAAAGAAAAGAAATTGCAGTCTCCAAAGAGAAGCAGCCATTTGTGTTCAATCTCAAGCTAGCCGTAATCTCAAGCTAGCTGTAATACTGTTGTGAATCTGGGCCCCCAGTCCCCCAGTCCCCAGTCCCCCAGTCCCCCAGCCCCCAGCCCCCCAGCCCCCAGCCCCAGCCCCAGCCTCTATCACCGTCCGATGACGGTCCGGGTGCTGCTGCCGCCGCCGCTGGCGACGCCGCTGCCGAGGGTGGCGGTGCCGGCCAGGCGGCGGGCGGCCTCGTCCTCGGCCAGCTGGAAGAGGTCGTAGCCGGCGGGCGGCTCGTCCATGTCGACCCACAGGTCGGTGGGCAGGAACTCGCCGACGTCCTGGCGGAAGCTCTCGCGCTCGGCGCGGTCGGCGGCCACGATGCGCTCGACGGCGTCGCGGGCCTTGCGCCAGATGCTGTGGATGCGGGCCTCGACGGAGCGGCGGCGCTCGGCCTCGAGGATCAGCGTGTCGTAGGCGTTGGCGTAGCCCTCGTAGAAGACGCGCAGCGCGTCCATGTCGGCCAGCAGGCCGCCCGAGTGTTGGGCTTGGCCCTGTTTGCCTTGTTGGCCTTGCTGGCTTTGCTGGCCTCCTTGCAAGTCCGGTCCCTTGCCCTCTTCGCCCGTCCCGGCGATCGTGGCCCGCTCGTGGGCCCAGCGCTCGACAAACTCGGCCTCGGCGGCCGCATAGCTGGCCAGCCGGCCTCCGTCGGCGGCCGCGCCGCCATCACCGCCACCACTGCCGCCGCTGGCTGCCCGCTGGCTGCCCATGTCCTGCAGCACCTGCAGCGCTGCCGCCGTGGCTGCAAACGCCGCCGCCACCTGCTCGGCGTGCGCGCGCACGACCGCAAACTCGGCCTCGGCCTCCTGGCGCTCGGCCACAATGTCGGCCACCACGTCGTCGACCTCGGCTGCGTCCTGCAGCACCACCTGCACCATCTCGGCCCGCTCCTGCGCCGACAGCGGCGCTTCCAGCTCGGACTCGCCGTCGCCCGCGCCGGCTGCCGCCGCCGCCGCTTCCTGCTCGGCAATGACGCCCGAGATCGACACCTGCTCGGCCGCCGCCGCGCTGCTGGCCCGCTTTCCGCCGCCGCCGCCGCCGCCGTCGCCTCCCTCGTGCGCCGTCTGCATCGCCGCCTTCCACCGCGCCAGCTCCGGCCCGCCCTCGGTCGTGCGCACGGCCGTCACGCACAGGTCAAAGTGCCGCGTCAGCGACGCCAGGTTCTCGGCCATGGCGTGCGACCGCCGCGTCAGCGACGCCAGCACGTACGGCACCGCCCGCGCGGCCGCATCCAGGCTGTTGCGGCTGCGGCTGCTGCTGCTGCTGTCGGCGAGCCCCTGGCGAGGCGGGTGCGTCAGCGGACTGGGCAGCGGCTCCGGCAGCGCGGGAGCAGCCGTCATGACCTTGTTGAGAGTGCGCAGGTCGGTGTCGAAGCGCAAAAGGTCGCCGTCGAAAGAAGTCTGGGCAGCCTGAGGGCGTTAGGGCGGGAAAGAGAGAAAAATAGATCTGTGAGCGGGAAAGACAAAAAAAAGATGGAAATACAAAAAAATCTCACCTGCAGCTCGGCAATACTTTTCTTGATGGCGTCCCGCAGCGCCTCGACGGCCACCTCGTCGACAAAGTCAAGCAGCGAGCGGGGCTCGCCGTCGTCGTCGTCGTCGTCGCTGGCGGTCTCTTGCGTCTCTTGCGTCTCTTGCGTCTCTTGCGCGGCGCCGGCGCCCGTTGTCGCCGACGTGTTCTTCCGGGGCGGCAGCCGCCGCCGCCGCCGCCGCCGGAACACGTCGGCCACTACGGTAGCCCGGAGAATGTCCATGGTGTGCTCCAGCTGGCTGTTGGCCGCGTCCAGCGTGTGCAGCAGCGCCCGGAAATCGCGCCGGCCCGCCTCGCACTTACGGCTCATGCGGCGCTGCATCTGCCGCAGCAGCGCCACCTGGCTGCGGATGCCGCGCCGCAGCAGCGCCGTCTGCGCCGCCAGAACCACCGCGTCGGCATGCAGCGCCCGCGCCTGCGTCGCCAGCTCGTTGCCCCGCTGCACATGCCCAATCGACCCCAGCGCCCGCCGCGCCGCCAGCAGGTGCTCCACCAGCGTCTCCACCGGCACGTCCGCCTCCTCCGCGCCGCCATCGGCCGCTGCTGCCGTCGCTTGTGGTGCCACCGCTGCTGCTGATGCTGCTGCTCCTGCTGCTGCTGTCCTGGCTGCTGCCGCCGTCGCTGCCGTCGAGCGCCGCGTCGCCCGTCTCCCGCCATCACCGTCGCCGTCGCCGTCGCCTTCGGGATGGCTGCTGTCCCGGCTCCTGCTAGTCCTGCTACTCCTAATATTTCTGCTGCTCCTGATGCTCCTGCTGCTCCTGCTGCTGCTCCTGCCAGGCCCATGCCCGGTGCCGTCCTCTTCGTCGTCGCCGTCGTGGCCGCTGTAGCCGGTCGACCCGGCCGGCGCCCGCAGCAGCGATGCCGGTCGCGACGGCGACAGCGACGACGCTGTGCTCCGAGAACCAGACATTTTCTCTTTCGCTTCTTTTTCTCTCTCCCTTGTCCGGCTGGATTGAAAGCTGCGCTGTCGTTTTGTGCCAATCGCCGAGTCGAAACCCTTCTTTCTCCACTTCTGCAGAGGATTGCCTTTCAAAAGCATGCGAGTGCTGCCAGAATGCCGCCTCGATGCATGTCCTCTATATCATCAAGCCGTCAGGCCTGTCAAAACCAAAAATCTGAGAAAAGCGCCGCAGCAGCAGGAGCTCCGATCGGCCGCCAATGTGCTGAGTCCTGCGATGCAGAAGGGATGGACGAGATAAGCTACGAAGCAGCTACAGGGGAAAGAAGCGAAATAGTAGGCGTGACTAAGCGCGTTCGGCCTAAGGCTACGAGTACGGAGTACGGAGTAGTTGGGGAGTATCCATAATTACGTCGTAATTATAGCGCTGCCAGCCTTGTGCATTCTTTATTTCAGCGGCAAAATGTCTTCACCGCCCAGGTGAAAGGCCTGATGGCTGCCACTGACAACTCCTGAAGCAAAGCTGGCAAACGTCAACTCCAGATCGTGGCCCGTCAAACGACTGGCATATGTCGCCTTTTGAATTTTTGTCATGTGGTGTGTTTTGTGTTCATTTCTGACCCTGGACCGGCCCAGCGCTCTGGCTTTGTCAGCTGCTGCGAGGATCGTTTATGACGTACTATTGCCCAGCAGCGTCGGAACCCCAAGGCCGGCTGGGCCTGCTTTAATGCTTATGCTGCACTCAGCCGCATAAACGTCGCATAGACAGTGCCCCAGGCCGCCTTTCTCGTTTGCAATGCTGTTGGAGCTTCTTGAAAAGTGGAACAGCTGCTACAAATAATGAGCCATTGATTCTTTTGCTTTACGCTTTGGGTTTATTCCGTTGTCTTTATTTTTGGCCTGTCTTGGGGTCCGAGATATGGCCGGAGGGACTAGAGCATGGTACCCAAACGACAACCGTAGGCTCGTAGCAGGGCTGCGCGAGCGAGCTGTCCGAAAGATGGCGTGCATAGAGTCATTTTCGTGCTCTCGTTCCCTGAAAAGAACTGTCTTCAGATGGCGTACAGCGGAGACCAAGGCATCAAGGCTGGAATGGCGGTCAAAATATGGCAAGAATAGACCGAGATTAATATAGAACAGAAACGAGATCATATGTGGCCAGAAACACAAGTGCGGATCACCGCAATCTTCCGTCGTTCTTCTTTGGACGCGGAGGCGGCAAGAATGCCTTGCCGGATACAGATCCTTTGACAATACCGTTCCAGTCTATTCGGATACACAGATCCATGGGCCAATACCGTTCCGGTCTATTACTCCCTGGTCGAAAAGACACTTGTCAAACCTGCTGCCAAACTTGTTCAGTCCCTGCCAAACTTGTCAATCCCTGCCAAACTTGTTAGTCCTTGCCGAGACATATATCGACACACGCGCCCCAGCCTGTGTCGCTCCTCGATCTCCTCTCCCCATCGCCACCTCTCTTTTTCCTGCACCAACCGCTGCCCTCACCCTCCGTTGCTGCATTTCCCGCCATGGCCAGCATGACCATGACAGAGCCTGTGCGGCCAGGAACCTCCGCCTTGGTTGCGCTGTGGCCGTCTGTCCTTGTTCGCCCGGCTGCCAAAGAGCCAAGACAGCGAGAGACGGCTGCCGAAGAGGACCGACCGCTGGACAGAGCGGACGAGCCCCCCCGGCCGCAACGCGACCAAGCCGAAGAGCTGTGTGGCCTTTTGGAGCACGCCGCCGTGGAGGTCGATGCACTGGAGCCTTGCGCTGGCGATGCTGCTGGAAGCACGCCCGTCAGCACAACGTCGTGCCGTGTGGCGCATGCACTGGCATCGCCGTCTTCGCTGTCGCCACTCGTTCCGGACAGCAACGACGACCAAGCTGGCCCAGAGAGTAACAACAACAACAACAACAACAACTCCCTGGATGATCTGTTTGATCTTCCGCGGCGGGCCACCTCGGCACCGCCGGCGGTCCTGCGAGAGGCTGCTCTTCTGAGCGGCGGCAGCATCGGCAGCATCATCGACAGCGTCGTCGTCGGAAACGATGGCGGCCGGGCTGTCGCGGCCGGCATCGCCCCGGCTCCCGCCCCGGCCGCTGCGACGTACTCGTATTCGCTCTGGCAGCCCGCCTTCCCCCAGCTGTTTGACATTTTCGACTATGGCGACGGGCTCACCTTTTTTCTCGGCGGCGGCGGCCGGCGGATCACGCGGCATCTGAGCCAGCATCGGCGAGGCGGCGGACGCCGGCATCCTGGCCAACCTGCCGCTGCCGGCAGCAGCAGCAGCAACAGCGCCCTCCACCACCACCAACTCAGCTTCTGGCCCTACGAGCACCCGCCGCTGTATGCGTGTCGTTTGTATCCTTCGGCAGGCAGCGTCGTTGGAAGCGGCCAAAACAGCAGCAGCAGCAGCAACAGCAGCAACAGCAGCAACAGCAGCAGCAGCGCCAACAGCAGCGCCAACAGCAGCAACAGCGCCAATAGCAGCACCAACAGCAGCGCCAACAACAGCAGCACCGCCGCCACCAGCAGCCACACCAGCCACTCCAGCCGCAATGGGCCGCCTGCCCTGGTGCTCTATGGCGGTCCAGATGCCGACCACGATGGCGCCTGGGCCGATGTCACATTTGGCGGACTGCTGGCCAGCAGCGTGACGGTGGGCCTGCCGCCGCTGCCGGCAGCTGTGGGAGCAGTGGCAGCCACGACGGCGACCGGCGGTGCGAGCAGCCGCAACGGCGACAAGAAAAAGAAGAAAGAAAAGCTGAGTGTCAGGCAGGCCAAGACAGGCACGACAAAGGCGAAAAACACAAAACGCAAGACAGCGACGAGAGGCAGAGCCCAAGCCATGGCCAGAGCCATTGCCAGGCCCAGAGGGAGAGCAAAGCCAATGGGACCACAAGAAAACAAGACAGGTGAACAAAAGCCGAGCGATACCGGAGATCTCGCTGCAGACGTCACTGCAGACGTCACTGCAGACGTCACTCCAAACATCACTGCAAACATCACTGCAAACATCACTGCAGACGCCACTGCAGACGTCACTGCAGACGTCGCAGCCGCCACCATGCCGGACCGGACCGACGAAAAGCTGAATTTGCATTTTGGCTGGCACAGCCGGTTCCGCTTCGAGATCGAGGTGGGCCGGCGGCCAACCAAGACACGGCGCGAGGTCTTTGAGTGGCGGTACTGCTCGGGCGAAGGGTTGGCGGCGCTGGACGAAGACGGAGGAGGTGCAGAGAGGAGGCAGGTCCCAAGCCGACGCCAAGACAGAAGCCAAAGCAGCGCCAGCGGCAGCAAAAAGCCAGACAGAAGCCAAGGCAGCGCCAGCAAAATGACCTGGAAGCCAAAGTGGCAGCGTGGCCGCGCTGCTGTGTCGGCGGTGAAGACGATGGCAAGGCCGAGCACAAAGTCAAACGCAAAATCAAAGGCGAAGCCGCGGAAACCCCAGAAACCTCAGAAAAAATGGCGGGCCGGCTGGATGCTGGTACGGCTGGCCGATGGGCCGGTCGAGGGAGACGACAGCCGGCTGGCCGATGGGCCGGTCGAGGGAGACGACAGCCGGCTGGCCAAGAAGATGGGAACTTCGCCCGACAGCCAGCCAGCAAAAACTCTCGCAGCGCCAGAAAAAGAGGCAGAACCGGCCACGGCACCACCGGCTCCGTCCTCGCACCGCCGCCCCCTCGACTTGGCCATCAGCCAGGAGGCCGAGCTGGCAGCCCAGCGCCGACGCACAGCCGACGGCCACGAAATCGTCGCCACCTGGGCCAACACCGCCGAGTCGCTGCTGTCGTCGTCGTCGTCGTCGACATGGGACTGGATGTCGGCCGTCTCGGCCTCGTCGTATTACGGCGCCGTGTCGGCCGACCGAGACCAGGCAGACTGGACCAATCGCCAGCAACACTTCGATCCCCGCCAGCAACCACAACTCTCCTCGGCGGCCGTGGCCCGGTTCACCTTTCTGGGCAGCGGCAAGTCGGGCCAGCTGGGCGAGCGCTGGGCGCTGATGGCCGTGGCCACAGGCCTGGCCATCTGGGAGCGGGAGCGCCGCGCTCGCCGGCGGCGGCACCAGACCGTGATAGAGGCGTTTGGAGGGCTGGCCAGCATTGGCTGAGGGGGAAGGGAGCCAGCATTGGCGAGAGGGAAGGGAGCCATAATCGACGAGAGTTTGCTAAAGGTGTTCTGGGGGTGCTGAGCACTAATGTCTAAGGGTTGGCAAAGCAAAGGGCTGTGATGAGAAAGGTGTTTTGCCGTTGTCGTCTCAAATGTCGTCGTCTCATGTCGTTTTTCGTCTCAAATAACTGTTTCTCCCCGTCGCTTTCCTCAAGTCACCATTGACCTCTTTGATCCCATTCAGCTTCTCTGTCCACTAACTCATTCATTTCCTCCATTTTCCTCTTCCGTTCGTTTGTGCCGTTCCTTATGTGCGTTTTCTTTTGTTGATACGTCAATTGTTTCTTTTGTTAATCCGTCAGTTGTTTCTTTTGTTAATTTATCAGTTGTTTCTTCTGTTAATCCGTCAATTGTTTCTTTTGTCAATCCATCCGTCTTCCTCTCAGCTCCAATCGCTGTGGCAAGCGGTCCGCTTGAAAGCCTGCCTTCTTGCTGGCCAAACGCCCACAAGGCGTGTACAAAATGCTGATTACGACAGCGAACTGCTCCATCTCCATTCGACGTCGGCGTGCGTTCTGTACTCGAGACTTGTACATTTTAATTACTCGTATTTTTATGCCACACCTTTCCACACAACCATTGTGGCACGTGGGCGAGAGGATCGACGGCATTGGCAAAAAAAGGAAGGAACTCTCAAGACCCTCTTCCACCAGCCGCCGCCCGACCAATGGGGAAGGTCGGATTGGCTTTGCCAGGGGACTAAGCAGACTAAGCTTTTTGGCTTCGAGCTTCTAACTCCACAAAACTCCACTGGGACCTTGCAGATCTATCTCTGAACTTTCGTCCTCGAGCAAAAGCACCAGAACTTCGGCACAAGCAAAAATCGAAACGCTGCTGTCTCCCCAGCGGCATTTCTGCAAGTGGCACGACGCAACGCTTGCCAAATCGGCCAAATTGCCCTCTGGTGCGCCGTCCCATCCAATCATGGCCTCCTTTGCGGCCACACTTTCCCGCGAGGCTAATAAGGAGCTCTGCTGGGAGGGGCGGAGGCTGTTTTATATACGGCCGTCGTATAGACGTTGTTTAAATGTCGTTTAAATACAAAGTGGTTCTGCTGGATGCTCTATGGGCAATAGAGTATGGAGTAGAGCCTGAAATGCGACGTATTCCCGTGGCCTGATTTTTTTATTCTATTTTATTTTTGCTATTCTGTCTTGTTGCTCGTTTTTTTTGTCGCCCATACCTCCTCTTTACTTGCTGGGACCTTTCCTTTGCTGCTCAAGTGTTTCCCGTTGCTCTTTTGATTTCTCGTTGCTCCTCTTTTGATCTCGGCGACAGGCCTCTTTGAGTTTTGCGACGGCGAGAGCCATCTGTCGGCTACCTTTTTTTTCTTTTCTTTTTTTTTTTTTTCTTCTTTCGGTCGTGGGACAACACATTGCCATGCATTCCAGCGCTTCGGATCTCCAGGCCAGCATTCCGCTGACCCAGTCGTTTGCGGCGACACAGCGCCGGAGCTCTCGGCCGAGGCGGCCGGCGTCGCCCGGCAGAAGAGGAGGGCCCGGCCAGACGGCGAAAAGAACGGCATCCAAGCGACGGACGCCGCTGCCGCTGCCGCTGCGCTCTTGGCTGTCTTTCTTCACATCCCGCCGCTTCTGGGCCGACTTCACTCTCGGCTTTGCCGATGGCCTGACCGTGCCGTTTGCGCTCACGGCCGGGCTGTCGTCGCTGGGCCGCACCGACACCGTGCTGTATGCCGGGCTGGCCGAGATCAGCGCCGGCTGCATCAGCATGGGCATTGGCGGCTATCTGCAGGCCCGCCAGGCCGCCACAGGAGACCGCCGCGCCGCCGCCGCCGCCGCCGCCGCAGCCGGTGCAAAGGACTTTGACGACGACGGAGGAGCCGACGGCCACAGCGACAATGGCGGCGACGAGGAATCAGCCCTGTCCTCCGTGTCTCCCGCGTCGTCTTTTTCGGTCTCCTTCCCGTCCTCTTCGTCTCCCTATTCGTCTGATGCCGAAAAGCACCGTTCGTCCCGGACCGGCGTCCACCAGGGCGATCCGGCAGATGGCTTCCTGGACCTGCTCGCCCTGCCGGCAGACCTGCATCGATTGGTGGCGGCCCACGTCTCCAGCCAGCCGCGTGTGCGCAACGCTCTGGCCCTGGCCCTGGCCACATCCCGAAAATCGGCTGCTTCTTCGCACGATGGAATCGGAACACGCGACAAGGAAGCACCGGCCAGTCGTTACTATTATGCCGACGACGACTACGGCGACACGAATGACGACGACGACGACGACAACGGCGACAGCGACAACGACAACGACAGCGACAACGAGAACAGCGACGCCGTCTGGCCCGTGGCGGCCGGCCTGTCGGTCGCCCTCGGCTATCTCGTCGGCGGTGCTCTGCCGCTGTGGCCGTACTTTTTTGTCTCTCGCGTCGGCGACGGCCTCCGCTGGAGCTTCGCCGTCTGCGTGGTGGCCCTCTTTGTCTTTGGCTTTGTGCGAGACTTTGTCGAGTCGGGCGACAGCAGCGGCAGCCATCGGAGCGCCTGCGAGGACGAGAAGGCGGACGACAACAAATATTACTACAGCAAACACAACAGCAGCAAAAACAGCAGCAGCAGCAGCAGCAGCGCCGCCGTCGCCGCCCACCGGTCAATGGCCCGCCAGCGACACCTCCTGCCCTGGAAGCGGTCTTCGCCGTTTCCCTGGCGCCGCGTGTGCAAGAGCATCCGCGAGGGCCTGCAGATGGTCATCCTGGGCGGCGTTGCTGCCATTGCCGCCGTCTTGTGCGTCCGCCTGTTCGAGGGCGCCAGCGCAGAGACGGCTGCGCCGTGAGGTGGCATGAGCTGGGCAGGGGATTCGATGTGGACAATCATTAAACATGCAAGGGTCTTTGGCTGAATCTGAAAATAGTGAGAGAGCATATAGGAGACTTGGTTTCGGTTTTCACGTATGGCCAGTGTACGGCAACGCAGAATCACCACCAAAGCTAAAACCTTCTGCCCTGTGATATTAAACTTCTTAAGCACCTCCGGAAGACTACCGTGAGCTCTAACCGAGCATGGGACAGAAACTGTCCAGTCACGTGCCCTTTGTTAAACGTGTAAATCTGCAAAACATCGTGAGATGTGCCTGCGCGTGACAAGATTTGCTCACAAGAGACAGAAAAACACCAAAAGGAAGAAAGGAAACAGGGCTATGATGGGCCAAGAGGACTAAGAAGCACAGGATACGGCAATGGGGTGGGACAAAAAAGCATGAACAAGAAGGTCGGAAGCCCAGTATTATATTCCATGCCAAGAAGGCATGCTAGTTCTTTCTCTTGCTGCTGTTCGTTACCAGGAAGGGTATCAAGTGCCAATTCCGGGGCCCTATGTCGGTTACCCGATATTAGTCACTTTACGCCTACAGGTGGTCCATTTCTGGAGACCTGTGAAGGTAGCAAGTACTCGTAAGAAACAAAGATGATCATAACGCCATTTCACATCCAACCTTTCAGGCCAGTCAGTCGTAACATATTCCCTGTTCTTCTTCAGCAACGAGTGCCCGTCGGGCGATGCTGCTGCCTTCTGTCTCGCCGAAAAAAACCGAGGCTTATGTAGACTATCAAGCTTTGAAGACTATGTTGCCTATATATTCTATAAACTCGACACTACCACATGGGCAGCTCGAGCAGGCCGAGACTGGTCCAATGTCGCTTTTGGTCGGGGCACGAACAGAATCGCTGTATGGTCCATCTAGTCCGAAAAGGCCCATGGCAAAAAAGTAGGCTCATGCGAAATAGGAGGCATTACTCGAGATATCATTTAAAGCATTTCTATTCTAGTCTAATCTAAAATGACATCAACTAATACTAGTTCTATAATATAATATCCAATCTGCTGGTTGTGTCAGAAGTTTGGTCGGAACATGATGGTGCGCTTCTCTGGTATAGAGATCTATAAACAAAGCAAATAAATCATAAAGCAGGGGGTCTAAGAGAACTAAGAAGCACAGGATATGGCAATGAGATGGGATCAAAAAAACATGAGACGGGATCAAAAAACATGAGATGGAATCAAAAAACATGAGATGGGATCAAAAACATGAGATGGGATCAAAAAAAATGAGATGGGGTCAAAAAAACATGAACAAAAAGAGGCTCTAGCTTCCACCCCTTATTATCACAATTTGCCAAGCCGGAGCACTCTCTGCTATATCAAACGAGCACGGTCTCGCTTCTCCGAGTTGTGTCTGCCATCATGATAGGGCCATTGGAGGCTCGTGTTTGTCTTTGCGGCTGACGAGGATCAGGCATCAGGCTGTTCAGAGTAAGCAGGATGACCGCAGGACCAGCAAAGGTCAACAATGGAAAGAAGCTTGGAAAAAGGGAGAAGGGTCATTTGTCCTACCGGAGCCTTAGCGAGCGTTATAGCAATCGTCACAGGGCCTGGAACTGATTTCTTCAATGGTGGAGGTCACGGGACAAGGGCCATCTATACAAATCTCACTCTCGAAGCCCATTATGTTGTTGCAGACAGGGCACCTGAGATCAATGTAAAGGCACATTTTGAAGGTTTTTTTTCAAAGTAGATTTTGTGTTTCTTTTTTTTGCTGTTTCTCCTTGAGTGCTTGCTGTTCTTTTCAAGTGCTTGCTGTTCTTTTCAAGTGCTTGCTGTTCTTTTCAAGTGCTTGCTGTCCTTTTCAAGTGCTTGCTGTCCTCTTCTTTGTTTTGGTTCTTGATTTACATTTCTTTTTGGATTTCAACGGAGGGAAAGGTCCCTTTTATAGAGAATCAGACATGAGGCATAGGCATGATGCTGAAGAGCTGTTTCTAGGCAGCAGCCGGGGCAGATGCTGAAGGCGTCTTCGACAAGGCTGTGTAGATGTTTGACCAAAGAAGGCTGATGCGATGATTCACACCCAAAAAGCGACCCCGCTGGTCTGCAATCGTCCACATACAAAAGGGCCCCAAAGGCCCCAAAGGCCCCAAAAGCCGGCCCTCACCCGACCCATTCTCCCTTTTCTCTTTTCCCAGCTCCTCACATGATCACCATCGTTCTCGTCCTTTGCGACGACACAACAGCGGCCCTCACGGCGAGGCGCACCATCCGCTGCCAGTACCGCCAGCCACTCAAAGGTGCCAAACCGCCGCATTCCCACCATTGTTGGCCTGGGCCACACCGCGTGTCGATGCCTTTTGCCAGGAGCTGGCCGACCAGCTGGCCGCCCCAATGGGCCAGAGGGCGCCACTCCCAACTCCCACGTGACTCACGTGGTGCACTGCATGCACAGCACAGCCTTCCTAGCCTTTGACGTCTTTCTGGCCGACTGCGCGCCGGCCCGGCCGTGCGTGAGGACGTCGCCGGCCAGATGGAGCAGCCCATCCACTTTTTGTTTTGTCAAGACGGGGACAGAATGACTCAACCACGCACATCCAGCGCCGCGCCACGCTGGACGACCGGGTGCGCGGCCGCTTTGAGTTCATTCCAAGGCTCGACAAGGGCCGGCCGCCGCTCGTCTCGGACGGGGGCGCATGCGCTGTCCTGCCACAACGGGCGGCGCATTGAGCACGAGGACGAGGAGGCCTTTTGGGGGGGCCTGGTGGGCAGAGGCGAACGCGAAGGAAGAGAAGAAGAGAATGGAAGAAAGGGTGAGAAGGTGAAGGTGACGACGAGACAAAAGAGGACAAGGAGATGCAAGAGACACCGTCCACATAAAACAAAGGAAAAGGAAGAGAGAGCGTCGGAACGTATCTTTGATCATGTTTCGCGGGATTCGATAATCGACAACCGCAGGCAACAAGGTATGCCGCAACGTCATGTCATCTGGTTACAGATGGAATAAGAACGCTTGAAATTGGGAGCCAGCTTAAAATCACAGCAATGGTGAGAGCTATCACAGACTTGGCTTGGATCAGACAGAGCAAAGGACTTTCAAGTAAGCAGACAAAATTACTGGATTAAATAAGTAGTTTCTTTTTGTTCACTTAGGGGTAGCCTTGCTGATCCATCCCACTGTGCATATCGTGACACGTCCCATTACCATCCCAATGAACTCCACTGCGGGACCTCCCGTATTTCTCATGCGCTATCCATGCGCTATCCATGCGCTATCCATGCGCTATCCATGCGCTATCCATGCGCTATCCATGCCCTATCTCATACGCTATCCCATACGCTATCCCATACGCCAATACCCCAAACCGCCTCTAACCGTCCTAATTTACGGCGGCTATAGGGCCCACAGTGCATGCTGCCGCTTCACGCTCTTCTCGTTTGCGCTTCTGAATGAACTGGCTGATATCTTTGTTTGTGACATTGAGCAGCTTCAGAGAGTCTTTTTTGATCTTCAGAGAGGACGGACGCCAGAGCGGTACAGTCGGGGTCGGAGAATTTTAGGCTTCCTCTGCTCAAGCTCTTTCGACCGCTGGCCTCGAAAATGCCAAAATGCCAGCGGGCGACACATGGCCCAATGATTGTGCGCCGGGCTGTTGATGTGCTGATCCGTGGCCCAGTCGCCGTCGTCTTGCTGTTTGATGGCAGAGTAAAAACTGGCAGCCAGTCATTTGCGTGCCGGTTCGTCGACGTTTTGATTCGTCGGCGGCGGCTGTCGCTCGAGACGGGGCCTGCCTTCCCCTTTGCACAGCGGAACGTAATGCGAGAAGACGGATACCGCTTGATCAGAACAAGGCTGTAGCCATGGGCCAAAGCATACGCCTTTGTCGCACTATCGGCCTCTGAAAGGCTGGCAAAGGTTGTGAAGGGCATTGGTGGCCCGAAGGGGTCGGGGCGCTGGTTGAAGCCATCGGAAATCTCACGATGTTTTTTTGTTTTTGTATGGGTAATAGGATCTATCGCCATTGTAGCTTGTCGCTTGTATACAGCTATTTCAGTACATATTACTGGATATTTAAGGTGTCTTTGGACGGCCCAGCAGGCTATCTGGCAATTTTTGACAGGCTGAATAGGCATTCCCCACTGGTGCGAGCTCCCATCGCCATCTCGTACATAGTCTCGCTTCCATTTTCATCATATTTTATAAAAGGATATTAATTATTTCTTTTTTATGGGCTAATATCTAATTCAAGACTCTCAGCTATAAGCCGAAAAGAAGAAATAAAGGGCGACGACAAGCTCACAGACTCGACAAAATTATAAGACCAGAAACAGGTCAAAAAATAAGCCCAAAAAAATACAGAATACAAGCATTAAGAATACTCTAGGACACACGCCGGCTGCCTGTCGCTTCCCCGTTGCGTTGTTGGTATCTCTGGCGTGCATTGGCATGTGTGCTGTCTAGTGAAGGACACACGTACAGGACGCTCTGCAGCGACCGCTCGGCGAGAGCAGACGACCCTCGTCATCGCAACTGGCCGCGGTGCCGTCGATGCAAGACCGCGTCCAGCGGACGACAGGGCAAGCCACTTGGTATTGAAGACTGGTGCTCTTCTCGCCCTCGCGTCTCACAAGTCGCTGGGCAACCGCTGTCCGCGCAGGGCAGCCTGTGGCTTCTGTACACGAGTCGTCTTCTGCCGATGGGGGACAGCCTTCTGGCTCTGTGCATGAGTCGTCTTTTGTCGATGCGGGGCAGCCTTCTGGTTCTGTGCAGGAAGCAGGAGTCGGAGCCGGCGCGGGGGAAGGAATGGGAGCGGGACACGGTTGTCCAGCAGTGCAGCTGTCGCTGTCATCTTCGTCGCCGCCCTCCTTATCCGGCCACCCACCAGTGTCTTCTTCATTGCCCCCGTTGATGCTGCCATCCCAGTCATCTTCGTCCACGAAATCATCATCATCGTCGCCGCTGCTGCCACAGTCCTGGCCGTCATCATCATCCTATGCGGCGCAGCTGGGGCCGACCGTCGTGGCTGGTGTTGGCTTTGCTGTTGGCGTCGACTCGCAGGCCTGTGCCTTTTTTGCAGCAATGCTTTTGCAGATGTGGCAGTTTGCGCCGTTGATTTTGCATAACCGGTCACACCACTCGCAGGAGTACAAGTTGCCAGTGCTGGTGCTGGTGCTGGTGCTTGTTTTGGTGCTGGTGCTGGTTTTGGTGCTGGTGCTGGTTTTGGTGCTGGTGCAGGTACTGGTGCTTGTGCTCGTGCTCGTGCTCGTGCTCGTGCCGGTGCCGGTGCTCGTGCTCGTCGTAGCGATCGTGGCGGCTGTGGTGGTTGTGGCAATGGTAGTAGCGCTTTTGCTGTCTTGAGAGCCCTTGTCCTTGGAGACATGTGTTTTGTCGTTTTCCGCCACTACCTCTGTATCGGCATTGCGGGCTTTGTTTTTGCCGTATCTGCTCGAGCCGTCTGTCTCTCGACCGAGGACAAGACATGCACAGTCATCTCGTCCGCAGCCACAAGAGCGGCGACGACGCACTGGGGGACGGTGCCCGAAGTATCTCACATCGGAGGTAAACGCATCATAGGCCAGTCCCGCCATGGCCGAGGAAGACATTACATCTGCTGGATCGCCCAGCCACCCACTGTCTCTGACTGTCAAAAGGGGGATGACACCGGCCGCATGCTCGCCGATGCGCTGCTGGACACGCGCAGTGTTTTCTCTGGAAGAGGCATGGCAAAGTGTGCCGGTGGACAGAGCCAGGGCGGTTGCGAAAAGCAGGATGTTTCGTGTCTTGTCTGCATTAGCAGCAGGATACGAGGAAAGAAACGAAGGGCGGGTCCTTGATCGAGGAGAGACAGCTGAGAGGAGGTGCAGGACAAGAAAAAGGAGACAGGACGAAAATCGGGGAAAAAGACGACACAACGTGAAGCTCACCTTTGCCATTGCTGAGCTTGGTTTTGAAGACTGAAACAGTCCAGAGACGCCGACACAAACGCAAACGAGGCGCGCGCGCAGGTAAATATAAAATGTTGGAAAAACGAAGATGATGCAGGTTAAGTGTGGCTAAGGAGAAAACGTAGCGATGCTGGCCTGGCCTAGCAACAGAGGAGGGATAAGTGGTGAAGCAAACCAGGCGGCCAAGTAATATGGCAGATCTTTCAAATCGCCAGAAAGAGAGAGAGAAGAAAGAGAGAAAAAGATAGAGAGAGAGAGAGAAAGAGAGAGAGAGAGAGAGAGAGATGCACGAAACTGTATGCTCCTTCCTGTCATCTGGCCTGCCTTCTTTATCCAGAAAGTGCAACTGTCAACCGAGGATAGTACACACCCAGTTCATAGAAAAGAGACACTGTTCAATTACACGCATATCAACACTGAGTGACAGAAAGCTCAGTCCATATGATTTGACACCAAACGAGACATATCCCAAACCAATCACCGTCCCAAACGCCAACGAAATTAAAACAAAACAAAACAAAAAAAAAAAAAAAAAAAAAAAAAAAAACAGTCACATAAGCCTGCGTTATCAAGGCTGCCCCGGGGGAAAGCGGTTGGCAGCGGGATAGTGAGAATAGGCCATGTGCCGGAAGTCCGAGCTGTATCTGACGTTCTGTGGCATCTGCAGCGACGGGCTGAAGAAGTATGCGCTGCCCGGTGCGGCCATGCCGGCGGCGGCTCTTGCCTTGGCGGCTTCTTTGGTCGCAGCCCGCACAGCAGCCTTTGCTGCTCTGGACATGCGAGGCTGGCGGCCGTTTCGGCCCTGTCGGCCATGGCGGCCGGGATTCTGGCTGTTTTGGCTTATCTGGCTTCTCTGGCTTCTCTGGCTGCTGTGGCTGCTGTGGCTGCGTGCGCGGTCGGTGTCTGTGTCTGTCAGCGAGATGGTGGACGACTCTGTGGTGTCTCCGTCGATGCTGACCTCGGCCTCGTAGTAGCGGCGTCGCGGGGGGCTGGCGTAGTGGTGGTAGTAGAGATAGTTGTCGCTGTTGGTGATGCAGTACCAGACGACCAGGACGACGACGACAAAAGCGACGATGCCCCCCAAGATGCCGCCAATGTCGCTTTGCGACAAGCCCTGTGCGTTGCTGCCGCCGTCGGCAGGTCCGACCGTCGCTGCTACTGCCTGTGGCGCCATCCTGTGGGACCAGAGGGAATGCGCGAGCGAGTTGAGCGTGTCGCGGCGAGGAAAGAGCTTTGCGTGTCTGAAAATGTAGAATTCTGGGTGTGTGTGTGTGTTTTTGTCTATGTCTATGTGTATGTGTGTTTGGATTTTGTCTGTGTGTATGTGTATGTGTGTTTGGATTTCTCTGTCTATTGTGATAACTGTTGCTTCACAGACAACTCTTGGCCTTTTTTTCACTCTGGGCGCTGATGTGGTCTTTTTGCAAGGAATCCCCTTTCCAAACACCCCATGGTCGCAAGACGCTCAATTTCAAAAGCCGGCGTAGCACAAAGGATCACAGACGGGAAAGAGCATCTCTCATCACGTCATGTGTGCACAAGCGTGCTTTCCCAATTTTTCTTGTCGCATGCAAACGAACAAGGCCCCCGCAGGGCTTTTAATGTTTTACACGTTCGACTTCTCTACAAACGGAAACGGCATCCCAGTCGTGGCTGGGTAGGGCACAAACGAAGGGAAGGAAGGAAGCCGAAGGACCTGGGAGCAACTGATTACAGGAGCGAAGTGAGACGCGACAACAAATGACCACCCCCCAAAAAAGTCACAAGCCAGGTAGAGAAGGCAGGAAAGGCAGTCCAGCGTTACGGCGGCAAAAGCGAAAAAAAAGAGAAAAAAAGCGAAAAGCAAAGAGGCAAGTACGTATGAACGGATGAACCGAATCGCAAAAGTCGACGTGCCCAACCTTAGCCTATCAGACGTCAGGCAACAAACCGTCCTGCCGTCCCCCCCCCCTCATCCTCACCACAGAGAGAAAGACAATTGGGCCGGCACGCCTAACCACACCCTCTTCTATCGCGAGGCTGCCTTAGTTCGGGCATCAAGGAGGAATTCATAGCCGATTTTGTTTCTGTGCTGATCTTATCCTAGGCAGCTGCTCCGGACCGGAAATGGGTCATCTGAACAAAGCAGACCTGTCTCAGATACGGACAGACATGGCAACACGATTTTTCTTGTCTTTGACAGTCACAGGATGGACGAGCACAGCAGGCTGTATTACGAGCAATGCGACCCAGTCGCACCACATGGGCCGGCTTGCTGGATTTGAAACATGACGTTAAGGCAGTTGTGTGTATGTGTGGTGGTGCGATGTGCCAAAGAAAGGTCAGCTGTGGCGTCGATGACCTGATTCGTCCGCGCATCCGTCGGTAGATGTGCACTTGTTTCCGCTGTTGCATTGTTGCATGCATGCTGTTCTGGTTGGCGTGCATATTCCCGTGTCGCCTTCACTCTCTGGTTTGGGGGCTTGCTAAGAACTGACTACAGTGAAGCGCTACAGCATTCATATCGCTAGCATACAGTTTTATCTGTGCGAAACAAACAATTTATCTCTGCCAAACAAACAACCACACCCAAACCAAATCCTTTGTGCGTCTCACTGCCTTTTGCGTGCCTGCGTGGGGGCGTTGTCCTCCAGCATGACTTTCTGGAGAAAGGAGTTGTTTGCAATGAAGCGGCGCGCTCGCTTGCCAAAGATCCACAGCGGAATGGTCGTCAGCAGGACGACTACATAGATGGACCCCAGGACGTTGAACACGTTCAAGACGCCCGAGGAGGCCAGCCAGTCGTTGACAAAGTAGGTCAGGCCAAAGGTGAGGAAGTTGCGGGCGTTGATGGCGACGAAGGCTGTCTGTCAGAGGAAAGAAAAAAAAAAGAAAACAAAACAAGAGAGAGGAGAGAGGAAAGACAGAAACGAGAGAAGAGAGGAAAGACAGAAACGAGAGAAGAGAGGAAAGACAGAAACGAGAGAAGAGAGGAAAGACGGAAACAAGGGAGAAGGCAGAAGGCCGATTCCAATACCGGCGCACCGCGAAAAAACTCACCTTCTTCGCTGAGCTCGTTGTGCGAGTCCAGCACATACGGAAACACGCTGGCGTTCAGACAGGCCACGGCAAAGTTGGCCAGGCCGAAACAGAGCACGGGGCCGCTCCAGTGCGTCTGGTAGTGCACGGTGGCGCCGAAGCCGTAAAAGCCGGCGACGCCGGTGATGAGCGGCACGACGACGAGCGGCAGGCGGAACTCGGGCTCGTAGATGCCGTGGTTGCGCCGCGCCAGCCAGACGCTGAGCCAGTCGTTGAGCGGGCCCGAGACGATCTCGCCGAGCAGCGTGAAGACGAGGGGCGACAGCGAGATGAGGCCGGTCTGCGAGACGGAGAAGTTGTACGGCGGCGCATTGAAGATGGTGGCGTTGACGACGCTGAAGACGACGATCCACGTCAGGGTGGCGCCGTACATGAGAAAGGACCAGAAGACGGCGGGATAGAAGAAGACGACGACGGGCCGCAGGAAAATGCGCAGCAGCGGCGTGCTGGAATACGTGCCGCTGAAGATGCGCAGCGAGTGCCAGTAGGAGTGCTTCTGCTCGGCTGACGGCTGGGACGACGCAGCTATGGGCACTATGGGCACTTCTCCGGCGGCGGCCTTTTCTCTGTCGGCCATTTCTCTGTTGGCGGTTTCGCCGCCGGCCGCAGCCTTTTCTCCGTCGGCCGACGGCCTTTCACCGGCCGTGACGCTGCGATCCAGATCATAGCCGACAAAGCGGTGGGCCAAGGGCGGGCGCACGTATGCCGTCTCGGGCACCAAGAAAAACACGAGCACCAGCAGGACGCCGAAGAAGATGGCGCACCAGATAAACGTCCACTGCCATCCTTGGTTCTGTGGGGAAGGGGGTCAGAAGGAAAAGCAGGATTAGGAGAATGGCAGGAGAGAAAATGGGGGGGAGAGCCTCAACACATTTGCCCACCTCAATGATAAACCCGGCAATGAGGGCACCGCCCGAGATGCCGCAGAGCAAAAACATGTTCCAGGCTGCGACGCGGGTGGCGCGCTGGTGCACAAAGTACAGGTCGGCAATGGTGCACTGCACGAGCACCTCATAGGGGGCCATGCCTAGGCCGCCCCAGATGCGGCTGGCCAGGAAGGAGTGGTAGTCCTTGGCGACGGCGCCCCAGATGGACGACGTCAGCATGATGACGCTGCAGGCCAGATACACAGGGCGGCGGCCGGCCTTTTTGGCGATCGGGTTGAAGAGAAAGAGCGAGATGCCAATGGTCAGAATGAGCCAGGCCGTGGCCTGGGCCAGCACCTCGACGGTGATGCCCAGAGCCGCCGAGACCACCACAAAGCCCGGCGACAGCATGGGGCCAAACGCGCCGACGACGCCGGCCGACAGGCCGGTGACGACCAGAATCACGTCTTTCCGCCATGTGGGCCACTGGTCAGTCAGCCAAGAGCCCACGGAGCATATGCCAAACAGAGACGCCCACACGCCCACACGCCCACACGCCCACACGCCCAAACGCCCACACCACACACCCACAGACACCCACATTCAACGGGTCGTTGGGCGAGTTGGTCGGCTGCGGTGCCAGCACCACGTTGGCGTATTTGCCCTTGCCGTGTTTGAGAAGCTCGCGCGGAATGTGCTGGTACTCGGAAGGCAGATCGGCGCGGTCGGAGAGGACGACTGGAGAGGTGAGTTTTTGAGTTCTTGTTCTCTGCTCTTTGCTCACGACAGATATATCGTCACATACCTGTGCCTGGCACATGCTCGTGGCCAACATCCAGAATGCCCCAGACCATTGCGAACAGTGGTGGTTGGCAAGTGGCAACGATCGAAAGGGGACGTCTGCTTTCCCTGTTTGCTGGATGCCGGTCGAAAAGAAGAGAGGAATACAAACAAAAGCCAGATACAGAGGAAACGAACAAAAGCAAGATACAGATAAAACGAACAAAAGCCAGATACAGAGGAAACGATCAAAAGCCAGATGCAAGGAAAACGAACAAAAGTCAGATACAGAGCCCTACGGGAGCCAGCCCGACACCAAAAACATAAATATCGAGAGCATATATAACCGGCTGGCAAGCCGCAATGCTGGCCCATGAACAAGCAGCCAGCCCAGGGTTTGCTCAGCAGCCCCGAGGCATGTGAGTTCAACGCGCACTTGTGCTGCTGCAGGTCATTCTGATGGCGACGGACATATTGGGCCGAGAGAGAACAGCCTTTTTTGGGCACAAGGCCCTG
Organism: Raffaelea deltoideospora; assembly: GCA_019925385.1. Taxonomy (NCBI): domain Eukaryota; kingdom Fungi; phylum Ascomycota; class Sordariomycetes; order Ophiostomatales; family Ophiostomataceae; genus Raffaelea; species Raffaelea deltoideospora. The sequence continues at coordinate 263,187 of JADHKP010000024.1, read as the reverse complement.
GCATGTCCAGGCTAGAGGCTCTAAAATTGGTCACCGTGTCGGCCGTGTCAGGCCGTGTCAGGCCGCGGTGTCATGTTGCTTCTTTGGGCCTTCCTAGCTCTAGATATATTGCTTGTTTGCATCCGAGTAAATGAACTGGGCGTGGGCCTTGTGTTTTTGAGAGTCATGGCCAAAGATAAGAAACGTCGCAACAGAACTAGAAACCCGACGGAAAAGAAAGACAAATTCTGTAAGTTTGCCTGCAGTGAGTCTCATGCATTGTCTGATTGTTACTGATCTGCAGACTGACTTCACGCGTAATACAAGCTGGAAGCCCTCAACTGCCGATGGGATTTATCACTGCAGCCGACGCTAGCTCGCCACGTTTTGTGGCTGTTGCGTGGTGCGGGGAAATCGGGGACAGGCGGCAGGGGTATGGCAGCAGCGCGAGCAAGGGCAAAAAAGCTGGAAACACATCAATTGCCAATGACACAGGCGTTGCCTGGCCGGCTGGATTCGCTTCGATATTGCCGGGACAAAAGATGAGGCAGTGATGGCCAGAAGTGGCCTTGCAAGAGAAGGCAGGCAATCAAAAGTCGTGCAAGAAGAAGCAGGCAATCAAAAGTCAGTGCATGAAAAGCAGGCATGACTTTTCGAGATTGCTGACTCGGAATCTGCAGAAGAGCAGTCTCGGCCAACGTTGCCTTGACGAATTCCGAGCGCAGTGGACGATTTCAGCTTGTCATAGTCCGGCCTAACTTTGCAGCAATGGCCGCAGCGGCAGCGACGACAGAAACTGCAGCGACTGCAGCGACTGCAGCGACGGCAGCGAGTGCGACGACAGAAACTGCAGCCACAGACAAAACCGGCATCCGTGTCATCGTGGTGGGCACTGGCTTCGCCGGGCTGACGGCGGCCATCGAGTGCCAGCGCAAGGGCCACGACGTGCTGGTGCTGGAGAGCTACAGGGAGCGCAAGCAGCTGGGCGACATTATCAGCTTTGGGCAGAACTCGAGCCGCATCTTCCAGCGCTGGCCGGGCGTGGCCGAGCAGCTGGAGCGGCTGAGCCACCGGGCGCAGGCGCTGACGCTGCGGACGTGGAAGGGCGATTTCCTGACGCGGCAGACGTGGGACCAGGAGACGCGCGACTGGGGCATCCGCTACGACGGCCACCGCGGCGAGTTCCACCGCGTCCTCTACGACTTTGCCGTCGACACGCTGGGCATCGACGTCCGGCTGGGCCATCGGGTGGTGGAGTACTTTGAGACGGAGGAGGGGGCGGGGGTGGTGGTTGAGAAGAGGGGGGAGAGTGGCAAGGACGAGAGCAACAAGAGCGAGAGCGACAAGGGCGAGAGCGACAAGGGCGAGAGCGACAAGGGCGAGAGAGACAAGGGCGACGAGAGCAACAAGAGCGACAGCAACAAGAGCGAGAGCAACAAAACCACCACCCAGCGCTTCGAAGCCGACGTGGTGCTGGCGGCGGACGGGGTGCGGTCGACGGGGCGCACGCTGGTGCTGGGCTACGAGGACAAGCCGCAGGCGTCTGGGTATGCGGTGTACCGATCCTGGTTCGACGGAGCGGCGATTGCGCAGGACGAGCAGACGGCGTGGTTTTACAACAGCGCCGAGGGCGACCAGCACGTGTGCTGGATCGGGCCGGACGTGCACTTTATCGCGGCGTCGCTCTGCCGGCCGGGCTCCTTTTCGTGGGTGTGCACGCACCGGGACGAGGCGGACATTGGCGAGAGCTGGCAGTGGCCGGCGACGGTGGCGGACGCGCGGCGCGTGCTGGCGGGCTGGGACCCGGTGGTGCAGCGGATCCTGGATCTGACGCCGGAGGAGCGGCTGGTGGACTGGAAGCTGGTGTACCGCGACCCGCTGCCGACGTGGATCTCGCCGCGCCGCCGCATTGCGCTGCTGGGCGACGCCGCCCACCCGTTTCTGCCGACGTCGATCCAGGGCGCGTCGCAGGCGGTCGAGGACGGCGTGACGGTGGCGGTGGCGCTGCGCCGCGCCGGCCGCGCCGCCAACGTGCCCGAGGCCGTCGCCGCCTTCGAGGCCCTGCGCTACGAGCGCGTGCGGGCGGCCCAGAAAACGGGCGAGCAGACGCGCGACACCTGGCACCACGCCGACCTGGACGCCGTGCGCGCCGCCGACCAGGCCGACAGCATGAAGCTAAAGCGCGAGGCCTGGATCCTGGCCCACGACGCCGAGGCGTATGCCGAGGCCCACTACGACGAGACGGTGGCGGTGCTGCGGCGCTCGGGTATGGCCGAAGCCCGGGCGCTGAACGGGAAGATGGGGGGGTGGGGGGGGGTGAGTGAGTAGGTGAGGAGTGGGAGAGGAGTGGGAGAGTAGGTGAGGAGTGGGAGAGTGAGGTGGCGAGCGAGTCTGGCGGAAGCTGAGCGGTGGGCGAGTAGGTGGGGAGTGGGAAGTGAGGTGGCGAGCGATTCAGACAACTGGTCAGCCAGAATGGATGGAGAATGGAAATGGTGGAGGCAGATGACAGAGACGACAATGGAGATGGCCAAGTGGATGACGGCAGCTGGCTAGGCAAGAATCAACGGACACCTCTTGCTAGAAGGGATTTCGTCTCGGAGCTGTCTGCAAGATGCTTGCCTTGTATTAGAATGTGCTGTATTGGCAGCTGTATTGGCAGCTGTATTGGCATAGCTGTATTGGCATATACCGACAATCTTGCTGCCCGTAGAGCCTTGGCAACGTTTAAATTCACGTGGTCATTGCTATCCATATTCGCGTGCGAGTCATTGCTTTAAACCTTGATCATGGCAGACACAGCGCGTTCTGTCTCGCCAGTCCAGTAATAGAGAATGTCCCTCCCTCCCAGTAATTGAGAATGTGTGCCCCTTACTCCCAGCAATCTCTCTCCTCCCTCCCCTCACTCCCAGCAATCTCTCTCCTCGCACTCTCTCCCCCCCTCACTCCCAGTAATATGAAAATATGTCCAGGCCGACGTACTCGTCCTTGTACAGCTTGGCCGGGGCATCGCCGCCGGCGCCGGCACACACGATCAGCGGCATAAAGTGCTCGGCGCCGCCCTTGGGGTGGGCTATCAGGGAGGCGGGCCAGTCGCGCCAGCGCCGGAAGCGCTGGTCGCGGTCGGCGGCCGACGGCGTGGTGGCGGCGGCAGTGACGGCGTCGTTCCACTGGGCCAGGGCGCCGCGGAAGGCCGGGTTGGCGGCGGCGCCGCTGAACATGAGACGCAGGTTGTGGAAGCTGGCAAAGCCGGAGCCGACAATGGCAATGGGCCCGCGGGCGACGTCGTCATCGGAGCCGGGTCCCGAGCCGGAGCCGGAGCCGGAGCCGGAGCCGGAGTTGCCGGAATCGCCGGAGTTGGAGCCGGAGTTGCCAGAGTTGCCGAGGCCGTCGTATTCGTCCCGCAGGCGGGCCAAGGCACGGCCCATGGCAAAGTGGGCGGCCGGGTCCTCGCTGTCGAGCACGCTGATCTGCACAATGGGAATGTCGGCCTGCGGGCGCACCAGCAGCATGGGCACAAAGACGCCGTGGTCCCAGCCGCGGTCGGCATCGAGCCGGGGCGCAAAGCCGGCCTCGCGCAGCAGCTGCGCACAGCGCGCCGCCAGCGCCGGCGACCCGGGCGCCTCGTACTTGAGCCGGTATGCCTCGGCCGGAAAGCCGCCGTAGTCGTACAGCAGCCGGTGTCTTGAGCCCGACGAGATGGTCGGCTGGGCCGTCGACCAGTGCGCCGTCACCACCACAATGGCCCGGGGGCGGAGCCGCTGGCCTGCGGTGCTGTTGCTGTCGGCCAGTCCCAGAATCGCCGGCACTCGCTCGCGCAGGCTCTGGGCCAGCTCCGCCGAGTCCGGGTCGCCCAGCACCGGCAGCGGCCCGCCGCCGTGCGACAGCGCCACCACGGCTCCGCGCCGCAGCGCCGTGCCGCCGTTCGCCTCCTTTTTGGTTTCTGTCTCTGTCGCAGCCGCCGTCGGCGCCATGGCGGCACTGGACCGCCCGCCGCCGGTCCCGGTGGAAAACCGAGCAAGCACGGCAAACACGCCGGCCGGAGCACTCCTGCGCGCCTGGAACGCCACACACGCCACAAGCGCTGCGCCAAGGGCCGTGATGACAAGAGGCAGCGTGCGCAGACCGATGCGCATCCGCAGCGTTGCCAGGGGGAAGCGACAGGAAAAAAGGCCACCCCAGACAACAACTGGCGCTGGACTTGATCGAAATGGCTGGCGCTGGGTTTGCTTTTGTTTTGCTTTTTTACAGCCAATGCGCTGCAGTGAACTGAACGCAGATAAACACTTTAGTCCTTCGTCTGCGTGAGTCTCCTTCGTCTGTATGAGATGGGCTGAGCCTCTGTTTTATCTTTGGCGGTTGTCGTTGATTGGGTCAAAAGCATTGGAAATGGACCGGCCTGGAAAATGCATTGCAAATCCTCAGGCGGCCAAGTCGCTTAATTCAGCATTTCAAATGCTGACGAATAAAAACAGCCTAGCATGCTGGCCCGCTGAACGGCGGACCACCGGCCACGGCTCGCTGTGGGGAAAGTGGCGAGATGTGAAGATGAGAACGGACGAGCGGTCACAAAGTCACAAAAGTCACAACGACAAAAGTCAAAGTCACAAACTGCGAAATGAAGTTATCCGAAATTCCCTATCCGAATGGGGCAACGTGACTCTCGGGTCCAACCTCTGGCGAAAGGGAAAGAGCGACAGAAGGAGATGGGAAAAGAGGAAGAGCGCTCAGCAGCGACAGGCAGGCCGCTGTTGTGCGGACGCTGACTTTGTCAAAGTTGTGTATGGTAGTACGACGTAGTTTGTGGCTCAATATATTGTGACCTCAATCTACTGCGCTCAATCTATTGTGCTCAATCTACTGCGCTCAATCTATTGTGACTCAATCTACTGCGCTCAATCCATTGCGCTCAATCCATTGCAACCTTAATCTATTATGTCAAACGTGACTGGAAAGCTGATCTGTCGTTTATTACTTGCCCTCCAAAACGGGCCAATCTATCGACGCTTTGAACTGTAAAAGAAGGAACTACCGACATCAAGAAGCTATGTCCTATTACTATGGACATTAAACCAGAGCAAAATCCCACTCTCGTAACCACAACCCCCTCACTTCTCTTCTCCTCCTTTCAACAAAATCTGCCAGCATTGCATCTTCGATTACTCCCTTTCCCACGAACGAGGGTTATGGCCAGAGAGAGAGACGAATGCGCTTCTCAGACCAGACATGCCACCAGGAGATGGTGGTTGAACAGATGTAGCATTACTCTTTCGCTGCCGTCCTCCACTCTTTGGTACTTTGTGTTGGCAATGTCTGTCAACACATCTGGTAAGTCCAAACACAGATTATCCGACTGTTTACCTACGGAGCCGGAGAGGTCGCTGGCTCTGCGGGAAGACCTTTAGGCTTTGTGCATTTTGTTGTTTTTATAAGCTTTTATAAGCCCTCACAAAGAGCATTCACAAAAGAGCCTTACAAAAGAGCCTTTACAAAAATGACCTGAAATTATATGCTGACAAGTTTATGATGCAGACACGTTTGAGCCCCGAGGACAAGTCAGGGGCAATATTAAACCATCGCCAAACACCATTCTCAATTACAATCGCCTCCTCATCATCACAGATCCAATCTCAATTACGAACGCCTCCCTCCTCTCAGTGATAGTTCGCATTCGCCTCCCTTCTCTGATAGTTCGCATTCGCCTCTCTCCACTCAGTGATAGTTCACATACGCCTCCGGCACCTGGGGCCAGCGGTCGATGCCGTCCTGGATGGCCATGGCCATGCCGCCCAGCAGATGGCTCTGGATGTGGCAGTGCAGAAACCAGGCGCCCGGGTTGGTGACCTGGTAGCGCACCGCCATCCAGACGGGACCCGTGTTGGCCGGCGGCGTGGCGATGGTGTCGCGCTTGGGCGGCGTCGCCAGGTTGAAGCTGGCAGGCATGGCGGCGGCGGCCTCGGCCACGCTGGCATAGGGAAAGTCGCCGTCGCCGGTGCCGAGCAGCCACATTTTGGTGCCGTGCTTGTGGATGGGGTGCGGCGGCATGGGGAAGCTGACGGCGACAAAGACAATGTCGACCCACTGGCCAAAGCGCGTCGTGATCGTCACGTTGTTGTGGATGCTGGGCTCCGGGTTGAACAGCAGCGGCGCCTCGTTGTCGAGCTCCATCGGGTACGCCGACCCGTTGAGCGCCCAGTTGTAGCTGGCGCCGGCCACCTTGATGGACACGCGGAACGTCGCGTCGGCCACGGCGCTGACCTCGTCCGGCGGGAACGCCTTCATGGCGGCCTGGTCGAAAAACACGACGCTGCTGGTCGTGTTGACGCCCACGTCGTCGATGTAGGCGGCGGCCGTCTGGTTGGCCGTGTCGGCGGCCGTGTTGCCGCCCGGACCCACCACCGACAGCGTGGCATAGCCGGCCAGCATCTGCGCCGCCGCCGTCGACGCCATGCGGATGGTGTAGTTGCCCGGCGTGCCGGCCTCGATGAGCACCGAATAGCGGTCGCCGTTGGTGACCGTGATGGCATCCACCTGCATCGGCTCAATGTACGACCCGTCCACCGCATACACCCACATCGGGTGCCCGTCAATGGAAAACGACCCGGTCACGAGCCCAAACGTGCCGATGACGTCCAGCGCCACCCACTTGGGCGCCTTCCCGCACGACGGCAGCCGCACCTCCACCACCTCGATCTCGCTCTGCGTCGGCGTGCACTCGTCAAACACCTGCGGCGGAATGGCCGACACGTTGGTCGCAAAGCCGGCGGACAGCACGTTGGCAATGATGGTGGCCGAGAGGCACCTGGGGGGTTAGAAATAGTTGGAAATTTGAAAGACGGGAAGGCGTGAAGACAGGAAAACGGGAAGGCAGAAAGGCAGAAAGGCGGAAAGACTCGGAGCAAAAACCTACCCCTTTGCCGTCAGGCTCGTCTCGTTGGCCAGCTGCAAAAAGAGCTTCTGCGTCGGGCTCAGCAGCGACGCAATCTTGTCGGCCGACCAGCACTGCACGCGGCCCTTGCCGTTGAAGAGGATGGAGTCGTAGCACGGCGTCTCGATGCCCGACGCCACCTCAATGTCCCAGCTCTCGTCCGACGGAATGTGTCGCAGGTCCGACAGCACCAGCGGCCGCACGTTGCGCTCGGCCCGCTCCATGGCCCGCACCGCCTCGGGGTCGTTGGGCGCAATCAGCGCAAACGGCTTGGGCCGCCCGGCCTTGGCGTGGATCACAATCGGCCCATACAGCCCGTCGTCGATCTGGCCGCGCTGGTGCGCATGGTACCAGTAGCTGCCGTACTGCGTGGCCTTCCAGCGATACACAAAGCTGTTGCCCGTGCGGATCTGCCGCTGCGACAGCCCGGGCGTGCCGTCCGACCACGGCGTGTCTTGCATTTCGATGCCTGATGGTCAGTGTCCTCTCTCCTCTGTCTCCTCTCTTCTGTCTGTTTGTCACTCACCATGAAAGTGCACGGTGGTGTTGAAGGGCATCTGGTTGTGCACCTCCACCACAACCACGTCGCCCTCGTCGAGCTCCAGCAGCGGTCCGGGGAACTGGCCGTTGATCAGGGCCATGGGCCGCGTGAAGCCATCCGGCGCATTGTTTTCCCACGTCAACGTCAGGTTGAAGCGCCGCTCCTGTGCGCCCGCGTCCGGCTGCACGTCAACAAGCGCAAACACACGGCGAGCAACACTGGCCAGCGTCCACGCCAGGACGCCCAGCTCGGGCAAAGACGGCCTCAGCATGGCTCGTGTGGCAGAGACGGGGACGCGAAGGACGTTTGACGACGTTGACTACGATTGGCAAATAAAGCCAAGCAACAAGAACAACAAGAGCATCAAGAGCAACAAGAGCAACAAAGGGCCCCGAAGATCTCCCAAAGAGCACAACAACATCTACATATACTTTTCTTCATGCCATACGCGCCCTCGGCCCTGTCGGGCGGGCATAATACTCTGGTCTTCTAGCTTCATTCTGGCCCTATGAGAGCCCACATGCCAGCAGCAAGAGCAAGCGCCAGCTGAAAGCACACAACGTCTCCGTACTTGGTCCGGCATTCGACTACGGAGTACTCCGTACGAAGCTACTCGTATCCATACTCGCACAAACCTGCATACGCTACAAAATTTCCAATTTTCTCCCTTGCATCCAATCAAGATCGCCACGGATTGGCCCTTGGCTCAGCGCTGACATCTCTTTTGGGCAATGATGGTCCTCTACCGAAATGACACGATCAGCAAAACCCGGCAGCCCCTGAGCTGACTGGTCGCAATTTATGCAGCTGGCGCTCTCAGTCTTTTTTTACGAGCAATCATACCCGGTTTCGTGGCTTACTCAAAGCAGCCAAAACCCAAGCCACAGGAACAAGCGAACCGCGCAGCTGAAAAGACAGAAGGAAGACAGATGCAATACGACCTTTGACAACGTAAGCAAAAAAAGTGTCAGACTCTTCCCATGCAACAATACTCCATAACATCCTACGATACCACGCTGTGTTTTGGAGACGCGCCCTGGCAGTGGGTTTTTGCCTTTCCCTTGCTGGTATGGCCCGGCCTAAAACCGCCTAGCTTTCAAGTCAGCTAAGCAGATGACAAAAACAAGGCCAAATTTAGGTACGGACTACAGGCCCTTTTCGGGCATTTTAAAAGCACTAGCCAGCTGGCTCTGTGGAGGCGTGGAAACGACCCAAGGAGCACGATGTCGTACGAGCACGTCCCTCCGCAACAGTCCAGAGAACGCGATTTGCTCGAGTGCCAAAGTCGGACCCATGAGTGAAATCAGCGCTTGTGTTTAGGCCCCCTTGGCGCCTTGTCAGGCCTCAAACCTCGGCAGTTTTACGAGTCAACGGCGCGCCTTTTTTTTTGCTTTTTTAGAACCGGCTCACCGGCACTCGGAAAGGCCAACCGCTGTTCTCAGCTGGGTTGAACGCCGTCCTTGTACAAATTTGGTGTACATCGTACGTTGTGATAATACGACGTATCCATACGAGAACGAGTACGCGGCGACTTCCAACTCTTAACGTATCCACACAGGTACGGGAGCGGAACCAGGGCTTTGGACCCGCCCTGTGGGGGCTAAGCAATATCTGACTGCAGGAAATAAGCTGACGGAGTTCAGAGGACAATGCGCTTCTTGGACAACAAAAAAACAAAACAAAAAGCGAAAAGACATGTCAGAGACATGTCTGACCGAAATTACCACAAACCTGCAGAGCAAAGGGCTTATCGAGCATTGGGGTCTTTGTCAGCTTGCCAGCGAACGCTTCTCTCTTTGGCCCCAAACCTGACTGTATCATTGCTTGCCAAGGATGATGGTCAAGCCTGCTCGTGTGCGGAAGAGCGGAAAAGATGACAAACTTGCAGAGACGCACAGCGTCAGCGGCAGCTAAACAGCAGCAGCTACAGCCTTGCTTTTAGGAATATTGGCGATAATCAAGTCCTGCTGTTACAGTCGTGCAACTGTATTGTACGCGGAAACACTCGGATCTTGTTACTACGAGTACTGGTACAAGAAACTGATGGGTGTGTTAGCCTGCTTTTTCGAGGCTTTGGCTTTGCGTCATATCGTCGTTTCGCGAGGCCATATCGTTGAACAGAGATGGATGCTCTGTGCAGCCTCACCTCGGAATAGAGTCTCAACAAAAGAAAAAAAGAGCACTTTGCACCATCATTCCAATGTCACAGAAGATTCATCCCGCCATCCTCGCCGTCTCTCCTACACAGACAGCCGCCAGATCCCGCACCACCTCGTCGGCCGTCGCATACCCTCGCGTCCAGCACCGGCGGATCACCGCGCCGACGGGCAGACGGTCCACGTCCTCGGGATACTGCTCGGCCAGCAGCAGTGGATCAACACGCGCCTCGTACGCCATGCGCGCCTCTATGCCGTCTGGCCGGCCGGGGGTGTCCTTGTAGGGCCAGTGCACCATGAAGATGACATACATGAGAGAGCCGAGCCCGAACAAGTCGAGGGCAACGGACTCGGTGTGGCCGAAAACGGGGTGCCAGAACGGGGTGCTTGGCATGCTGGAACCGTCGAGGCCGAGGGCACGGCACACAGAGCCGCCAAAGTCGGCCAGGCGGAGAGACAGAGAGGCTACGGAGTGCCCGCCGTGGCCGGCAGCGTCGTCGGCGTCCCGTCCCACCAACATATTAGCCGGCCGCAAGTCGCAGTGCAACACGCCACGGCTGTGGATATAGGCCACGGCCTCGGCGGCCTGGCGGCACCAGCGCAGCGCCTGCTGCGGCGGCAGCGGCGCGGGATGCCTGTCGAAGAAGGTCTGCAGGTCGCTGTGGGAGGCCTCGCCGAGGAGCAGCGCACGCGGGTCGTCGGGACTCGGGCCGAGGTAGCTGGGAAATGTGAGCAGAGGCACCGACAGAGACACTCATGGCAATGAGCAATGCACCGGCAAAGATACTCATCGCAATGAGCAATGCACCGGCAAAGATACTCATCGCAATGAGCAATGCACTGGCAAAGATACTTCATACTGCACAGGGCCGCGCAGTCCTTATACGCACCGCACAATCCGGGGATGGTCGCCCAGGTGCTGGAGGATCTGCCGCTCAACGGCAAACGAATTCGCAACACTTTTTCCAAGCGTCGGATCCTTAAAGTCGTGCGGTCGTTTTTCGACGACGCCGGGCCGCACGCGGTGGACCGACGAGGTATTTCCAAGGTTGGTGACAGACATGGCGAATTCTCAGGCTATTAGAAATTAATACAAGTAGTAATACTACTCGTACATAAAGCATGGGACCTTTGCTAACCTGTCTTGAGCGATCAGTTGTGGTCGATCTATCTGGTGTGCCTTGTAATAACACGAGACTCCACGTACCTGTCTCTGTCGTCTGTCAACGTGTCATTCTGCGTCCGACTCGCCAACTCAGCGATACGATCCCATTGGGCCATAACAAGTGGCTGTGCAGCTGAAACAGAATCGCATATTGTGGCTGTCTCGGCTCGTGAACAGGGGAAACAGGCAGCACATGGCACGGAGCACACAAGTAGAAAAGTTCCAAGAATGTTGGAGCGTTTATTGAAAACATTCTCTTTCTCTTCTTGGCCTGTATATTACTGCGAACAACAGCAGTCATAGTGTGTCTACTCCGCATTTGTGAGTGAGCTCTAGCCGCTATTCAGATAACACCGAGGCCCTGGGACAGGCTCTTCCATGGCGACGCACTTACCCCGACATCTGCACCAGCATGGAGATTTTTCAACTCTGCCTTGTGAGGCAAACGCAAAGCATAGCTCGTACATCCATCGACTCGCTGCACAGTTGGTCCTGTTCGTTGTCCTATGTCGGCCTTTGTCCGTAGTGAACACGACTTCGCCATGGCTCCCCCGTTTGTCGGAGACACAAAAGATGAGCCGGTCTGGACGCCATCACGCCAGGACGGCAGCAATTCCAGCAGGCTGACTTGTCAGAATATGATGCGCACAGCCTATTTGAAGCTTTTGTTTTCTTGCCATTGTGTTTTGTCATGTCAGACAAAGGGCGCAAGCTTGCCGCAGTAAGGGCGCAAGCTTGCAGCAATACGGGCCAGACACTGCTAAGGCCGCTGTCGGAAGTGAAAAACAGCAGTACCTCGTTCACCCAGCTCGTTTGACAGCGGGACCCATCGCCGACTGGCCGCTCGGCAGGCGGAACTCCCAGCGCGCTACCCCAAGCGTCCCCACTGCGATAAGGCCGAATGTCGGATTCTGAGAGCCGTCGCTTAGGGTCGGCATCCGCTATCTCTGACATATAAGATCTGTTGTAAGATCTCTTGTCGACATTTTTGTTTGACTATTCGCAATTTGCTCACATCTTTCTCTCGCTCTCGCTCGCTTGCTCGCTCTCTGTCTCTCTCTCTCCATCCGATCCAGAACACACCAGACACAATGTCGACAAAGGAAATTGTCTATACCGCCAAAGCGGGGGCGCCCATGGCAATGCTCAGCCAGGCCATCAAGTACAATGGAATGGTGAGCTCATGGTGAAAGGACTCGCCTGGGCGTGGCTTTTCGAACTTGAGGAACTGACTGCATGGACCAGGTCTACTGCTCGGGCAATATCGGCGTGGATCCGGCGACTGGCAAGCTGGCCGAAGGCGGCATCAAGGCGGAGACTGTAAGTGTCAGCAGGCTGCAGCCGGGTCCTCGGTACCAGACTGTGCCAGCTGTACCAGACTGTATCAACGCATGCAGGCTAACACCTCCCTAGAAACAGGCCCTGGCCAATCTCGTGGCCGTGCTGGAGGCTAGCAACAGCAGCCTCGCCAACGTGGTCAAAGTCAACATCTTCCTGTCGACCATGGACGACTTTGCGGGACTGAACGAGGTCTACATGGACGTCTTCAGTGACGTCCCCAAGCCGGTGAGCCGCTGTCTTTTCCCCTGATCGGTATTGCCCGTTTTTGCGAGAGTCCATTTTTGCTGACTGCTTCGAATCCAGTGCCGTACCTGCGTCGCCGTCTATCAGCTGCCGTTCGGCGCCAAGATGGAGATTGAGTGTACCGCTTTCTCCAATGCCGAGGGCAAGCTGTAGACGGTTGGACTCGTCTGTGGAAGGCTGGTCATAAAGAAGCCATGTATTGGGCCCGGCGGTCTGTCTTCCTTTTGCTGGAGTGGGCGATGTGCGCGTTCTCGATGGAGTCCTGCTGGACGTCTTGCGCCTGTGGGAGATGGCACCAGGCTAGATGCAATGTTCTCGAGACTTGCTGTCAAGAAAAGCGTATTTCTTGCATTCCTTTGTATCGGGGACGACATTTTTTCTGCAGATCATTGAATGTCCAAATCGTGAACTCGTACGGCAAGAACTGCGAGTGTTCCTTCCTTGCGCTGTGCTGTAGGCAGAAATGCAAGTGTTCTTTCCTCCTGTGTTGTAGGCAGAAGTGCGAGTGTTCCTTCTCTTTTGTAGGCGGAAATGCAAGTATTCCAAGTTTTCTATTGTGTTGTAGACAAAAAAGATTAAGTGTTCTTCCTCTTTTGTGTTGTAGATGTCCTCCCTTGTTTTCTATTGTGTTGTATCGTTCCTTCCCAGAGGGACCGACTTGCAGGTCTCCCCATATATCTTTTTTTTCTGCTTGGACGAGGCAAAAGCCAGAATGAAATCTTGACAAAGCTTCATCGACCAGCAGGATATATACGACAACAATGTAGCAACGAATTCAACGACGGCAATGCAGCACAAATTCAACGACGACAATGCAGCCCAAATTCAACGACGACAATGCAGCCCAAATTCAAAAACTACGATTGACCTGCAAAATATATACAGTGTGCTGTGGTGTCGTCTCACATGGCTTTCGGCTTCTCGCATGGCTTTTGGTGTTTGTCCCTTCCTCCAAACCAGGGAAAGGGTTAAAAACGCTTCTCCAAGTGCTGACATTCGACAACTCCGTCCCATGCTCGAACTCGCTCTCTACTAAAACGTCCGCTCGACCTCCCCCTCTGCAAGCGCCCACTCAACCTCCCCCTGTACAAACATCTCGACCTCCCACTCTGGAAACGGCCGCCCAACCTCCCCGTCTGCAAACATGCACTCGACCTCCTCCTCGTCAAACGCCCACGCAACCTCCCTCTGCTAAAACGTCCGGGCCGCGTCGTAGCGCAGGACGGCGCCCAACAGCACCTGGGCGCCCAGCACACAATCCTCGGGCTTGCAATACTCGGTGGGGGTGTGACTGAGGCCGTCTTTGGTGGGCGTGAAGACCATGGCGGTGGGACAGCGCTTGCTGACGTGGCAGCTGTCATGGGTGGCACCGCTGATCATGGGCATCCACAGTTTGGGCGGCGGCGACGGGGAGGGACTGGGCCCGTCGGCGGCCGGGGACGGGACCAGGTCGAGGTCGTCGCTGCTGCACACGGCGTCGGCTGCGGCCTGGACAGCGCGGATGGCGGCGTCGTCGAAGCGGACGGCAGGGCTCTCGACAAGGGTGGACCAGCGAACGCGCACGCCGAGGCCGGAGTCGTGGCGGGCAATGTGGTCAAAGTCGCGGCGGCAGCGGGCGACGAGGGCGGCGACGCCGGCATCGCGCTCGTGGCGCACGTCGAGCGAGAAGCGCACGGTGTGGGCGATGGTGTTGATGTTGTCGGGCTGGACGCGGAAGCGGCCGACGGTGACGAGGCCGGACAGTGCAACGGCGGCGGCGTTGGCGGCCACGACCATCTTGGCCGCCGCCAGCAGCGCGTCCATGCGAGCCGGCAGCGGCGTCGTGCCGGCGTGGCTGTCCCGGCCGCTGACCTCGACGTCGAACCAGTGGCAGGCCTGCGATCCCGTCACCACGCCGATGCGCCGCTGCTCGCGCTCCAACACCGGGCCCTGCTCGATGTGCAGCTCAAAGTGCGCTGCCAGCGGCTGTGTCGCGTGCGACGCCGCCACCGCGCCCAGATAGCCAATGCGTTCCAGCGCCTGCCGCAGCGTCAGCGGCGCCTCCGGCCCGCTGCCCGTCGTCTCCACGCAGTCCCACGCCGTCTGCAGCGGCACCACGCCGGCCCACACGCCCGAAGCCACCGTGACAATGGGAAAGCGAGCACCTTCTTCACTGGGCGAGGTTAGATGGTTCTCTTATCATCTTCAGGCTCCTTGCCATCACCAGGTTTGATCCTCTGATCATCTTCAGGCTCCTTGCCATCACCAGGTTTGCTCCTCTTATCATCTTCAGGTCCCTTCCATTCACAGGCTTTCTACCTACTTTGTCCAGTTCACCACGCCCACGGGCCCCTCGGTCTCATACTTGTTGTCGTGCAGCGTGCGCAGCACCTCCAGGCCGGCCAGCACGCCCAGAATGCCGTCGTAGCGGCCGCCCGTCGGCTGCGTATCCAGATGCGAGCCCATCACGACCGGCGCGGCGTCGCCGTGGCCCGCCTTGCCCGGCCGCACGGCAAACATGTTGCCCATCTGGTCCACCGTCACCGTGCAGCCGACGGCCTTGGCCTGGGCGGCAAACCAGTCGCGCACCTTTTTGTCGCTGTCGTCGAGCGCCAGGCGGGCCATGCCGGTCTCGGTCGGATGGCTGTTCGGGTGAGTGTGTGTTTGTTGCTCATTTGCTTACTCTTGACTTACTCTCCACGCCTTGCTTCTCTTGACTTACTCTCCATAGACATGCGCCTTGCCAAATTCACAGGTTGAGTGAATCGACTCCATCAGCCGAGATCCATTGACGCGCAGGGCGGAAAAGTCCGACGGGCCAGAGGCAGCGCTGCCATTGGCAGCATTGGCAGAAGACGCCATCGTTGCAGCGGCAGAGACTGGAATCGGGGTTACATGAACGGCTGCGACACACTGCAGGAGAGCTGTGGCACACGCGACAATGACAGTTTGACAAAGACTCGCAACGAGGCCGAAGAGCCACTCGACCAACTGGGCCGGAAGAGCGCCGCTGGCTTGAGTGAGGACCAATCACGGCGGGGTTTGGCGCTGCTTATCAGCGGGCTGGAGCGGCCCCGATCCCCAAAGTCGCAGCGACAACGGCTCTGATAAGGGGCATGGCCGGCTGACAAAGGCAGCAGACGCCGACAGACGGGACTAGGGGGCGTTTTTGGTGTAAGTTCCCAAAGAGGAAATCGATGCACGAGTAGGCGGTAGGTTGACAATGTGTCCCTGGTTTCTTTGTGATGAAATATTGTGTTCTGACGTGTGCATGTTCTTTGGTGTGTCGCTGGACTTTGGATATGCTTGCACACTTGAAAGTTGTATGGTATTCGCTCGGTGGCTTACTTCGCAGTTGTGCTCTGCCCAATCGAAATTTGGATATATTCGTTCAGATTGGCTTTTTGCTGTTGTGTTTTGCACACTTGAAATTTGAATGAATGGTATTCGCAGATTGGCTTTTCTTTGCAGTTGGTCCACCTAAGCAGAAACTCGCAATCGCTGTAAACTGGTCATTGTGGAGGTTCTTGAAAGAGGCCGTCGTCAGGCATGAGCAGCGACAAGACCGAAGCCGAGGGCCAGGTAAGAGAAATCCCATTGACGGATATCGACATTCTGCACCAGCTTGGCTTTGTGAAACGGCGCGTGAAAACGGCGAGTAGAAAATGGCGAAGAACGAAAAGAACAGAAAGCACACAGAAAAACAAGCTGTCTGTTTCTCTGGTGTGTGTCTATTGTAGCTCTTTATGAGTAAGTATTGAGCAGCTGGAAAAATAAAGGAAAGGTAAAAGAAAAAAAAAGAATAATAATAATAATATTCAAGAAATGGGCGTTTCTACCTTTCAGGCGACTGTCTTTAAGATGCTTCGTCGCACCTTCCTTTGCACTTCTGATGATTGTTGCCTTAGGCCGTTTTTGGGCGGACATCGCCCGCGTGACTTTTTACAAAGACTTTTTGCCATCAAAATTATAAAGGCCGATCCCAGACGGTCTGTTTTATCTCCCAATGTCCCTACTCATCACCACCATGACCCGCACAATGGTGTACAACGCGCTCCTGCGCACCCACCACATCACGTCGCGGAAAAAGCTGCAGCGCGTCAGAAAGGCGGCCGACGTCCACGGCCTGCCGTTTGTGCTGGTGCGCTTCGGCGGATCGCCGGGCCTGATGTACGCCGAGAAAGCGGGCGAGGCAGCCGATGCCGCCGAGGCGGTAGCGGGGTGGATCGCGGCCGTGCAGGCCCTCCGATACAAAGACTTTCAGTGTCTCCGCCGGACAGCACCGGCCGAGGTTGTCGAGGCGGCGGCGGCGGCGACGGCCAGCGCGCCGGGGTTCTACCAAGTTGCGACGGTGGCTGAGTTTGCCGCCAAAATGGAAGAACGGGGACTCGGCGCCTGGTGGAGGGCGGCAATGGGCTACGGCGGCGATGGCTAAGGGAAGAAGGCCTAAAGAGAAGAAGAGGGAGACAGAGGGGGAGGGAGAGAAGGGACGCTGACGAAGAGAAGTCCTCTGCTCTAGTACTTTTCTCTGTGCTGTTCTCTTTGCTCTGCTCTGTGCTCTTCTCTGTTGTCTTCGCTGTGCTCTTCTGTGCTCTTCTCTGTGCTCTGCTCAGCTACTTCAGCTACTCTGTGTTCTGCTAAGCTACTCTGCTCTGTTGCTCTGGCTGCACATCTCTGCTTGCGGCAGCAATGTGCTCAAAATCGCCAGCGAGAAGCCCAGACATTTTCGACGGATCCTTACCACCCTTCACTCGGCCTATGTTCCTTTCTGTGCCTGCTTGGATTCTTTACCCATCCCAGAGTCGGGTGGTCTGCCAGAGCCTTTGGGTAGGACAGCTGCACGTTTCAAACGACTGCCCGTTCGAGGATACTTTGTTCACACGACAAATACGCCGTGTTTCGCCATCGCTGCTTTTGCACGAGTGTCGTCATCGTTTGGCTCTGTCGGCCGTTCGTTTCGTCAGATGGATTGGGACAACATGGCCAGCATCCTTCCATCCTTCTATCCGCTCTAGGAGGAGTTTATTCGCCCAGCCAAGCGCATAAGCGCGTTTCAAGCATATGCGCCCCTGGGCCTCAGCTGGATTGGCTCTACGGTTGGCGTTTTGCTTTTTGTCGGTTGGTTTTGTCGGGGCGCGCTCCAACAAGCCAGGATTTTTATTCTCCGCAGGGGGCGCCTCTCTCCGTCGTCTGTTGGCACTTTGGGCGACCACGGCGCAGGTCTGGGGCACGGCAGATATTTGGAAGCCTGCAATTTAAAAAAAAAAAAAAAGTTTTATAAATTGGTTTGCGTTGCCGTCATGTTATTACGTTGATGCAGCCCACAGTCCATCAGCTGTCAGCTGTCAGAATTCAGGGAAGCCCCCATCGCTTTAAGGTTGCCTGCATGTGGTACTCGGCACTCGCAAGTCGGTTGTAAACGGCAAATGGCTTTCTGGT
Organism: Raffaelea deltoideospora; assembly: GCA_019925385.1. NCBI lineage: Eukaryota > Fungi > Ascomycota > Sordariomycetes > Ophiostomatales > Ophiostomataceae > Raffaelea > Raffaelea deltoideospora. The sequence goes on along the minus strand of JADHKP010000024.1, from coordinate 245,419 downwards.
GGTGGGTGGCCCGTCGGCCAGAAAGCTCCTCTGCCTGTTATCTCGCTAAATTGCTTCTCTGTCAAACAAGGCAAGTGGCAGCCCAATGACGCTCTGTTATCGAAAGCTTAATTGGGAGCAGTGGGTGAGATGGGGGCGTCGTCGTAGGCCTCGACAAAGTCTCTCTCAAAGCTGGCTTGGCCTGGTATTCGGGCCCACTGTACCAAATACGGTATTGCGACTGTGCGACTGTGCGTTTTGGGATTGTCGGCAACCTTCCAAAACGGGCAGCTGTGCCTCATCCCCCACCGTTTTGTCATGCAAGGCTGACAAACAGCAGGAGCGGCAGGGGAGTTCCCAAAAGGAGGTCCCATGCAGGCAGTTGCAGGCGAACGAAGCGAGCCAGGTGCAGGGGAAGAAGGAGAAAATAAAATGGAGAAGCCCATGGAAATGAAAGGAGGGCGTCGTGACTTATCTGCGACGGTTGGCAGGATTTTGGTTTTCAACAACAGTGGCAGGCAGCAGACTTGTTGGCCTCCGAATCCAGAGTGCATAAACTCAGTATAGCATTAGAGACAACAAACCAAAGAGCGTTTTTATGGCGTTTCTTCTCAAAGGCAGCAAGCCAAACCAGCGTTTTTATGGCGTTTCTTCTCAAAGGCAGCAAAGAGCCTTTTTGCACAACAATCTACAGGACCGTTTCTTCTCGAAACTGCTCTGCGCAATCATGGCTTCCCCCCGGTTCCTGCAACGTAGATCTGGCCCAGACTCGATCTGCCAACGGATCCTTTGCTACCTGCCACCAGGGTTGCAGAGAGCCAGAGACAGCGGTGGAGAGACAATCACAGCTGCCCCCCAGTCGAAGCAAATATAGATTGCGTGAATCTGTGGTTCCTACGCTCTCGCATCGACAAATTCTAAATACTACCCACCCCATGTTCAGTTTTCGTCTGGTCCCATGGGACGCGTTCTGTTCTAGGAAGTTGGAAGCATGGAGCTGTTGTGTGTTTGTTATCGTTGCCTTTTTTTGTCGATCGAGAGATGAGAAAAGATCAGACAGAAATAGGACCTCGAAGGGAAAAAACAAACATTTAAACCCGTGACGCCTCGACAAGAAACGAACATTCAAGTTCTGTGACAGCCCTCGACAAAAGACGAACATTTAAGCTCAGCCCTCGCCCATCTTCCGAATCTTGTCCATTTCTCTGTGCTCTCTGTTGTCCATCTCTGTGCTCGCTGTTTTCCGTCTCTCTGCTTGCTCTTCTCATCGTCGTCTCTCGTCTGTCATCTCCTCTTTCACAATTTCTCCCTTCATCTCTTCCATCATGCGTTCTCCCAGCACCGCGTCCGCGCTCTCTCTGCTGCTGGCGGCGGCCGCCGGCCAGGCCAGGGCTGCCTATGTGCTGAAGCGCACGTATGACGCGTCCAACTTTGACCGTCTCTTTGCCTTCCGCACGGCGGCCGACTACCCCGGCAGCGGCGATCCGACCAACGGCTTTGTCAACTACGTCGACGGCAACACGGCCAAGTCGCAGGGGCTCTTCCGCACCATTGCCGCCGCCGACGGATCCAAGCAGGTCTACCTGGGCGCCGACAACACCAGCGTCGTCTCGACGTCGCGGCAGGGCCGCAACAGCATCCGCCTGGAGTCGCGCGACACCTTTGACACCGGCCTGCTCGTCGCCGACATTGCCCACATGCCGGGCAACCAATGCGGAGTCTGGCCAGCTTTGTATGTAGGAGAGAGAGAGAAAAAAGAAAGGAAAAAAAGAAAAAGAAAGAAAAAAGAAAAAAGAAAAAGAAACAGAAAAAAGAAAAAAGACAAAAAGACAAAAAAAATCAAAGCTAACAAACCAGCTGGACCTACAACTTTGAGGAAGACCCGATTGGCGAGATCGACATCATCGAAGGCGTCAGCCACCAGAGCGACAACATCATCTCGCTGCACACCTGCGACTCCTGCCGCTTCACCAACGGCAGAAGCACCGGCGGGCCGCTGCGCAAGCCACCGGTCAAGCCGCCGGTCACGCCATACACGCCGTACAGGCCCGGCCACCGCTTCGGGCCGCGTGCGACGGGCGCCATCATGTCCGGCACCGATCTGCGGCCGGACTGTGCTCTGGGCGGCGACTGCGACAAAAACACGAGAAACTAGTGAGTTTTTTTTTCTAGCCTGTCTTGTGTCTTGTGTCAGCTTTCCTCCCTCTCCCCTTGCCCCCCTCACCCACTGACCGACCAGCGATGGATGCGGCGTCACCGCCACCGATGCCGGCTCGTACGGCGACGCGTTCAACGCGGCCGGCGGCGGCGTCTATGCCATGCAGCTCGAGGGCGGGTCCTCGGGCTTCATCAAGATCTGGCACTTTACGCGCGCCAACATCCCGGCCGATCTGGCAGCCGGCAACCCCAACCCGGACAACTGGGGCTTGCCCATGGGCGCCTTTATGCAGCAGTACGGCGGCTGCAACGTGGGCCGAGTGTTCCACCGCCAGACCATTGTAAGTGGAGAGAGAGGTGGTGCCAGTGAGAGCTGCAGGGAGAGGGTGGTGTCAGTGCGAGCTGCAGAGAGAGCTGCAGAGAGAGCGTGGTGCAAAGCCTTCCTAAATGCTGACCCGCCAGATCATCAACACCGACTTCTGCGGCGACGACGTCGACGACGACAGCTGGAAAGCCGACGCCAAGTGCGCCAAGTACAGCTCGTGCAAGAGCTTCGTCGGCGGCAACCCCAGTGCGTTTTCCGATTCGTACTGGCTGTTCAACAACATTAAGCTGTACCAGCGAAACTAGGGGCGTTGGTGGGGACAACCGTAGCGACTGGAGGGTGAGCGAATGAGTGGCGGACAAAGAACGAGAGAGGTTGAGAAAGGTTGCACCAAACTAAAAAGTCAGCAAGCAAGAAGAGATGATCGCTGTCGGTTATCTGGTAGGTTCATCACCATGCCGTTATCTGATCGATTCATCACCGTTCTGGTCAAAGTTGTTATTCATCACCTTTGCTATTTTTTTTTTTTTTCTTCTTTTCTTTTTTTTCGCACATTTACTTCCCTGTATATACTGTACCCAACTTGTCCACTCTCGCTCCAATGGCATTCATGATCCCAGAGCCACCTTGCAGTCCACCACCGCGCTTGTGCCGCCTTGCACGGCGGCCACGGCCTGCCGCAGAACGTCCTCCAGCTCGCTGGCCTTGTCCACGCGGGCCGCGTAGAGGTTGCCGCCGGCTGCCGCCTTGGCAATGCCCGCGTAGTCGGGCGACGGCGTCAGCGCAATGTTGATCTCCTCGTTGGTGGCCGCGGCTCCGAGGCCGTCAGGGTGGACCAGAAGCAGCGAGCGCCGCGGCGCATTCCATCCTGGATGGTTAGCAAAAAACAAAAAAAAAAAATGGGCGCATTCCCAAAACGTTATGTATTCCCAAAACGTTATGTCTTTCCATTCCTCACCCTTGTTGTTCAGCACAATCGTCAGCACGGGAATGTTGTAGCGGTGCGAGATCCAGTAGACGCTGCCCGGCACGGAGAAGAGAAAGGTGCCGTCGCCAACGATCTGGCACACAAAGCGGCCCTTGCCAGGCCCGCCGGCCTCCTGGTCGGACGCCAGCTTGATGCCCAGGGCGGCGCCGCCCGACCAGCCGAGGCCGCCGCCGCCGCAGTTGAGCCAGTGGCCCGGCCGCGTCGGCTGCAGGTTGTCGTGCACAAAGCCCGTGCTCGTGACGGCCTCGACGGCATAGATGGTGTCGTCTGGGCAGGCCGCCCGCACCATGCGCGTCAGATGGCCGACGCCAAAGCTGTCGTCGGCGAGCGGCGCCGCACGCGTCTCAATGTCCGCCAGCAGCGCCTTGTGCTCGTGGGCTCGCTGGGAGGCGGAGGCGGAGGCGTCGTCGCCAGGACTCGGGAGTTGCGCCGTGATCTGCTCAATGGCGGCCAGCGCGTCGGCGGCAAAGCGCTGCTCGGCCTCGAGATAGAAGACGGGCATCATCTTCTTGAGCGGGTCGCAGTCGACGTGGAAGATGCGGGCGCCGGCCGGCGGCTTGCACAGCGTCGGGATCCACGGCACGTCGCAGTCGAGCACGAGGATGACGTCGGCCGAGCGCACGGCGTCGTGGATGCCAAATCGCAGGCCCAGCCAGGCCGGATGGTCGGCCGGAAAGCACATGTCGCTGCCGCCGGTGTCGAGGACGCGCAGCCGGGGCACGGCGTCGGCCAGCCGCACCAGCGCCGGCGGCACCGCCTGGTTGCGCCCGGCATAGCCCGTAATCACGAGCGGCTGCTGCGCGCCGGCCAGCGCGGCGGCCATGTCGGCGGCCGCCGCCGCCGGCAGACTGCCCAGCTGCACGGGCTGCCAGTGCCGCTGGTCCAGCTGGTACGGCTCCATCTCCTCCTCCATCACCTCGCGCGCTCCGCACAGATACACGGGCCCGGCCGGCTGCGACCGCGCAAACGACAGCGCCCGGTTGACCATCTGCTTCACGTTGCGGCCCGTCTTGAGCTCGGCCGAGTAGCGGCAGTACTGGCCCAGGATCTGCTTCTGGTCCGGCACGTCCTGGATCCAGTGGATGTACTCGGTGCGCGACCCCCGCAGCTCGCCCTCCAGCGTGTACGGACTGATGCCCGCAAACACGAGCACCGGCGCCCGCCCCGTGCTGGCGTTGTGCACCGCCGCGCCCAGGCCCTGCGTGCCCACATCGACATGCACAATGACGCACTGCGGCTTGCCCGTCAACCGAGCAAACCCGTCCGCCATGGACATGGCTACCATCTAGGAGATTCAGTATGGAGAGCGGGGGGGTTGGCAAAGGGACGAAAAGAAAGAAGAAGAAAAGAAAAGAAGAAAAGAAAAGAAGAAAAAGAAAGAAGAGACAAAAAGAGACAAAAGAAGAGACAAAAAAAAGTACCTCGTTTGGACAGGTGATGATCCTCGGCGACTTGCCCTGTTTTTCCTTCTGCGCCTTGACCATGGCCTCGATGATGCTCGGGTGGTCCGATCCCAGATTGACAAAGCAGTGGGTCACGTCGGCCTCCCACAGGGCCTCGAAAAAGGCAGAGGACGCCGTATACATTCTGGGCTCGTCTTCGGCTGCGGACGCCGTGTGGAGTGGCCGGTTGCAGACCGGAATCGATGCCAGGCTCGCCGGCGCCCGTGCAGCTGCCGTGCCAGACACTCTTTCGGGCCGATATCCCGGTCCTCGCAGAGCTCGCAGAGCTCGCAGAGCAAACTGGTTCTTCGTCAAGACCAGCGCAGGCGAACAGAATCCGCCGGCTCCGAGACGACGGGCAGTCGAAGCCGAGCGAGTCGTGCTCTGCCAGCTAAGGATATAACTCCATGACAGTCCACCGAGACGGGGCCGGATTGCCGAGGCAGCCGCCGTACGACGAAGAGCTGCTGTTGTTGCTGCTGCTGCTGCTGCTGCTCCAGGATTCAAAGTTGTAAACGTACCACCGGCCGGCAGATGCGGGGTAGGGCGTACTGGGATACGCATAGCGTGGAGTTAGGGGCGGATGAGCGGGTAGTAATGCGGTAGCGACAGTCTGTGGGTTGTGAGAGATGTTTTGTCTTTGTTCTTCGCTCTGCTTCGACTAGACTTGCCGTTCTTTTTCAGTTGGATTTTTATTTTTATTTTTTTATTTTTTTTTATGTTTGGCTTGTTTTTTCTGCTGAAATGCACCCGGCGAGATTCTACCGAGCTGTCCTGCCTTTGTTTTGATTCTCTCTTGACAACTCAAGTCTGGGGGTTATCTTGTCCTTTGGGAGTTATCTTGTTTCCCTCGTTTCTGCGTATGTGTTTTTTGAAAGAAACTTGCAGTCTTTGACCATCCGATCTGGCGGTCAGAGCTATTTAAGCAGACAAAGCTTACGAGTTACTACGAGTACGTTGGTGCTTATGGGCAGGAGCTCACATGGACGCTCCTGCTTCTTTCGGTGAGAGGGGGCGGATCCAAGGCCCTGCCGGATCCATACCAACCATGCAAAAAATATGGAGCTCTTTGTCACAGAATTCAAGTGCGCGGCAAGTGAGACCGGGAGCGACGTATTGGAGCACTTTGCTGGAAATACGACAAAAAATAGCATTTTGTAGGCAAGACGAGTTGGGGATGTGAATAATACACCTGAAAGCGAATGTTTGAATTTTTATCAAAAGGGGGGGAGGAGGCTGTCGTTTTTCTGATATATATATTTCGAGAATGAATTTTGATTGTGGCTTGGTTGTATGCAGCTATTTGAGTACATAATTTGAGGTATCTTTTGAACGGCTGAATACTCGTAGACATCAAAGTTCCCAATACAATACTTATAACAATTCGGCCTCTAAACCTCGCAGACATCTCTAAAGTTCTATATTCCACAATGAGCCTCTGAAAACCTCGCCCAGACATTTGCTGCGAGAGCCAGGACTTGCATCGCTTAGCGACGGCATTGACTGCTTTTTGCGGGGAACTTATGAGGAGGAGGTGATTACTCAGAAAATGTTGCTCGGAAATAGCGTTAAAGAAAGCCGACGATCATGGCATCTCGCCAACAGCTGCCTCAGTTAGAGGACCGTGTCTCGATTTCTTTGCCTGTTTCTGAGGAGTTTGGTTCTTTTCCTGCTTTTTTCTTGCTTGTTTTCTTGCTTGTTTTCTTGCGTCTTTTTTGCATCTTTTTCTCTGCTCCTTTTTCTCTGCTCCTTTTCTTTCTCTCACCTACCCATCTACAGCAGGACGCTTACCCTCATGTCCTGCGCTGGTTCAACCTCCCTTCACTCATTCTGGCCCTTCTTTTGACTGCGCGTCTTGCGTTCTGCCTCATACAGGTCAATCTGGCACCTGGTATATTCCTCGTAGGCGTGCACGTCCTGTAGCCAATCGTCTGTGCCATCAACGGCCTCGGGCGCACGGCCGGAAACAGGGCCGGCTGGTCGTGATAAATTGTGTCGGCGAGGTCGAGGCGTTGTAGTGCGTAGTTGACGAGATAGGTCTTGCTTTCCCACGAAGCGCGCATCCGCACCGACAACGGCGGCCGTCCATTCGGAGGTGGCGGGTGCCTCTGCTCGACGCGCTCCAGAATGGCCAGAAACTGGTCGAGGATGGCCTCGTACGGTTTCTGCCAGCCGGCGAAGTAGCCGAGCATGAGGATGCGCCAAAAGTCGATGTACGACAGCCACAGGGGCGGGTCGTCGGCAAACGCGGCCGGCACGGCATTGGTGTACTCAAAGTCGATCAGGGCGGTGACGCGGGCGGTGTCTGGGTCGACGAGGATGTTGGTGGCAGAGAGGTCGGGGTGGAACAGCACAAAGGGCTCGTCGTCGTCGTCGTTGATATGGGCAGCCGTGCCGGTGCGCCACCATCGTCGATGCGGAACTGCAGCACCAGGTTGTACGAGCCGCGTGCCATGTCCACATAATGCACCGGACCGCGGTCGCCGCCGCCCAGCTGGTCGCCAACAAAGCGTCTGAGACGCGCAATGCTGGCCGGCTCGAACAGCGCATCTGACCAGGCCTCGAACTCGTCTGCAATGTCGTCGTTGAACAGCTCGTCGTACGTGACAGCGTACTGTACGCTCTCGCGGGGTTCCATGGGAAGAGGGCAGGAAGAAGTGTGTGCGAAGAGGGACGGGCGCTTGGGCTGCTATTCCTGGGAGGGGAAGACGGGCCTTTTGATCACGGCCTAGGCCCAAAATCTTGCGAGGCTGTGAGCTGTCCCTTCTACAAAGTCATATGGTTGACCGATCCAGAGAGAGGTATTACAACAAATTAAGGCTTGTTGAAACTCTGGCTGAGAGAGGATGCGAGGGCGCGATGCCCTTTCACGGTTGAGACATTAAAAGCAGAACTGCCCGTCGCCTGTCTCAGGGTTGGGCTTCGTTACGATCTGGAGCACAGCATCCTTGTCGCGTACTCCGTAGAGCTGTTTTGTACGGAGTACAGAGTAATATTACTCCGTACTGGTACCTGCTGTCCCTGTATTACGGGTGGCTGGTGCTCATACGTTAAGCGGGGCATGCCCAAGGTCTTTTCTCACGGTGTAAGACCACTCTGCGTCCTGTTTTGCTTTCTTGCCGTTGTCAGGAGTGGAAAGAGGTTTTGAAGACGAGACTTTAAAATGGGAAAGGCCCGGACCTATTGCTAGGCTGACAGCTGAACTGGGAGATTGCCAGCTATATCTGTCGTCCCGCATTAGATCCCTTGTCAAAATCCAGACTGCGCGCTGAATGCGATGAGCTTTTCCGGTGTAATACAGCACATCACGCAGGACAAAACGGCTAACCTGGTCCAGCGCTCCGGGCCTTCTTGGAATCCACAGTCCGAGATAAACAGCAGTGACAAACAGCAGTGACGAACAGCGATGAACTGGCACGTGCCTGGAATCAACTCTAAGCCTTGTGCCTTTGCTTTGTCAAGCTGCCCAATCAACCCTGCGCAGGGACTGGTGTTTGTGTCGTCTGCCGTCATAATCTGGGCTTTGTATCATGCCTGCTCGTCCTTTGAATTGCTTGCACTCGTACTTATATTCCTTGCATTACTCGTACTTTGCATTACTCGTCCCTAATGAAAGGTCTGCCTTTTTTGGCGCCATTTTCGGGCCTTGGGCCCAGCCTTGGGCGCCGCGGGGCAATTTTCGGCTGGGCAGACAAAGAAGCAATGGCGCAAGAGGGCAGTTATCGGCCAATTGGAAAAGGCCAGTGCCCTTGGTGGGACTAGCACGAGACCAAGTATGGGGCACTACGGAATACTACGCTGGAAAGCCTGGAAGGGTCTTTTTGCAGCGCTGTCGACTCCAACTTCTTTTTGTACAGCGAATAAGCATACGAGTACACTGTAAACTCGTACGAGTACCCCCAGCCGCCTGCCATACGAGAAACAGACTGCTTCGCGGAACGTGGGTATTGCAACAAGTTTCAAACCCAATATCGCCTCCTGGTGCTGGCTTTGATTGCCAACTGGGCCTCTGCTTTCCCGCTCTTCCGTTCTTTTTGCCCCAGAGCGGGTGATTGCTGCTGGCTTGCTGGTTGTCATTTTCTGGCCCTTTAGGTGGCCAGCCTATGAAAGCGATCCACCCTTTTATTGGCTGGCGCCATCATAGTCCCATCTTAGCCCGGCTGGCTATAGCTCGGCTCATTACTTTTGACGTGGAGGAGGGGGAGATTGGGGATTTATACTGATCGGGCCTCCAAGCCTTTTTTTTTTTTTGGTTAAGACTGCCTATGGCCTTTTTCGCAAAACTCTCCCCCCTTCCCCCCCCTCCCCGCAATCTGTCACAATCAAACGATAGTTTGCATGCAACACTTTGCCGCGAACCACAACGAAGACGAAGAGGACGACGACGACAGCGGCGACGACGGCGACGACGGCGACGAATCACAACGAGTGACCCCCAACATCGACCCCAAAAAACTGACGTGCCGTCTCCGCTTTGGGGCGAGAACCCCCTCCCACCGAAGGACCGAGCAAGCGGCCAGCCAGACGATAATACGACGTGCTCGAACGAACGGCCGCCCTTGCCGCAGTGTTGTATCGTCAGTTGCTGTCAACCTTTTTTTTTAGTCTTTTTTTGACTTTTCAATATTGGAGAAGGAACAAAAAGGCAGCCAGGTTCTCTTCTCTAGAGAGAAAGAGTGGCCAGCTTCTCTTATTTGCCCAGACTGTCGGCTGTTTAAATATTGGAAAAGAAGGAACAAAGAAAGGCAGCCAGTTTCTCTCTACATCGAAAGAGACAAAAAGTAGCCAGGTTCTCTTCTCTGCCAAAAGGAAAAACCTGCCAACAGAGGCAGCTTCCCCCGATAGAGGGCCGGCGTCACGACCATTGCGAGGACGATGCTTGCCAGTCGGCTGAGCAGAATCGACGTCTTGGCACTGCCGCGCTGAGACTGCGTCTCTGCTTTACAAACTTGCAAACTTACAAACTTACAACTGTACAACTGTACAATACAAACTGCACAATCCTTCTCTCTGTGCTCTCACCTTTCTCCGTTCATCCTCCCTCTCGTTCTGTCTTTTCTCTCCTTCCTGTCTTTTTGTCTTCTCTCCTGTCCTTTCTTGTCCTCTTCTTTTATCCTTCCCCTCTTCTGTTTTCTGCCTCCTCTTCTTCCCTCCCTTCTGCCCTCTCTTCTGCCCTCTCTTCTGCCCTCTCTTCTGCCCTCTCTTCTGCCCTCTCTTCTGCCCTCTCTTCTGCCCTCTCTTCTGCCCTCTCTTCTGCCCTCTCTTCTGCCCTCTTCTTCCGATCCCGCGCCATGACCGACGAAGCACCACCATCGGCCATGTCGGACAAGCCGCCGCCCCCGCCGGTGCCGGCGTCTGATCCGGGCCTGAGCACGGCCGGGGCGCCCTCGGCCTGCGACGACCCCGCCGATGCGCCGTCGCCGCGGCTGGCGTCGCTGAGCGACGACATCTTCGACGTGACGCCGCTGGCAGCCCTGCAGCTGCTGGGAGCCGGCATTGAGGCGCTCGTGCGCATTACCGGCGACGTGCCGCCGCTGCTGTCGCGGCCGGCCGAGGCGGATGCCGAGAGCAGGCACACGCACATGCAGGCCGAGAAGGCTTGCATTGTGCGCACGCTGAGCGCCAACAGCCTGGAACAGCTGCGGAGGCAGGCAGGGCAGGCAGCACAGACGGGACAGCCAGGACAACAAGGACAGCCAGAACTTGCAGGACAGCCAGGACGGTCAGAACAGACAGGACTTTCAGAACAACCAGGACAGCCAGAAATGAGCAGCGCTGGCGCCCCAGCCACCAATCCGTTCATCGATCCCAGCATGCCGGGCGGCTGCAGCAACAGCGATGACGAGGTCGCAGCAGCGGCCCCGGCGGCCTCGTCGAGATCCCGACTGCCGCCCACGCCGCCGCCAGCACGGCCGCTGGATTCCGAGATCGACGGCGTGCGTCTCCGGGCGCTGTCGCCGAACCGCGGATCTCTGGCCCAGACACCGCATCCACAGACGCCACCGCCACCGCCGAAACAGCCTGCCACCCAACCCCCCCAACCGCACATTATCATCGGCGCCGAGTCGCAGCCGATCACGATGCAGCACGCGGCCATCACGCGCAAGTTCTACAGCAAAAAGGCGCCGCCCATCAGCATCGGCGAGTATCTGCTGCGGCTGCACCGCTTCTGCCCCATGAGCACGGGCGTGTACCTGGCCACGAGCCTGTACATCCACCGCCTGGCCGTGGCCGAGCGCGCCATCGCCGTCACGCGCCGCAACGTGCACCGCCTGCTGCTGGCCGGCCTGCGCGTGGCCATGAAGGCCCTCGAGGACCTGAGCTACCCGCACGCCAAGCTGGCCCGCGTCGGCGGCGTCAGCGAGGCCGAGCTGGCCCGCCTCGAAATCAACTTTTGCTTCCTCACCGGCTTCGAGCTGGCCATCCACGCCGACGACATGCGCCGCCACTGGGTGCTCATGAAGAGCGGCAACGCCGTCGGCCCGCTCGACCAGGACGCCACCGCCGCCGTCGCCGCCGCCATGGAGGCGCGCCGGCCAGCGGCAGCGGCAGGCTGCAGCGTAGGCTGATGGGATTTGGGGGGGGACTGGGTCCACGGACAGGACAGCGTGGCATTTCTTGATTGAGGACACCTCTCTGTCATGGGAGAGGAAGCCATTTATCTGTAATACGGAAGGCGCTTTCTGGGCAAAATGTTGGCGGCTTCATTGATGCATGGTGGCAGCAATCTGTTTTGTTTTGTTTTTTGTGTTTTAATCTTATTTTGAGCATCAAGCCAGCATGATTTTTTGTCAATCTCAGATCCCGTCAAGCAGGACACCCCTTAGAAACAGGCCCATCATCAGCAGTCGGCTTGGCTTATGTCAGTGAGGGGCAGCATCACGTGCTCTCAAATGCATCACCAGATAGCCACGATCGTGCAATCTGATGATGTGGTTGTGATTCTTCCTCTCTCCCTCCCTCCTCCTTCTTCTTTCCTCCCCCCAATGAGAGTTTTTGTGTCGATCCGTCTGCAGCCCGCCCGTCGCAGTTATCTGGCACACCTGTTTGCGTCCTCTTACCGTCCTTTTTTGCTTGCCCCCACAGCCATGACCTCGTCAACGCGGCCTTCGGTCGTCCTGAAGAGCCATCACAAGTTTGTGCCGCACGGCCTGCGCCGCCACACGACCACGGTTTCGACGGCGGGCGCGGCGACGACGAAGACGACGCCCATGGCGGTGTACGACGACATTCTCTCGGGCAAGTACCCGGCCAAGGCCAATGCCCGCCGGGTGGCCGACTACCTCCGCCGCAAGCAGCCGGCGCTGGGCAGCGGCGACGGCCAAAACACAAGTACCACCACGGCGGCGGTGCGTGGCGTCATCTACCTGGAAAGCCGGCGGAGCCGGCTGATGGAAGACAGCGACGAGACGGAGCCGTTCCGGCAGCGGCGGCCGTTTTTCTATCTGACGGGCTGTCCGCTGGCGGACTCGCATGTGGTGTACGACATGGCGACGGACCGGACGACGCTGTTCATCCCGCCGGTCGACCCCGAGAGCGTGATCTGGTCGGGCCTGCCGGTGTCGGCCGAGGAGGCGCTGCAGCGCTGGGAGGTCGACGAGGTGCGGTACGTGGCCGATGCCAACCCGTTCCTCGCCAGCCTGGCCGCGGCCACGACGGCGACGCCGTCCAAGGTCTTTGCCATGGCCGGCCAGGTGTCGGACGACATTACCTTTCTCGAGTTTGACGACGCCGACATGACGCTGCTCAAGGAGGCCATCGACGAGACGCGCGTCGTCAAGTCGGCCTACGAGGTCGCCCTGCTGGCCCGGGCCAACGACGTGTCGAGCACGGCCCACCGCCGCCTGCTGGCGCGCGTCCGCTCCGCCGCCTTCGAGTACCAGCTGGCCGGCGACTTTCTCGGCGCCTGCGTCTCCGCCGGCGCCCCCAACCAGTCCTACCACGGCATCTTTGCCAGCGGCCGCGCCGCCGCCACCCTGCACTACGTGCACAACGACCAGCCGCTGGCCGGCAAGCAGCTCATGCTGGTCGACGCCGCCGCCGAGTGGCAGTGCTACTGTGCCGACATTGTAAGTGGGGGAGGCCGAGAGGCCGAGGGCGTGAGGCGGGCACGACTTTAGTCGTTTGACTTTACGACTCAGTCGTCTGTCTTCGAGTCCAGTCGTCTGTCTTCACGACTTTACTCCCCTGACTTCACGACTTTGGTCGTCTGACTTCGAGTCCAGTCGTCTGACTTCGACTCCAGTCGTCTGACTTCGAGTCCAGTCGTCTGACTTCGACTCCAGTCGTCTGACTTCGAGTCCAGTCGTCTGACTTCGACTCCAGTCGTCTGTCTGCAAAGTCTTCTTGTCCATCTGCTGACCCCTGACCACCCAGACCCGGACGTTCCCCATCTCCGGCAAGTTCACGCCCGAGGCCCGCGCCGTCTACGACATCGTCCTCCGCATGCAGGCCGAGAGCCTGGCCATGCTGCGCGCCGGCGTCGTGTGGGACGCCGTGCACGAGCACGCCCACAAGGTGGCCATCGACGGCCTCGCCGCCCTCGGCCTGCTCAAGGCCGCCAGCGACGCCGACAAGGCCGCCATCCTCAAGGCCCGCACCAGCGTCGCCTTTTTTCCCCACGGCCTGGGCCACTATCTCGGCATGGACACCCACGACACCGGCGGCCACGCCAACTACGCCGACTCCGACCCCATGTTCAGCTATCTGCGCGTGCGCGGCAGCCTGCCCGCCGGCAGCGTCATCACCGTCGAACCAGGGGTATGTCTGGTGTCTTTTCTAGCTTTCTGAATCTGTCTTTTTGGGGTTTTTTTTTTGTTGTTTTTTGCTTTTTTTCTGCTTTTTCTTTCTTTCTTTTGTTTCTTTTTTTTTCTTTTTTTTCCGTTTTTTTTCCGTTTTTTCTGTTTTTTCTTTCTTTCTTTTGTCTTTCTTTGTTTTTATGTCCTTTTTGTTCTCTGTTTTTTTTCTCTTTATCATTTTTTCATGTCATCTAACTGATCGCAGATCTACTTTTGCGAGTTCATCATCAAGCCCTATCTCAAAGACCCCGTCCACTCAAAGTACATCGACGCCGACGTGCTGGACAAGTACTGGGATGTTGGCGGTGTTCGGTAAGCCCTCTGGTAGCAATACGATCCCCAATCGCTCTGTATCATGCCTGCCCTAACTCGCTCTCAAGCATCGAGGACAACATCGTCATCACCGAAGACGGCTACACGAATCTCACCACAGCGGTCAAAGACCCAGACGAGCTGGAAAGAATCATCAGCTCGAGCACGGGTGATGAAGAGGCATGACTGGTTTTGTGGGAGTGAGCACGGTGATGACTGAATAGGCACTGGTTTGGGGGAGCGAACACGGTGACGACTGAAGAGGCACTGGGTTGGAGGTCGCTGTCGAAAACGAATGGTAGTGTGGATCTAAATAAGAGTCCCACACCTGAGCAGCTGTGAGCTTGTGCTTGTTGTTTTTATTTGGAGAGCTGAAAATGCTCTGTTTAAGACACTTTGGAGGGTACATTCAGAATAGCTTCTCTCGACTATGCTGGCCGAATGCTATCTGCTTCTCTCGACTGTATTGGCTGAATGCTATCTGCTTCTCTTGACTATGTTGGCTGAATGCTATCTGCTTCTCTCAACTGTATTGGCTGAACGTTATCTGCTTCTCTCGCTCTTTTTCCCATGTCAATTTTTTTTAAGCACGTCTGTACTTGTCTGCACATCCCCCACTTCATATTAAGAAGCTCTGAAAGGGGACGCAGGGTCGCGCGGCTAAGTCGATCTCTTCCCGTCTTTCTCACTGCCGGATAAAGTACAGCAAAATGCTCGGCAGCCATGTTGATCGGTCTTTTTCAAACTCCCGCCTGACCCTCGTCTCTTTATCTCTGTCTGTTTTTTCTTTTCCTGTCTCTCTCTTCTCTCCCCCCTTCTGGCGGAGAGATTTTGGATTCCGGGAAACTGCTTGGCCGACACTCCATCTCTTGAAAGGGAGAGGCGATATAGGTCTGCTTATTCGCAATACGCCAAAAAAAGCATCTGCCGAAGCAGCTCTATTGCTTTTCTCCTGCCCCAACATTGGCCCATCACAATGACTCGTCACTCCCTCCGCATTGGCCGACCACAATGACCGTCGTCCTCCTCCGTTCCTGTTTTTCTTTGGCTTCAAATTGCTCCTGGTTTTCTCTGATTTCATGATTGGCATCGTCTCTTGTATCATTGGAAGACTTGTGTGCTCCAGCTTTTCTCGCTGAATTCTCAATAGCAGAACAATGAGATGGAAAAGGCATGTTTTTTCTTGCCATTGGAACTTCTGTCTTTGGTCTCCGGCAGTCAGTCTGATACCCCACACTTTCACCCTTTCGACGTATTCCCCTCCCCATCGTAAGATAGAGCCGCCAACACCAGCAGAGGCCGTCAGGCTAAGAGCAGGCCAAGCCCTGCCACGTCGTTGGCAGCGCGCAGGGTCAGATCAGGCTGCTCTATGAGCTCAATCAAAAAATTCTAAAGGGCAATCTGCCTGGGATGGACCCTGAGGAGGGGGAGTTGGGGAAAATTGTGGGCTCCTCAGACACGGACGGGGCCACGGACGGGTATTATGCTCTTGGCACCATATTTTCGATATTGTGCCTCAGTCTCAGGGACTCCTCGACCCTCTTGATCTCGCCATCCGAAGCCTCTACTCAGACGCCGCTCGCCACAGCCAAGCACGAGAGTCGCCACTGAGGCAGTCGTCGTGCTTGTGCCTAAATCGAAAAAAAGGTGGCTAGCAAGCTCGACAAGCTCGCCGTGCAGCGCCTCCACGTCTGTGTCGTCTGCTTGACGGCCTCGCCATGGGCTGTCTAATATAGCAGAGCGTGCTGCTGTCCCATATAAACAAATATAAAAGTTGGATGGCATTCAATGGCACGACAGGCCATATAGTATCTGCAATTAAGATCGTGTAAAGTACGCCCAAATCCCCCGAAGCCGAAGCGTTCCAGAACCGGCAGAGGACAGGCGGAGGGGGGGGGGAGTAGAGACAAGAGCTGGAAGGTAGAGACAAGGGTAAGTAGAGACAAGAGATGGGAAGAGCAAAAGCAAACATGGACAGCGAAATGCGGAGTATACGGCGGACAGAGACAGGCCTTGCCTGACCGTCCGTGCCATGGTCCCATATTTGGTGATTGTAAAGTGGGCGGAGCGAGGTTGAAAGTCAAAACCAAAAGAGCCAAGCCAGCAGGGTCCAAGACAGGATTCTGCAATTCTGCAGCTCCTGTCACGCGCCGACAAGCACAGATTGCTGCATGTGCAGCTCTCTTACGGCCTTGCGCAAGCTGGGCAAATCAATTCCGGGACGGTCGAGACGACAAGGTTTTGTTCTGAGGAACGCTTTATTGCGCTGCAGACCTGCGCTCGTTTTAATTTGTTTTCTGTTTTGACTCGCAGCTCCGTCAGGAGACTCTTTGTTTTTCTCTTGTATATGATGCCATCTGCGGGACGTCTTGTGGTCCCGGCATCTGCTTGACGGCTGTCTCTGCACCGCTCTCGCTTTTGATATTTTAGACTTTTGTTTTCCCACCCGTTCTGTCTGGTTTTCCTAGCTTCCCTTTACTCCTCTCTTATCCGCTCCATACCCCTTTCGCCTTTTCTCATCCCTCTTCGCCTTTTCTCAACCTCTCTTCGCCTTTTCTCATCCCCTCTTCGCCCCTTTTCTTTTTCTTCTCTTGTCATTTGCCCCGTCTTCTCGTTCTCGTTCTCCTTTGCTTCTCCTCACTCACCATGAGATCGTCCCTGATCAGGTCGCTGGCCGTCGTGCTGGCTGCCGGCCCTCTGGGCCAGGCGGCGCCGTCTGCCTCGTACGCCTCGCAGGCGTTTGCGCAGGCCGATCTGCAGCGGATCGCGTCCAGCACCGCCTTCTGGCACCAGACGCCCAACAACACGGTCGCGCCAAACATCAACAGCAACACGACGACGTGCGGCGCCTTCCAGACGGCAGAAGCCAACGGCTCCATGTTCCAGTCGGTGTCGACCGTGTTTGTCGTGCCGCAGGTGTCGTCGCGGCCGCTGTTTGACTGGGCAAAGGATCCTTCCGTGACGCCGCGCATTGTGGTGTCGGCCGGCATTGACGGCATCTCATGTCCCAGCACTGTCCGGGCGGGTATCTATGCTACGGTGGGTTTACAGTCACTTATCTGTTTTTTTAGCCTTTTTTATCTTTTCATTCCTCATTCTCTCAGTCTTCTTCTTTTTCTTCCACCCCTAACTTCTACAGGTCCAGCAAAACGGCACTCAGCAGCAGCTGCCGTTTGTCGAGTTCGGAGGCAGTGTGTACTCGGTACGCATTGCCGGCGTCGCGGCTGGCGAAACGGTGCGTGTGCGTCTGACGATTGTGGATGCCGAGACGGTCAACATGTGAGTGTTTTTCCTGGACTTTTCTTTTTTTCTTTTTTTTCTTTTCTTTTTCTCTTACTTTCTGGACAAACATCCATGTCCCCTCGCAATGCTCCTGAACCCTCATCCTCGCCCTGGCTGACGCCGATAAAGTGACTGGCTCAATATGAACCGCACCGAGCAAGCCTTCAACAAGTACATTGGCGCCCCTGGGCTGTGCGGCAGCACGGTATCCTGGTTTGTCGAAGACCTCGTGCCCCGCCGCTTCTTCCCCGGCGACTTCTTTGCCGCTTTTGAGCCCGTCCACTTCAGCCTCCTCGAGGGCGAGCGCTCCGACGGCAGCCTCGTGCACTTTGACAGCAACACGGCCAACTTCACCACCGAACAGCTGCTCTGCAAGCTCGACTTTAGCGGCGGCGGCCTGACCGTGTCGTCTCTGCAGCCTAAATAAACCTACATAGGAATAAAGAGCAGCAGGCCGTTTTTTTTGTCTGTTTGGAAAGCAAAGGATGGAGATACACAGATGCACAAAAGACAAACAGAGAGACACGCTTGCTCTTTTCTCTGATTTAATTTTTGTGTCTTTAACGTAGTCCGTCTCTCAACAAGCACCGATATATGAAAGACTGCTTTTCTGTTTTTTTTGATTTGTTTTTTTGCTCTTTTGCGCGGAGGTCTCCGATATACGAAAGACTGCTTTTCTCTTTGATTTCTTTTTGCTCCTTTGCACGGGGCCTCCGATATATGAAAAACGGCTCCTATCTCTTTGATGTCTTTTTATGCTCTTTTGTGTGCGGGTCTCATTGTCTGCCGACCTTGGGTTGTCTCTTCTCCGTAGTTCATCTCTCAGCAAGTATCTGTATGGTTTGATTCCAACCAATCATCCGAGGCAACAACATTTTGGCGCTTTGCTCTCTGCCGGCCACGTCAACGAGTGCTTTGGCAGTCCTGACGGCACGGACAACAGAGAAAGACGGACAGGAGCTGACAGGGCCAACGAGAACAACCACGGAAAGGCCCTACATCACGAAAACTTGTATCAAGTTTCCTTTCAGCCCAACTTTGCTTCTGAGGCGACCGTCGTGGGGTGTCACCTGCAACGTGTTGTCGCCATCAAGCAAAGTCACTTACTAATCATCATGTGACTTTCCAACAGCTTTTTCCATATCACCCAAGCAACGGCCCGAACCAAACAAAGACGTTAGCATAGCGTTCTTGTGAAAGCTTCTTTGATGCTCTGGAGTGTTTGTCGCCAGCCGTACGGATTGTCTCTACTGCATTATCACGACGTGTTAATACATCGTGGAAGAGCGTGTGGCTTTTATTTCTCTCCTCAAACTCCCTTTTCTTGCGGCGCCTTCCTTTTTTCTTTTTTTTTCTTTTTTCTTCGATTATATTTTATTCTCGTAGGTGGGAGAAACGCTCCATAGTGGGGTCGCCGAGTGGGGTGCATGGCCCGCCCAGGGCAACCAGAGCCACAACAAATCTCCCCTCCTCTTCCCCCCCCATCGCCATCCCCCGTTCTGCTCATAATATTCCGTACTTGCCTGTGCTGCCTGCCTGTGTCCCTTCTGTATTATGTATTACATCGTACGTGCGCGCAGTAATAATAACTAAGCAAAGACTATTTAGACTATTTTTTTAATCCCGTTTTTCGTCTCTGCCGCATAACAACTTCTCTGCATACTCGCACAAGACCACCAACGACTACGTACTCGTGACACGGCCGAAACCATCGTACACAGGACAACATCCCCACGTTCATCTCCATCCGAAGACGACTACACGCTTGGTCCAGTTTCGATTTTCGATTTTCCATCTTCGGTCTTCTCCCCTTCTCCAAGGCGAAATTTCTCCGGTTCTCTTTGAGCCTCCTCCCATCCCTCTCCATCCCCCCCTTTTTTTTCCGGTTTTCGGCGGCGAGCGCTTTAGCAAGCGAGCGTCCCAGAAGACGCACCAACAGCATCGATGATGGGCGAATCAAGGTGAGTGCTGGTTGCGCGACTTGGGTGGCGCCTTTTCTGCGATGGAGCGGCACTTTCTTTGCGTCGCCTCTTCCGGGCTTTTTGGCTGACAGCTTCTTCCAGACAGGAGCTGGTGCAGTGGCTCAACAGCCTTCTGCAGCTCAATATCACAAAAGTTGAGCAATGTGGCACAGGGTGAGTCGATTGGACGCTTCCACGATAGAAAAGCTAGGGAAAGGGAGAGGGTGAGACGCTTCAAGATAGAAAAGCAGGAAAAGGGAGAGGGCAGGACGCTTCCAGGATAGAAAAAACTGGGAAAGGGAGAGGGTGGGACGCTTCCAGGATCGGAGAGGACGTGACGCCCGGACGTCGGTGCTGACAGCCGTTTTGCAGAGCGGCTCTTTGCCAGGTTTTCGACAGCATCTTCCTCGACATTCCCATGTCGCGGGTCAAGTTCAATGTCAATACGGAATATGCATACATACAAAACTTCAAGGTCTTGCAGAGTGAGTGCAGCTGCCCAGGCCCCGATAGGCTCTTCCTTTTTCTTTTTCCTCTCTCTCTCTAACTTGACAGATGCATTTGCAAAGCACCAGGTGGACAAGCCGATCCCGGTCGAGGCTCTGGTCAAGTGCAAGATGCAGGACAACCTCGAGTTTCTGCAGTGGACGAAGCGGTTCTGGGACCAACACTACCCGGGCGGCGAGTACGATGCGGTGGGGCGGAGGAAAGGCAATGCCGGCGGGCTGCCGTCGACGTCGACGGCGGCGCGGGCGCCGGTCTCGGCGGGCGGCGCACGAAGAGCCGGTGGTGGCACGACACCGACGACGGGGGCGCGCGTGGCCGGCAAGGCGGCCGGCAGCGGCATGACGGCGGCGCTGCAGCAGGAGAACAGCACGCTCAAGGAAACCGTTGTGGGGCTGGAGCGCGAGCGCGACTTTTACTTTAGCAAGCTGCGCGACATTGAGCTGCTGATCCAGCAGGCGGTCGAGGAAGACCCGGAGCTGGAGAAGCAGGAAGACGGCCTGATCAAGCAGATCCAGAACATTCTCTACTCGACCGAAGAGGGCTTTGAGATTCCGGCCGAGGACGGCGTGATCGACGACCAAGAGACCTTTTGAGCAAGCCGAAGAGAGCGCTTGACCAAAACGGCTTAGGGAGGCCGAATGCCAGAAAGAGGGAGGCAGGGGGGCGTGCCACTGAGGAGTCTGGGGGGGGGGGGGGGTGGTTGTTGGTTAGAAGGGGAGCGGAAGGCTGAAGAATATCAGACTCGGAGGAGAGGAGGCTGGAGGATGGCTGGAACGAGCGAGGCTGGACCGAAGCATACCGGTACGGTTACACATCCATTTGGGGATGTGGGAAGCAGCAGAGAGGGAGGATGGCGGTGTGTGGTGTGTTTTCTGGTGGGTCTCGTCGGCCCAGCTTAGAGAGGACGGTGAAACAATTTTCTGCTCGAGTTTAAAGGGGTGAGGTGTAAAAAACAAGGGAAAGAAAAACTTTTTGTTGTGCAAAAAACCCCCCAAAGGCTCTTAGAGATGTAGACTGAAATTGGAATGGCAACTTTGAGCAAGCTGAGACTGTATGATCTTGCTAGCACTTTCGGCAACGCTGAGTGACATGATAGCTTTTGTTATTCAATGTATGGATGTCTTGGAATTTTCTTGGAATTTTTACGGGTATTGATGGATCTGCGGGAGTGTTTTTACTTGTAAAGTACTCGTACGACGTACAAGCTGGTTTCAGCACAGTCCACAACGAAAGCAGTTCTTGGACCGATACGACGGCGAAGCAGCTCGTATGCAGCTGCAGACCAACTACAAGAAAATGTCTCAAATACTGCTCGTACTCGTACGGCTTGTCGAGCTCGTACGACTGACATCATTTTGTGTGTCATGGGTCGAAGGCGGGACACGTGACTGTCTGCATGCGTCGGAAACTGCGCTGGAATGTTAAAGACCAGCGAGGCGGAACTGCCAGCCGTTTTACTGGACATGGGGGGCTATTATTAGGCAGCGCCTTTAGCGCCAGCGGACGAACAAGGGCTGCCCAGAGGCGGCTTAGCGCTGGAGAAATGGCCTAGCACGATTGTCAAGTGACGGAGCGCTTTTCGGAGTGGACATTCTGATCAGTTTCTTTGTCTTCTTTTGCCTCTCTTTTTACTCATTGTTGAGCAACCGTACTGCACTCTCTTTTTTTTTTGTCTCATTTGTCCCTTTTGTCCCATTTGAAGCAACCCCTTTTTTAATTTGTTGCCTGCGCACCTTTCTTTTTTGGGTTTTTGGGGATTCGGGGCGTCTGCGTGTGAATTAATATAATATATGCATGCATGCATGTGGAAGGCAGACAAAACGACAAGGCAAGACGGAGCAGGCATCGACTCGCTGCTGCTGCTTTGACGGCGGATTTCTGCGACTCTGAGAGAGAAAGCGGTGACCCGGCCAGGAGGGCGGTGGCTTGAAAGCGAGAAAGACGAAAGACGAAGACGAAGACGAAGACGAAGACGAAAAGCGCAATTTCTCCCGAGCGACGACGGCGACAACGGCTGGCTTGCTGGCGTGTATGTGCACCTGACTGCAGGCTTGGAGGCGTGTGTGCATCTTTGGCAAAGACTGCAGGCCTGCGGGCGTGTGCGTGTGTGTGCACCTTTGACTTGAGCTCAGAGACATATCGCAGGCAGGATGGCCCCCCCGGCGGAGATTTCGATCCCGACGACGTCGCAGGTGCCGGAGCGGGCGGGCGGCGGCAAGGCGTACACGCTGTACAACATCACGCTACGGCTGCCGCTGCGGTCGTTTGTGATGCAGAAGCGGTACTCGGAGTTTGCGGCGCTGCACAAGACGCTGACGGAGCTGGTGGGCGAGGCGCCGCCGGTGGCGCTGCCGGGCAAGGCGTGGTTCCGGTCGACAGTGTCGTCGGCAGAGCTGACGGAGACGCGGCGCGCGGGGCTGGAGGCGTACCTGCGGGCGATTGCCGAGTCGCCGGACCGGCGCTGGCGCGACACCAGCGCCTGGCGAGCGTTTCTCAACCTGCCCAGCACGGCCGGCGGCGGCGGCAGCTCGTCGGCGGCCAGCGGACACAGCCAGGACGGCGCCGTGGGAAGTCGCGGCGGCACTAGCAAAACAGAGCACCGCCTCCCGGCCATCGGGCTGGCGGCCGCCAACGCTGCCGCGGCCAGCGACCCGGGCACCTGGCTCGACCTGCACAAGGAGATGAAGAAGGCGCTGCACGATGCGCGGCTGCAGCTGGCGCGGCGCGACGCCGCTCTGTCGGGGACGGGGACGGCGACGGCGACGGCGACAACGGGCAGCGGCGCCGCCGCCGTCGAGGCTGGCGCCGCCGCCAAGCGCGAGCTGATCAAGGCCGGCAGCCTGCTGACGGCGCTGACGGGCGGGCTGAAAACGCTGCAGGACGCCAAGCGGCTGGGCCAGGGCGAGCTGCGGCGGCGTCGAGACCTGCTGGCGGCCGCCCGCGTGGAGCGCGACGGCCTGGAAACGCTCAGCACCAGCCTGGCCAGCGTGCGGCCTTCCGGCGGCAGCGGTGGTGCAGCCGGCAGCAGCAACGGCCCGGCGGCGACGGGCGACCGCGCCGCGCTGTTTTCCGGCAGCAGCAGCAGCGCCAGCGCCAGCGCGACGGCCGGCGGCTCTTCTTCTCGCGGCGGCGGCAGCGGCGGCAGAGTGCTCGGCGGCCCGCTGCCGGAAACGGAGCGGACACGCGAACTGGACAACGCCGGCGTGCTGCAGCTGCAGCGCCAGATGATGAACGAGCAGGACCAGGAAGTGGCGGCGCTGGCCAAGGTGGTCGAGCGCCAGCGCATGCTGGGCCTGGCCATCAAGGAAGAGGTCGACCGCCAGGCACCCCTGCTGGAACAGCTGAGCGAGGACGCCGACCGCGTCCAGGGCAAGATCCGCATTTCCAAGGACCGCATCAAGAAGCTGAACTAGCAGGCAAAGCTGAACTGGGCCGGCCTCCAAGGACGGCGAAGCTGAACTGGCCGGCCTCCCAAGGACGGCGAAGCTGAACTGGCCGGCCTCCAAGGACCACGAAGCTGAACTGGCCGGCCTCCAAGGACCACGAAGCTGAACTGGCCGGCCTCCAAGGACCACGAAGCTGAACTGAGCCGGCTTCCAAGAATCGCGATGCTGAACTGAACCTGCCTCGTCTTTTCTTCACACTTCCATCGCTCGACTTCATTACACAACTCTGTACCATACTGACCGACTTATCCCTCTCTCCCGTCCTCTCGTCTTTTCTGCCATGTACATAATCTGGGTCTGCCTTTGGGGAGTTTTCTCGTTTTATGTCTTTACTTTTCCTGCCTTTGGGAGTTTTCTCGTTTTCTGTCTTCACTTTTCCTGGCATTTTGCCTCGTTTTCCGGCTTGCTTTGGCCCCCGGTAATAGCGTTTTCTATCTCTCTGTTTTAGTGTCCTCGCTGTCTGCGAGCAAACGTACATGGCTCACAGAGCAAAGTCATTCATGGAGGCGTTACCACTTTGCCACATGGCATCACATTGGATTTTTCTATAGCAATATTTGTGGCTGCAATACAAAACACACGACTATCGCATTACTGCTGCTGTGAGCACTTTTGCAACCTTGCGCGTCCGAAATGAATAGAACAGACTGCATGCATGGAAGGATTCCGAGGTGCTGAGACGGGTTGGATGTCGTGCATGCAGACAGATGATATATGCAGGGTCTTTGCCAGCTGCTGGGCCGCCTGCATAAAACGAAGGCGGCTCGATATGACTGTCCCGAGGCAGAGTGAACGAGGACAGCGCTGAGTCTGTGCAGCGTCCGATTGCCGATGCTGGCAGCGTGTGTCGCGCGCAAGTACGACGTATTAATACTCCGTACTGGTAATCAATCATAATACCCCATACTCTGGCAGACTGCCCGTGCCTGTCACATCTCACCGAGATCATGCGCGGGAGCCAGGGATGGCAAATTGGGCTTCTGCAGATGCCAGCACTTGCCAGCCGCACGAGCATAATTACAGTGTTTTGTGGTCATTGCGACGTATGATGTAGTCCGTATCAAGGTACGTCGTACTCCGTACTGACAAGACTGTTCCACGGAGTCTCTGATGGCTGGCAATCTCTGCGAGAACTGCCTGGACAGCAAAATATCCAAAATTACGCCACCCTCTCTTTTCTCTTTTCTCATTCTTCTCCAGATGGCTGGTTGACTTTCCAGCCCTGCAACGAGACATAAGGAAGAAATCCATATTGTTGCCATCAGACGCAAGGTGTGCACACCTGTGCCTTTCTTGTGGCGGGACGATATATTTGCATTGGCTGGTAAAGTTCCAAACAGACAAGAAATGGCGGCAGGAAACGAAAGAATCAAGACGAATTCAGAATGCGAGATCGGGCACTGTTATGTGTGATCGTGGGACGATAAGGCCCATCTCCAGTACCGGCTATTGTCTTTTCATCCATGTATTGGATTTTACAAAATTGGCATCATTTTAGAGCATCCATATGTGCTCAAGCCCGTTGGGGACTGCACGTCGGGACTGCAAAGACAAACGGCGACGTCGCATTCCCGTAAAAAACTCATTTCGGCTTTGGGGGCTATTTCTCCTTGTTCGGAGTGCTGTGATCTCGTACGATGCGGCGAACCGCGTCATAATACAAGTGTTATTCACTGCGAGCTCGTACTTGTATCCATACCTCTCTGTCGAGCTTTGGACGTACTGATCCGTGCTGATTGGCTCTCATAGTAGCCATCTCATAAGCCAAGGAGGGACCAGCCAGTGCAGCCGTTGAGCGTTGCTAGGCAACCTTGCAGTGTGTGTGGGGTCTGAATGGGGCTAATTGGCGGGTTTCCATTTGCTAACAGCCACTAATCCGTATTACAGCGGCAACCACTGCGAGAATGGGTTCTAGAAAGACGCGACGCTGTGCTTGCTGGTACTGACAGAAAGAATTGTGCTGGTCTGACATAAAGAATTGTGCTCTGTGCTGGTACTGACAGATTTTGACGAATCTTGTTTTTGCAGGGTTGAAACGATCAGCGTTAGGAGCAGGGAGCACAATGAAAACCAGGTTGACAGAAGTAGGATCATCGCTTTCGGCTGAGCATGGACATGGACAATGATTAAACGGAGGCTGTCACCTGGTGTCTCGTATTGCGAGTGCGTCGTAATAGTTACGGGCTACTTTCCATACGTCCTAGACAAGGGTATTACTACGTATTTGTGCATGGGCTGCTCTATGACATACTCGTACTAGTAGCATCACAAAGATTGACCTTCGAAACTCCATTGGAGTCAGAATAGTGGAGGTTTTCGAGTACTCGTACTCGCAAGTCTTTTTGACAACCAAACGAGGCAGACTGCGCATTAGCCTGTCCGTTTCCCCGTAAGCCTGCTGACGTTGACCGCCATTTGTTTTGTTTGTGCAGCAACGGACGCGTCGGGCGAGCAGAACGAGGGATTTTGCGAGGACGAAGCACGAGGGCGGAGCACGTCGTTTTGCAAGGCGCCTGGCAGCCAGTGGTCTTCCATACATCTCAGCAATACGAGTATCCATACGCTACGTGTCAAGTCTGTTCTGTCCATGGCAGCTTGGTGGAATCACACGAGAGGTCACATTGTGGGCTGGGCAAGGGCTCCATTCTCGCAGACGAGCTTCCTCCACCTATTACGTTGCTAATTGCCACGCTGCCTAAAGCGACGGCGTGGTATTTACCCCAGCCTGTGTTGGAGTTGACTGCGAATATCCATACGGAGTACTCGTACTTGTGTATCCTTACTCGTATATTGCGGATGACAGTTTTTGTTTGTCGTGGATTACAGTCTTTCCTCTGTAATAATGCGACAGACACATGCCGTTCTGAATGCATCGTGAAGTCTACAAACGGCGGAGTATTGTCTCCGGAGCAATATGTCGTTAGCTATCAGTTCTGTTCTACGAGTATGATTGCTTGACTATTAACCCCAGGCAGCTTTCACTACCAGTAGCGACCCCTACAGCGGACCTTTCTGGCGGCCTGGGATCCACTGGTTGTCACCACGGGCTCGCCCAGGGGCGGCGGCTGTGAACCAAACAACGCACCAAGACTAGCCCCCTTCTGCACAGCAGTGCCCCGCTTTTTATTTTTCCATTTTCCTCCTTTTCCCACCACACCAGCGCCCGCGAAAGTAAACAAAACCGACAAGGACGAAGCGAAGTGCTTGCTTCGCTCCTGCCAGTACTGTATCGTACAAGGTATTATCTCGTATGTATGGATACGTCGTACGTCGTATTATTACGAGTTGTCCTACTCGTACCATACAAACACCTTGTGTCAATGCTCCTTCCCGCCGGAGCCGCCGCTTGTTATGGTCTTCTCTGCTCTTCCTTGCCCTTCCCTCTTTGCTCCTTCCTTTGCTTTACGAAGTAATACTGGACGCCGAGAGATCGCTGTACAGAGTATGCATATTGCGTCGTACTCGTAATTCCTACTCCGTATCTTATATTTTCCACCCCTCCCATTTTATCCTCACGATATTATTTTTGCAAAACTCCACCGACACATCCAAGCAAAAAAAAGGGGGCTAGCACAACTCTCCCCGTACAACGACGCAACAAAAAAGGCCAACTGTCTGGCAAAAACCCACAAATCGACGATCCGCTGCCCAGACCAGCCGTTGTGTTTTTTTATTTTTTTTTGTTTTTGTTCTTTTTGTGATCCACTCCTTCACCTTCCTTCGCCCCTTTTCCATCTCGTCTTCTTTCTCCCACTAACTTTTCCAGATCAACATCGACGACAAAAACAAAAAACTCCCACTCGAAATCGAAATCGAACTCGCCAAACTGCCATCTGTCTTGGTTTCTTGTCTTCTTTGGTTCTGCTCATTTTTTTTCTGTGCCTTCTAGCTTCTTGCATTTGCATCGGTGCCTGGCGTTTGCTTTCCGCTGCTGCTTTCGGTATGTTTTCATTGTGTCTGCCTGTGTGTGTGTGTTGCCAGTTTTGCGGCAGTTGGCCTCTGTGCGCTCAGGTGTTGTCTTGCTCTGTGACATGCAGAAGAAGCCCATTGTTACACCTCACTTGACGTGCATATTTTCCCAGCCTGTCTGCTTTCTCCCAGATGACACTTCACCCGTGTGCTTTTAAGACCTTTTGGGGGGTTTTTTTTTTTTTTTTTGCTTCAAGACTTTTGCTGAGATCGCTAACCCGGTGCATCGTTTAGTTTCTGCATACTTTCGTTTCCTCACGACTCACGACGCCCCGTTCTCCCGCTCTGCATGGCTTATTTGGCATAGATAGCCCTAGGTTTCACTTGATCCTTTGGTCTTCCGCGAAGTTTCCTCCGTTTTTTTTCGCCTTTTTTTTCTCTCTCCAGAAGCTGGTCCACAACTCGCCGGTCGTCTTTTCCTTTTTTTCGTTCGACTTGTCGTCACAGTCTGCAAAGACTTGTTCAAAACAATAGATAAGCGATTTCTGCTCGACGACATCTCTGGCTGGGCTCACCCGAAGCCCCCCGTAGAGCATGAACGCTCCTCCCCCGCCTCCGCCTCACGGCGAGGCGCCCAAAACAACGGGAGGGAGCGGACTACCCCCTGGCAATTATGAGATCTTTGTCATCCCGGAACACTCGGCCGGCGCCGGCTTCCTCTACCTACCCTCGCTGCGACCGAATATCAACAGCTTTGTGGCCGGCTTCGCCAGCGCTCTCGCCATGGTGGCGCTGGGCAACAGCATGGCACCGGCCTTCCGGGCCTGGTGGAATAATTTTCAAGGCATGGGGAACATGGGCATGGTCATGCTAGTGCTTGCCGTTGGCTTGGGCGCATGGTCGCTGGGGCGAACACAAAACGACACCAGTCCCAACAGCAGCCCACGAGGTTCGCCGAGAGGAGCGGGCGCTTCTTCACGAGCCAACATGGGCGGCGCTGGCCCTGCCGATGGCAGCCACACCAATGCAGGCCCAGGCGGTTACGGCTCATCCCCGCCTCCGCCTCCACCGCCACCTCCACCACCTCCACCACCAGGAGGCAGTGAACACACTGGACAACCTCCTCCTTTTACCGGGGCACACGGGGCTGCGCCACCACCAAAGCCAGCCCAATCGTCGTGGCAGGAGCAACATCAACACCAACAGCAGCAGCAGCAGCAGCAGCAGCAGCAGCAGCAGCAGCAACAACAACAACGACAACAACAACAGCAACAGTACCAGCGGTCGAACCCGCCACCGCCGCCACCGCCACCACCTCCACAGCCAGGAGCTGCGAGGCCAACCAGCGCGTCAGCCAAGGGTGCATGGGAAAAGGCGCGGGAAGAGACGCGGCGCAAAGAGGACGAGCGAAAAGCGCAGGAGGCCGAAAAGAAAAGACGCGAGGAGGCGGCACAGAGGCTGCGCGAAATGCGAGAGCGAGAAACGCGAGAGCGGCTCGAGCGGGAACGGCGAGAACGCGAACAGAAAGAAAGGCGCGAGAGGGAGCTGCGGGAGCGGCTGGAACGCGAGCGACGAGAACGAGAAGAGCGCGAGCGGCAGGAAAAGGAACTGCGCGAAAAGATCGAGCGAGAACTGGCGGAAAAGGAAGCACGCGAACGGGCGCAGCGGTCACGCGAACTGCAAGAACAGCTGGAACGGGTGGCGCGCGAGATTGCCGAAAAGGAAAAACGGCTGAAAGAGGCGGAGGAAGAAGAGCGGAAACGAAAGGCGGCGGCAGCGTCGGCGATTTTGGCAGAGCTCGACAAAGGCACGACGCCTCGCAAGGGAAGCACGTATGCCTTTTCGGCTGTGGGCGAAAGAACAAACCCGTGGCCCAACGGCAAGCCAGCGGCAGCGCAGTCCACGACATCCCAAGCAACACGACCTGCCGCAGCCGCAGCAGCGCAGTCGGCTCCATCCACAACATCTCAGGCAGCCCGATCATCAGCCGCCCCTGCGCAGCCGGCTCCATCCACGACATCCCAGACCGCACGAGCCGCAGCGGCGGCGGCTGGCGCAGCGGCGGGAGCGGCAGCGGCGGCAGCAGTGCCACAAAGACCACCACCAGCAACCACAGCAACATCAACAGCACCATCGGCGTCTGCCAGTGGCGTCGGTGACGGTGGGTCAGCGCGAAAGCCGGCCGCAACAAACGGCAGGAGCGGCAAATCGAATCTGCAGGCGCACGCCCGAGACGAGGACGAGGAGACGTACTCGTTCCGGCCATACGACAAGCCCAAGGCAGCGCGCAACGGGCCGCAGGCGACGCGGAAGAAGTCGATCTCGGACTTGTCGGACACGTCGTGGGCGCCGTCGCACTCGACGGCTCGTACGACGCCGCCGCCGTCGATGCGGCAGCAACCGTACACAACCAACGATCCGGACAAGATTATGATCCGGGCGGTGTACGGCTATCTGAACCAGTTCGCCAAGACGCCGTCGTCGCAGCTGCTGTCGGGGGTCGGCACGGTGACGGACGGACTGATCTTGCGCATCACGACAGAAGGCCTGTTTATTGACGACGACGTCCGGGGCGTCCCGCAGCGCGAGTGGGACGTCAAGGCATGGACGCTGAAGCTGGTAGAGGTATGGTGCCCTGCGCATGCGATTGCTCTTGCGAGTTCTGGAGGAGGAAGCGGGTTGGGCGGGGCTGGCGGGCCTGGCAACGGTGACAGCGCGAAGCGCGCGGCGGCAGCAGCGTCTCGCTGGCGAAAGGCAGCGGCTGGCGGCGGAGGGCGAGGCGAGCCACGGCCGCTGACGGACGATCTGGCGGACGAGTACTTGACAGACATGCTGCACGAGTGTAAAGCGATGTGCTCGTTGGGCCTGTGCGATGCTGCGTTTTGTGCTTCTGCATTTCCTGATTCTGCGTCTGCGTCTGCGTCTGCGTTTTCTGCGTCTCCTGCGTCATCATCCTGCAGTACTAATCATAGCCGCCACGGCAACTGTGCACAGACGGGCGAGTGGAAGACCAAGGGGCTGCACCTGCTGCGCGCCACCGTGCGCGACCAGGAGGGAAAGCGCTTTCTCTTTGTGCTCAGCCAAGAAGAGGCGTGGAAGGTGGGAGTGGGCCTGCAGCGGCTGCGCAAGGGGACGCAAGTGCGGTCGTTGGGAGTGGCCGGGATGAGCGGCAGCGAGGTGAAGTCGATCCTGGAGCTGCTGGGGTGGTGAGGTGGGAGAGAAGAATGGAGGAGTGAAGGAGAGAAGGGGGGGAGAGGAGACTTCAGAAATCAGAGTCAGTGAGAAATCGAAGATGAGAGATCAAAGATGAGAGATCAAATATGAGAGATCAGGCATCGGAGAGGTCAGTCATCAGAGAGATCAGACGTCAGAGAGAGACATCAGAGAGAGACATCAGAGAGAGACCAGGGATCACAGGTCAAGATGAGATGAAATGCATAAAATGAAGTTACGTCTGTATTTACTCCAGATACCCAAGAGTGTGCTGTGCGAGCGAGACGGGACCCGTTATATACGACTGTATTTGCTACAGAATACAAGGAGTAAACAAGAATAGAGAATAAACAAAAGCAGTGCGATGATGGCTCTGGAATGGTGGTGCACTAGCTGAGGAATGAGGGCGACGAGGCTATTAGGAGAATTGGTCTTGCGATCAGCGGTGTTAAGGTACGAATGGGATACACCATCTTCACCGCCTTTATTTTTTGCGGCAGAAAAAAACCTCGAAAATTCGTAGCGTAAAAAAAAAAAGAAAAAAAAAAAAAGCGGCAGAAAGGCCAGGCAAGAGGCAAGAACGCAAAAGAAAGAACGCAAAAGAAAGAACTCAAAAGGCAAGAACGCAAAAGAAAGAACTCAAAAAAAGAACTCAAAAAGCAAGAACGCAAAAAGCAAAAAGCAAAAAAGCTCGAGCAGTAGACACACGGCACGCCTTTACTTTTACTGTCAGCTCCAATGACCAGCCAGAAGCGAAAAGCAAGAAGCGACGACTTCTTTTTCTACACCATCTCGGACGACGAGGTGGTGGAAGACAAGCCAGTCGTCAATGGTCTCGCAGCAAAGGACACAAACGGCACGGCGGGCAGACGGGCAAAGAAGCAGAAGAAGCAGCGCAGCAGTGTGAGTGGCGGCAAGGGCGCTGCAGCGTCTCTTCCGCAGACAGAAGACGACTCGGACGATGCGCCGAGCGGGACCGAGGGCGACGATCTCGACCCGGCATTTGAGTTTTTCGACGGCGGCGGGTTTGGTGGCGACTACGAGGACGAGGACGCAGACGGTGGCAAGTCTGCGACGGGGCTGGAATGGCTGGGCGAGAAGCAAGCCGTCGACCTGGACGCGCTGATCCGGAAGAAGCGGGAGAGGAGCGAGAAGGGGGAGAAGGAGAAGGGGGAGAAGGGGGAGAAGGGGGAGAAGGGGGAGAAGGGGGAGAAGGGGGAGAAGAGCGAGGAGGCGAACAGCGAGGTCGACGTTGACTCGGACGCAGACGAAATGGAGGGGATTGATCTGGACGACGGCGACGATGAGGTGCTGGCGGACGACGGGTTTGGGATGGGTGCCGGGGAGGAGGAGGAGGAGGGAGACGAAGAAGACGAAGAAGACGAAGAAGAGGAAGGAGAGGAAGACGACGAAGATGACGAAGATGACGAAGATGACGAAGACGACGAAGACGACGCTGCCTCTGACGATGATTCGGTGGCTACGCCGGTTGGACATCCGGACGACGACGACGACGACGACGACTCCTCGGCATCGAGTGAGGAGGACGCGGAAGAGCGGGCGCGGCAGGAGGCCTTTTTTGCGGCGGGCGAGCAGGCCAAGAAGGCCAAGGCGAAGGATGGGAAGAAAGCGGGCGGTTCGGGGACGGACGGCTCCGTCGTGCAGACCTTTGCCGACATGCGGCTCTTTTCGCGGCCGATTCTGCGGGGCATTGCGGCGGCCGGGTTTGAGCGGCCGACGGCGATCCAGGCGAAGACGATTCCGTTTGCGGTGGAGGGCCGGGACGTGGTGGGCCAGGCGGTGACGGGGTCGGGCAAGACGGCGGCGTTTTTGCTGCCGATTCTGGAGCGGCTGCTGTACCGGCCGACGAACGTGCCGACGACGCGGGTGGTGGTGCTGACGCCGACGCGTGAGCTGGCGATGCAGTGTCATGGGGTGGCGGTGCGGCTGGCGAGCGCGGCGCCGGCGATCTCGGTGGCGCTGGCGGTGGGCGGCACGTCGTTCCGGTCGTCGGAGGCGGCGCTGCGGGCGCGGCCGGACATTGTCATCGGCACGCCGGGCCGCTTCATCGACCACATGCGCAACTCGCCCAGCTTTGCCGTGGACCGGGTCGAGATTCTGGTCCTCGACGAGGCCGACCGGATGCTGCAGGACGGCTTTGCCGACGAGCTCGACGAGATTGTCCGCACGCTGCCGCGGACGCGCCAGACCATGCTCTTTTCCGCCACCATGGGCGCCTCTGTCGACAATCTGATCCGCGTGGGGCTGAGCAAGCCGGTGCGGATTACGGCGGAGACGGAGAAGGCCATCGAGGCGACTGGGACCGCCGGGACCGCCTCCGGGGCCACGCCGACCGGCACGCTCACCCAGGAGTTCGTCCGGCTGCGGACCGGCCGCGAGGGCGCCCGCATGGGCTATCTGCTGCAGCTGTGCACGGAGCGGTACCGCGACCACACGATTGTCTTTTTCCGCGAGAAGCGCAGCATCCACGAGGCCCGCATCGTCTTTGGGCTGCTGGGGCTGACGTGCGCGGAGCTGCACGGCGACATCAAGCAGGCGGAGCGGGCGGCCGGGCTGGACGCGTTCCGGCGCGGCCGCGTTTCCTTTCTGCTGGCCAGCGACCTGGCGTCGCGCGGGCTCGACATTGCCGGCGTGGCCACGGTGATCAACTACGAGGTGCCCAAGACGCTGGACGACTACATCCACCGCATTGGCCGCACGGCGCGCGCCGGCCGCCGCGGCGTCGCCGTTACGTTGGTGGCCGAGCAGGACCGCCGCTTTGTCAAGGCGGCCGTGCGGGCGCTGTGCGGGGGGGGCAGCAAGAAAAATGCCACCGCTGGCAACGGCATGTACCGCGTGCGCGGCCGCTCCGTCGACCCGGCGGCCGCAGACCGGTGGCAGGCACGCGTGGACGCGCTGGCCGACGACGTGGCCGAGGTGATGCAGGAGGAGAAGCAGGCGCGCGCGCTGGCCCAGGCCGAGATGGAGGTGACGCGGGGCGAGAACCTGCTGAAGCACCGCGACAGCATTCTGGCCCGGCCCCAGCGCACCTGGTTCGAGACGGCGCGCGAGCGAGAGGCCAAGAAGCAGTTGCGGGAGGGGAGTGGCGGTGGTGGCAGTGGCAGCAGCAGCACGAGGAACACCAAAAGCAACACCAAAAACGGCGAAATGACGTCCGTCGATCGCCTGCGCGAGCGCCTCAAGGCCACGCGGCCGAACGGCCAGCTCAGCAACAAGGACCGCAAGCTGCTGGACGCCAAGGCGGAGCGGCGAGCCGGCAAGGGCGGGCAGAAGCTGAGGCAGGAGAAGAAGGCCCAGGCGAAGACGGGGCCGAAGGGAGGAAAGGCAGGAGGAAAGAAGGTGGGAGGAAAGAAGGTGGGAGGAAAGAAGACTGGAGGAATGGCAGGAAAGGCAGGAAAGGCAGGAAAGGCAGGAAAGGCTGGAAAGGCTGGAAAGGCTGGAAAAGGTCGTCGGTGAGATGGCTCTGTAAATGGGTCAAGTGCTGTGTGGGTGCTGTGGAGTGGGTGATGTGTGGGTGCGAGCTGATATGTGCTGCTTGTCGTGCGGGCTGTCGTGCTGGTTGTCGGGCTGGCTGTCGTTCTGGCTGTCATGCTGGCTGTCATGCTGGCTGTCAGCTGGCTGTCAGCTGGCTGTCGTGCTGATCGATAGTGATGGCTGATGTTTGTGCTGACTGATCAATTGTGCGTTGATAGATTCGTTTTGCTGGCAGTGCTTATAGAGTCTCGTGCTGGCAAGATACATTCTGTTGTGCTTATCTCGTTCGCTCTGGCTTGTCAACCGTTTGTCCGTAGCCGTATTGGACCTAGAGAGAATTGAACCCGAAATGAATGGACAACGTAGTCTCGAGCTTGAGTTACTCGTACATTGCTTGTGGACTTCTCGCAGTGGTTGCCGCTGTAAGTTGTGGTACTGCTGTCTGTGAGCACAACTGCCCCACGTGACCAACAACGTGCTAAAACCGTTAGCAAGGCTCCACGGAAAATGCCTAGCATATCGCACCTTCCAAGTCTTGACTGGCGTTCTCTTGTCAAAGACGCAGACACATCTGCACTCCCATTCAGCCAGACACGAGATAGCCAGACACAATTCGCTCCGACACATTTCTCACACACTCATCACATCACGCACAACACGGTGGCTCCGTTCTGGCGGCGCCCGCCGCACGTGCCGACGCTGCTGGCCAAAAACGTGGCGAAGCCGCAAAAGCACGCTCAGCAGAAGAGCCAGAGAGCAAAAGACCAGACAACGACAGAGCTCGACACGGCCAAACCAAAAGCGACTCCGCTGCACCGCTCCCGCCGACACGCGGCGACGACGCCGATCCCCCGCCTGGCCCGCCGTCTGGCTGCGTCGCTTCCTGTCCGCACACGGCTCTCGCTGGCCTCGCTGCTCGGCCGATTTGTCTCCTGGCCAGGGCTGATAGGTGCCCTTTGGCAGTCAGGACTACCAAAGGCGTCTCAGTTCTCTGCTCCACAGCTCTCTACCCCCCCACCCCAGTCGCTGCGCGAAAAGTATCTCCGTCTGCGTCTGGAGACGCTGCCACGCTTCCGACAGCGAGCCCACAGCCGCATCTACCGCTTTCTTGTCGAGCGGGCAGCCCGGCGGCGACTGCGTCGGGCAGGTCTACCGAAACGAGCCGACACGGCACCAACTTCAAACCCAAACATGCAGACCTACGACTCCGATGCTCCCGAGCGTGGCTCGCGTCGCCGGCGGCTGGCCGCCGTGGCCGGCAGCGTGTACCGGGCGGGCGTGGCGGCGGCCAGCGAGATCCGCGAGCAGTACAACAGCTCGCGCGCAGCGTCATTGGTAGCAGCAGCGGCAGCGGGCGGCGGCGGCAGCGGCAGCGGCAGCGCGGCAGACGGCTGGGACGACGACCGGCCGCCCAGCATACCGGGGTCCTTTCCCGAGACGGAGTTTGCCACGGCAGGCGATGCGCAGATGGTGCTGTTTCCCATGTATGCGAAGCGGCACGGGCGAAGAGGAGGAGGAGGAGGTGGAGGAGGTGGTGGTGTTGAAAATAGCAGTATTTCTGGCGGTGGCGATGGTTCTGGCGACCCCGACAACAATGGCCAGCAGCATCCCAACTGGGCCCGCGAGTTTGCCCGCCTAGAGGACGAAAAGGCCGTGGTCGACGTGCTCGTGCACGGCTGGCTGTATATGCCGCAGCGAGGTCCGCTGACGCGTCGCCATCGGCTGCTGATCGGGCTGGCCCGGCGCATGAGCGGCATTCCGGCTCCGTCGGCGGCGGCGGCAGCCGGAGCGGCAGCAGGAGCGACAGCCATTAGCACCAGCACCAGCTCTAACCCTCCAGTGCAGGCCGGCAGCCTGCATCCAAGCGGCGACATCCGCCAAGATCTGCGCGACGAGGAGCGCCTCGAGCGCGAGGTCGCCGAGCTCGAGCGGCGGGGCCGGCACCGAGAGGACGGTGGTGGTGGTGGCAGTGGCGGCAGTGGCGGCAGCGGCGGCGGCGGCGGCGTTAGCAGCAGCAGCAGCGACGAGGACGGCAGAACCGAAAACCTCCAGCGGCGAGCCAGCGCCCAGTCGACGGCAACTCCTCTTCCCATGACGGAGGCCGAGCTGGCGGCGGCCAATGCGCAGCTGCTGGCGCGGGTGGCGCCGTTTCTGACGACGCCGGTGGCGCAGCAGCCGGTGACGCTCTTTTTCTACAACGACGCCGAGTCGCAGTCGCGCACCGTGCTGACGTCGGACAACGGCCACTTTTGCACGACGGCGGCGCTGCCGTTTGTGCCGACGCACGTGCGCGTATTAGTCAGCAGCGGGCCGGCGATGGACGGCGGCGGGTCCGGTGGTCAGCGGGCCGTCGCGCCGTCGTCGTCGTCGTCGTCATCGCCATCGCCATCACCCTCTCCCTCGCCCTCGCCGTCGTCCTGGCCCGCTGGCCCGCTCACAGAGCCGCTGTCGACGGTGGCACCGGTGCGGCTGATCGAGGAGCGCGGCATCAGCCTGATCAGCGACATTGACGACACGATCAAGACGTCCAACATCTTGCTGGGCACGCGCGAGATCTTCCGGGCCACGTTTCTGCGCAGCCTGGGCGACATGGCGGTCGAGGGCACGCGGCAGTGGTACACGGCGCTGGCGGCGCGCGGCGTGCAGTTCCACTACTGCTCCAACAGCCCCTGGCAGCTGTTTCCCATGCTGGCCGCCTTTCTGGCCGCCGCCGGCCTGCCGCCGGGCCCGCTGCACCTCAAGCAGTACCGCGGCATGCTGCAGGGCCTCTTCGAGCCCGTCGCCGAGCGCAAGCGCGCCACCCTCGACCGGCTGCTGCGCGACTTTCCCCGCCGCCGCTTCCTGCTCGTCGGCGACTCCGGCGAGGCCGATCTCGAGGTCTACACCGACCTCGCCCTCGCCCACCCGCACCGCATCCTTGCCATCTTCATCCGGGATGTCACGACGCCGGAGGACTTTGGGGGGGGCGACGACAGACCACGGCTGGACGACAGACCACGGCTGGACGAGAAGCCACGGCTGGACGACAAGCCACTGGTCCAACAGATTGACAACAGACCACATCTCGACGGCAGGCCACATCTTGACAACAGACCACTCGCCGACGACAGACCACCGCTGCCCTCGCGCACAAACTCGGCCCCGCCACAACCCGGCCCCGTCATGGGCACGCTCATCGACCTATCCGACGACGAGCAGCCAGCGCCGGCACCCCCAGCAACAGCCACAGCTACACCCCCAGCAACAACCACAGCCACAGCCATGCCCGCCCGCAAGCCCGTACCGCCGCCGCGTCCTGTCAAGCCTTTGGCGCTGCGCAGCTCCATAGCCACCCCGGCGAATGGACAGCCGGGTGTTTCGGGTGTTTCTGGTTTGTCGGCTTCTGCTTCGTCGACTTCTGCTGGCACTTCTTCGGGTGTCTCTGCTTCTGTCTCTGCTCCTTCGACGGCAAATCGACAGGCACCACCACCGCCGCCGCCCCGACGCACCGGCACCGGCTCTTCTCTCACACAGACACAACCACAGTCGCGCGTCCGCAGCGTCACTCCCGACGACGCCAGCCAGCGGCCGCCAGTGCCACCTCGTCGTACGCCGACCAGCGACAGTCTCTGGCAGACGCAGACGCAGACGCAGACGCAGCAGCAGCAACAACAGCGCCAGCAACAACAGCAGCAGCAGCAACAGCAGCAACAACAGCAGCAGCAATCACCCAACCGCAAGCTGGAAATGTGGCGGCGCCGGCTGGAGCATGCCCAAGACATCCTCAGCCGGCAGGGCGTGGCGCTGTACACGTGGCGGCGGGGACAGGACGTGATGGAAGAGGCCATTGGCATTGTCGACGCGGCATTGGCAGAGATGGAGAAGGAGTAGGTGGGGGGGCTGTGGAGGACTGGGAAGGAGAGCTGTGGAGGAGCTGTTGGGAGTAGCTGGGTTGGCGGAGATGTCGTGAAACAACGGCACAATGCAGTGAGGTCTGGTCTGATGAGGTTTATGAGGTCTGGTCTGGGGTATGTTGAAGCACTGTGAGACACTGTTGCACTGCTGTCTTCTGACTCGAGGCCCTGTTGCTCCTGATAGAGCTGCCGCGGCTGCTAGCTGAACGAGATATCCATGCTGGTCTGGTTAGCACAAGCCTGTCCGCTGGTCTGGTTAGCACAAGCCTGTCCGCTGATCTGCTGTTAGCATTGACACTATCCGTCGACCTGCTGTTAGCATTGACACTATCCGCTCTGACAGAACACTTTATACACGATTCCAAGCATTAGAGTGCGTGTCAAAATCCAAAGCATTGATAACACCAGAGGCAGGAGTAATGAAGACAAAAGTAAGGATGAAGGCCAAGCATGGCGACAAGACCATTAAAGGCATCAATCGACTTAATAGACAACCAGAAAGCATTGATCGACTTAATACCAAACAACCAGACATCGATCAACTTTAGACGATACCAAAGACCATGTAAAAGCATTGATCGACTTAATACCAAACAACCAGACATCGATCATTTAGACGATACCAAAGACCATGTAAAAGCATCGATCAACTTAATACCAAACAACCAGAAAGCATCGATCAACGTAACAATGCCAAAAAAGAATCAACCAAAAGACATCCAAAACATGGCCAGTAATCTGGCTTCAAGCTGAAATAAAAATAGACAAAGTGTAACAAGCCTGATCATTCCCGATCATGCAACAACCGATGCCGAAGACAAAATCGACACGACCGCCTTTAAGTCGACACGACCGCCTCACTCGATCTCAAGTCGACCGCCTCGCTCGATCTCGTCCTCTGTCGGACAGCTCTCACCCTGGCCGTTCAGATTGTCGGCCAGATACTCTCCCAATCTCACCCCCGCCGGTTCAGATTCTCCGCCAGATTCATGCCCATCAGCGCCTCTTGCGTCCAGTCGCCGTCGCCGTCGCCGCCGCCCAGAAAGCCGTGGCTGCTGTTGCTGCTGGGCCGTCGACCGGCGCCGATGCCTCCGGCGCCCGCCGCTGCCATCGCCGCTCCGTTCTCGCCATACATGGCCGTGCTCAGCCGCCAGTTGTCGTTGGTCGCCGGCCGGCCGTCCACGCCGGGCACAAACATGGCATCGTCTTCGGCAGCCAACGGCTGACGGCGCTCGCCTTCGCCAGCAGGGATACCCCCTCCAGGGATACCCCCGCCAGGGACACCCCCTCCAGGGACACCCCCGCCAGGGACACTACTACCTCCCCCAAAAAGCGGCTTCGGTCCTACTGCTGGCGGCCACCGATCGTCGTCCCCAGAGTCGCCGTCGTCGTCCGCCGCGCCCGACAGGCTGTGCAGACCCATGCGAGCCTGCGTCGGCGTCGTCTCGTTGTTATTGTCGGGCCGGCTGCCGGCCCGGTCGTCGCCCATCCCGTCTGCCGGCATCTCCACGACGCCCGCCGGAGGAGCATCGTAGAAGTTGTCGTATTTCTGCTGCTGCTGCTGCTGCTGCTGCTGCTGCTGCTGCTGCTGCGCCTGCTGCGACTGCGGCTGTTGCTGGTGAGGCTGCTGCTGTTGAGGCTGCTGCTGCTGCTGCTGTTGTCGTTGCTTCTGCTGCTCCAGCTGTTCCAGCTCGCGCTGCTCCAGAATCTGCGGCGGGCCGCTGTCGCCGCGCATGGTGCTGCCGACGCTGCCGCGGCTGGCGCTGTGGGTGGCGTTGGCGTTGTGAGCGGCGTCAGCGGCCACGCCCTCGGCGCCGCCGTGCTCAAAGGCGGCCTCCGGGTCTTTGATGGCAAACTGGGCCATGGTGCGCATTTTGCGCGAGACCCAGCCGGCCAGGATCTTGCCGCGCTGCTTGTCGCCGAGGCGCGAGCGCGGAAAGTCGCCGCGGTTGACAAAGGCGACAATGTCGACGACGATCTGGTGCTCGTTGAGGATGGCGTTGACAATGACGGGCACCATGGAGGCCAGGTAGGCCTTGCGGGCGACCTCGACGAGGACGACGACGAGGCCGCCCGCCTGAAAGACGGCGCTGTGGGGTTAGCGGGGAAGGAGACGAGAAAAGAGAGGAAGATAGAAAGACAAAGACAAAACAAAAGTCCAATCCCTCTACACCGCACTTACCACCCCCCCGGCACAATGCTGCGGTGGCAGCGCTCGACCGAGTTTTCAATGTCCATGGGAAAGTGGCTGAGGCCGTTGACCTCAAAGGTCTCGCCGATGCTGCCGAGCACAAAGAGCAC
Source organism: Raffaelea deltoideospora (assembly GCA_019925385.1). Lineage (NCBI taxonomy): Eukaryota > Fungi > Ascomycota > Sordariomycetes > Ophiostomatales > Ophiostomataceae > Raffaelea > Raffaelea deltoideospora. The sequence continues at coordinate 205,411 of JADHKP010000024.1, read as the reverse complement.
CTGCATGTCGACCTGGGCGCCGCTGGGCCCGATGGGGCGGCTGACGGAGTGCAGGAAGCCGAGGTCGCCGGTGCGGACGTAGCGGATGGCCGGGTCGCCGTCGACGGTGCGGCCGTCGAAGCGCAGGGCGTCAAAGGCGTCGCGCGAGCCGTAGAAGCCGCGCACGCAGGCCTCGGAGTCGACCCAGATCTCGCCAAACTCGCCGTCGAGGCAGAGCCGGCGGCTCTCGGGGTTGACGATGGCGATCTGCGTCGACACCGGCACCATGCCAGAGTCCTGGACGAGGAGGGCGGACGACGGCCCAGCGTCGAGCCGCTCCACCGGCAGCACGACGCCCCGGCGCAGCGCCTTGGTGTCGAGCCAGAGCTCGATCGGCTCGATGCACATGTAGGAGCGGCTGGCGATCATGGGGTTGAGGGCGTGCGAGTAGACGGTGTTGATGGCGGTGCGGTCGAGGCCGGTGGCGGCAAAGTGCAGGCGCACCTTTTGGAAGACGTCGACGCGCGGGCGGCCGTCGGCGGCGATCATCATGTTCTTGAGCTCGTGCAGGGTGAAGCCCTTGCCGGGCATGACGGCCATGGCGTGGTCGAGCATCTGCGGCGTCGCGTACGTGTCCTTGATCTTGTAGCGCGACAGCGTCAGGAAGAGCGAGGCCGGGCTCTGGGCGAACTCGACGGGCGAGAGCAGGTAGGTCGGCGTGCCGAGGTAGACGCCCATCAGCAGCGTGTGCACGAAGCCGAGGCCGGTGGTCGAGCGGACGCAGCCGAGCACCGGCCGCGAGCTCGTCATCTGGCACGTCTCCTTCTGCACCTTGCACATGCCCATGAGCGCCGGGTGGCCCAGCTGCACGGCCACGCGGCGCTGGTCCGGCGTCCAGAACGTCCACACGAGCGCCGCGTAGTCGGCCGCCGCCCACGCCGGATTCATCGTGAAGCCGTGCTCGCGCAGCCCGCTCGTCTGCTTCGGCGGCCGCGACGTGTTGTGCACCCCCGGCAGCGCCACCTTGAGCACCTGCGCCGACTGCTTGACGTGCTGGGCCACCGCCTTCATTTTCAGCAGGTGGTCGACGTCCTGGTTGACGAGCACCGCCTTGACGCCAAAGTCGGCCACCAGGTGCAGGAACGCCGGCACGTCCTCCGACAGCCGGTTCTGGTCCAGCGGCGCCAGCGGCAGCACCGTCACGCCCATGGCCAGGCACGCGTGCACGGCAAACACAAAGTCCTCCGAGTGCGTGTACATCAGCACGGCCCGGTCGCCCGCCGCCAGCCGCACCTTGTTGCGCAGATACACGGCCACGGCGGCCACGCGCGTGTCGAACTTGCGCCACGTGATCCCCTTCCCCTCCTTGCCGCGCCCGTCGATGGTGCACAGGGCCAGCTCGTCGGCCTGCCGCGCCACCCGCCACTGCACGAGGTCGGCGATGCTCGTAAAGGCGGTCAGCGGCGTCGACGTCTTGTCGTCGATGACGACCTCGCGCCGGTCGATGCCCGAGTACTGGTTGTCGGCGCCGGCGAGGATCTGGGCGCGGGCCCGCGACGCCGCCGCCGACCAGATGCCGCCGACGGGGTCGACGCCGACCGGCAGGTTCAGCACGGCGTGCTCGACGCCAAACTTGACGTGCACGCACGGCAGGCTGCCCTGGTCGAACTCGCGCCGGCACAGCATGTTGCCGATTTCGCGCCGCCCGTTCTTCAGCACGCGCGGCAGCGCCTGCGGCGCCGTCACCAGCACGCAAAAGACCCTCAGGCCGTGCGCCTGCTGCAGCACGTCCATGCACCGCTCCGCCAGCGACTCCAGCAGCGCCGTGTCCACCTGCCGCGGCGGCCCGCCCACCGTCGCCGGCGCCGTCGACGCCGCCGCCGTCTCCAGCAGCACCACCGGCAGGTGCTCCTCGTTGACAAACACGTCAAAGGCCGAGCAGTCAAACACCTTGGGCACCGCCCGCAGGATCGTCAGCACAATGTGCTGCACGAAAAAGTACCGGTACTCGGCCAGCAGATCGCCGCCCGCCCCGTGCTCCACCCGCTCCACCCACTCCACCTTTTGCCGGATCCGGTCCTCGTACAGCCCCAGCACAAACACCTTGCCCTCGATCACCGTGCCCAGCAAGCCCGTCCGCAAAAACTCCGGCTCCACCACCGTCGGCGTCGGGTTGCCCGCCTCGAACCGGTACGGCCGCGCGTGGAAGATCTGCTCCGTGTGCTTCGGCAGCGCCCAGAAGCCGCCCGACAGCGACGGCGAGTCCACCCAGATCTCGCCAATCGTGTGCGGCGACGACAGCAGGCAGTTCTCCGGGTCCACCACCGCCAGCGTCGCGTCCGGAATCGGATACCCAAACGCCCCCACCCGCACCGTCCCCGCCTCGCCCTGCCGTCGCCGCGCCTCGGCGCCCATCGCCACCACCACCACCTCGTTCGTCTTGAGCGCCTCGCTGTCCAGGAGCACCTCGCTCAGCTCGTTGTTCTTGGAGCCCTGCTCCGTCTTGCTGGTCGGGCCGCCGCTCAGCAGGCTGCCGAAGTCGGTGTGGAGCCCCGTCCCCTTTCCGATGCTCGTCCCGGCGCTCCCCCCCGTCGCCTTCGTATCCGCTCGTGGTGACGGCTTGGCCGAGTCATCGCTGTCGCTCTCGTCACCGCCGCCGCCTGACTCGCCTCGGCTGCCCTCCAACCGCAACGGACAGCCCATCCGCTCCTCCCCCCCAAGCCAGTCGCGCACGCTGATCACCATGCCGCCGTGCTCCGGCAGACACAGCATGGGCGCCACGACCTCGCGCGCGCGCGGATTGCGCAGCGGCCGCAGCCACCGGTCCGCCAGCACTTCGTGGAACTCCGTGTCGACCGTCAGCGTGTCGATCAGGCACAGCTTGACGGCCTGGAAATTCGGCTCCGAGCCCTTTTTGAAGTTGCGCGTCGCCATCGGGTCCTGCTGGTAGTTGTACACGGCCCGCTTCAGCCCCGGATAGTCGGCCGCCAGCACCGTCGCCCGGTACTTGGTGATGAGGCTCGCATACAGCCCCGCCAGCTCCGTCGCCTTGTGCTCGACCCACACCACCGTGTGCCCGCCGTACACGGCAAACAGCACGGCCAGGATCATGCCGATGCCCTGCCGCGGATCCAGGTACGACAGCAGGATCTCGCTGCTGGCGCCGCCGCCGATCAGCCGCCCGTTCTTGTCGCGCAGCGTGCTGCCGCGGAACGTGTCGGGCGCCCCGCCCGCCGGCACCGTCGACACGATCGCGCTCAGGCACGCCAGCTGGTGCATGATGGTGCGGTGGCTCAGCACGACGCCGCGCAGGTCGCCGGTCGGGGCGCGCGAAAACTCAATGTAGGCCAGGTCCGGCACCGACAGCGGCGGCACGTCGTCCTTCTTCTTGGCGTGGAAGCTGCCAAACTCGTTGGTCTTCCACCACTCGACGCCCTTGGGCCACGTCAGCTTGTGCGTCGTGATGTCGCGCTGGAAGGCCTTCAGGTTGTTCTCCGTCGTCAGCGCCAGGTGCGCCTGCGTCGACGTCAGGATCAGGTTCAGCTTCGCATAGTCGCCCAGGTCGTTGATCGGCACCGCCACCACCCCCGCGATAAAACACCCCAGCAGCGCAATCGCAAACTCGATGATCTCCGCGTCCCGGTACACCAGCGCCACCCGGTCGCCCCGGTACAGCGAGCTCTTGTCGCGGATCACCTGCGCCACCTTTTCCGCCCGCGACGCCAGCTTCTCCCACGTGATCGACGCGATCTCCTTACCACGCACGTCGAGCACCCAGTACGCCGGCAGCTTGGACGTCGTCCGCCCCCGGTGCCGCAGCACCGCCGCAATGTTGTCGAACTTGGACATCGCCGTGTTGCCGTCGTGCGGGTCGTGGATCGCAAACGGCACCTCGCGCGGCTCCAGCGGCATCTGGTACTCCAGCGCCTCCGCCGCCGGCAGGTCGCTCGCCGTCAGCATCGGCGGCGCCGTCGCCGCCGTCGGCGAAAACGCATCGCCCATCGAGTAGCGCGCCCCCATCGTCGTCGTCGGCGAAAACAGCTCGCTCGGCCCCCCGCCACTGCCGCCGCCGCCGCCGCCGCCGCCGCCGCCGCCCGAGTACCGGTGCCCGCCGCCATACTCGCTCTGGTCGTACGCTTGCTGGCCCGTAAAATCGGAAAAGTACGCCTGCGCATCCACCATTGTGCCGCTGCGGCTGTCGTACGCGCTCGCCACGCTCGCCACGCCGCCGCCCCCGCCGCCGCCGCCCTGTTGCGCCATGCCACCGTAGGCTGCCGGCCCGTCGCCGTATCCGCCGTATCCGCCGCTGTTTCCACCGTTTCCACCACCGTATCCATCGTTTCCACCGTTTCCACCGTATCCATCGTTTCCACCGTATCCACCGTTTCCGCCGTTTCCACCGTATCCGCCGTATCCACCGCCGTACGTCTGCTGCTCCGGGTTGAAGGCATAGTCCGTCGAGACCATGGTGGCCGACCGCGACGGATCGGTGCCCGGCCGCAGCCCTTCGCTTCCGCCGCCGCTTCCGCCGCCGCTTCCGCCGCCCGATGGGCTCAGAAAGAGCGAGTCTCGGTGCTGCATGCCCGGGCCCGTGTGGACGACCGGCTGGTCCGCCATCGGCCCGCCCGGAACCAGCAGCGCCGGCGGGCTGACCGGCGACGCCACCGTGACATCCGGATTCATCAGCTGCAGACCGCCCGATCCCCCGCCGTAGTTGTTGCTGCTGCGGCTGCCGACCGTCGGAGACGCCGGCGAGGCCGCGTTGGCATTCAGCGCCGCAAAACTCGCCGCTCGGTTGGCCTCGGCCGTCGGATAGGCCGCAGCGCCCGCCGGAGGCGACTGCATCGCCACGGACGCCCGCGGGTCCGAAAAGTTCTGCAGCAGGCCATACTGCGAGAAGAGCTGCGTTCGACGCTTCTGATACCTGTAGTTGTCAGCGGTTGTCTTGGCAGTCTCAGGGACAGGATGTGTAGTGCAGCTTGGCAGTCAAGGACAGAAACAGCAGTCTCGACAGAAACAGAAAACTCGGCAGTCTCGACAGAAACAGAAAACTCGACAGTCTCAAGAACGGCACCCACCCCTTCTGCGTAATATCGCCTTCCTACAGAGACCATGGCATTAGCAAACAGACTCTTTTCCTTGCCAAACACAAATCCCGTCAAAACCGCCTGCACTCACCTCGAGCTCCCTTTCCAGCTCTTCCAGCCGTTGCTGCAGCTCGGGACTATACTCGGCCATGGCGAAGCGTCAACCCAGCAGCGGCCTAGAAAGGGCTGCCGTACGAAAAGCAGTCAAAGCAGTCCGAAGACAAAAGGCCGGACAAACAAAACGCAAAAGAAAGAACGACACTCAAGAATTGGAATTGACGAGTGTGGAAACCCCCCGTCTGCCACCACGGTCTTTCGGAGTGGCAGAGTGGCTGCCGGAGAAAAAGCAAAAAGGGTAAAGGCGAAAACGAAAAGAGAGTGGGGGGAGAGGGAAGAGAGAGAGAAGAAGCACTTTGCACGCCTGCAGTTAAGCAAGAAAGCAGACACGCTCACTGGCTTTTTGCCTGTCGCGAGCCAGCATGGCCGCATGCAAAAGGAAGAAGAAAAAGGCCCTGCAGAGAAACCTGGCTGGCCCTTGTTTGTTTTTTTTGTTTTTTTTTGTCCAGTTCGCTCGTCGGGGGCAGAGAGCTGTTGGCTTCTTTTTTTTTTTTTTTGTTCGTCGGGGGCAGCCAATCCAGTCTCGTGGCGGCACTGCAGGTCAAAAGCGCAAACAGGTCTGTCCTACTCGTATGTATCGCTCAGGGGGAGGTGTTGCGCAGGGTCTTCGTCCTGGGGCAGCATGTGTTACGTCGACAGCCAAAGAGAAAGCTGCCCGTCCCTGTTTTTTTGGTGGGTTGGCGTCGTTTGTCTATGGTCTGCCGATTCGTGGCTTCTGCTGGCATTTTGGCTTTCATCAGCCGAAAAAAAAGATGGGGCTGTCTGGGTAAACACAGTTTTAGCACAGTCTATGATGCATGCTGCCGCTATGCGGGTGTTCACCCCTCAAATACGTATCCATACTTGGTTAGTAATAAGACTACTGCGTCCCTCGTATCCCGCAATACCTCGTATCAAGTTCACGGATTGTACGAGTAGTACAACACTGTCAAAACAGGAAATATCCGCACAGTAGAATGGACCTTTCGGAGTCTCGTGGTCTGAAGCTGCGGAGGGGTTAATACGAGGTCGCACCTTCCGCAGCAATACACAGCGTCTCGCGTCTCTTTGCACCTTCCGTAGCAAACACAGCGTCTTGCGTCTCTTTGTTACATAGTACAGAGGGAGGTCTTGGACGCTGCACCCAAAGGCTAAATATAGCAGCCCTTTGCTCTTGCCATTTTCTTTCATTCTTTGAATGTTCCTAATTCGGATCAGAGTTTTCGCCGTAGAAGAAATACAAAGGGCAAAATGTGTTTTTACCTGAGCAATCTCATGTTATTTTCATCATCGTATTACTTTGTCATATTCTCATCTTCTTGTCTTTGTCTGCCAGAGTCTTCGGTTCCAATGTCCAAAGCTGCTCTCTGCTAGTATTACTCCATGACCGGGCTTTCTGGTCGTCAGGACCGGTTAGGTTTCCGAGTCACAACGGTCATCAGAAAGATGGGACGCAACGAGCATTCGTGCGATGCAAAAAGAAAGTTGCCGAGGCCGACAGTGGAACACAAGTGTGACCTACAGGCGAGTGGGAAGGCACATGCAAACATCTGTTTTGTTTTTTTGTCTTACGCACCTCACTTTTGGAGTGACGTTCTGTAGCAACGAACTGGTAATAAGACCTTGGCTAATCTCCATCGACATCAAAAAGCTCTTGTTCCTTTGACACAAGAAACGACTGGTTTTCGTGGTGCTACATTTCCATCGTGATTGCCAGACGCCGCCTTGTTGTTTCTGGATTTTTTATTTTCTTGTCAGTATAATAAGTCTGATGCTTTTAGATTCTGGCTGACTTTTTGATAGTGGCTGAAGATTCTGATACTGTCCGATATGTCCACTACGATCCCATTCTTTCGAGACACCGGATCTCTTTTTTGTCTTTCCCTTCTTTTTTTCTGGTTTTTGTTTTGCCAATGATTTTCTGCTTTGTCGCTCCTAGCCAGCTCAGTGAGTAGGCAAGTCGAGCTCTCACCATGGCTGAGCAGCCTCGAATACAATGGGAGTCTCTTGTCTTTTTTCTTCTTCTTTTCTTCTTTTCTTCTTCTTTTGTTCTTTGATTTCTACTTCTCTTTCTATTCAATCAAACAAAGCTTTCTTCTTTGCATAGCCAGTCTCAACAAAGCCAGCATCGACAAGCAAACAATGCAGTTTCACACAATGGCTTTCTCTGCCCTCTTTGTGTTTGTTTTTTCCCTTTTGTCTGTCTCTACAATGCACGATGTCGTGCATATTCTCAACCATATTTGGGTTTGCGATCCACGACATATAAGGCTTGCGCTGGTCCCTCATCACGATGATGAAGCTTGTCTCCCTCTACTGAATTTTTCGGCCTTTTGTTTGCAAGTCGCTTGATGCTGTAGACCGCTGAGCGATCTATACCACACATACACATAATCTAATATCATACATACACATACACATACACATATACACACTCGTTACTTCCCCTTGATATCAAAGGTCGCTGGTAAAGACAGCTGTGCTGCTTCCAGCTCCAATCGCTCTTTGCTTCTATTGTTTACTACCCTTCACAGCACTTTGCACTATCCCCCCCCTTCACTCACAGAGAACTTTTATTTTCATAATGTCGTTCCTATACGATATTTTCGACAGCGACGACGAGCTTTATAATGCCAGAGGCGGGCCCGGAAATGCAGGGGCAACAAATCCTCCGCCGCCTACTGCTCCAGCAGCCCAGCCAGCTCCTCAGCAGGCTCCTCAGCAAGCTCCTCTGGCGTTGCCACTGCCTCAGGCGGCACCGGCAGCTCCTCTGGCATTGCCACTGCCTCAGGTGGCACCGGCAGCTCCGCTGCCCTCCGCTGGCGTCAATGCTCCCGCTGGACCGTCGGCGGTTGTTGTGACAGCACAGGCCAACCCAGCCCGGAGGGTTCCGCCTATTGGGGCCAAGATCAGCCATGCCCGCAATAAGAAAGCACCAAACCGAATTGACGCATATGACTGGTACCAGCCGCTGCCCAAACGGGCGAACTGGACTGCCAGCCGCCTAGCGCCAGGCACCGGCGGAGTCGACATCACCTACACTTCAGACAACGAGTTCTGGCCCAGCCTGCAGTTCGACCGCGAGGCGCTGGAGCTGTACGTCCAGGGCTGCCGCCGCCACAACATTCCGCTGCGCATCTGGATCCAGAATTCGGCGTGCATGCACAGCGAACGCTATCTTTCCATTGCGTCCAACCGGTGTCGTGCCAAGGACTGCCCGATCTCGTCGCGCGTCATCGGCCGGGGCATCTTCCAGGTCAGCCTGGACGAGCACCCGGTGGAGACGTCCAACGGCACCTACGATCCCTTCCACGTGGCCGGCTGCTTCCACCTCTTTTGTCTGGAGGAGATGATCTCCATTCCGGAGCTGATGCTCATTGCCGATGTGCAGCCCGACACCCGTTATCTGCCTCTGGAAGAGCGCAACCCGATGAGTCTGGAGCGGGACGGCAGCCATCGGAGCCTCATGGAGGCGTTTGCCACATGGAAGCGGAACTCGTTCGAAAACTACGTGAACCAGAACCTGCCGATTCCGAGGACCCGGCGCCGGCACAGCGAGCGCCTCTACTGCGTCCTCACCAAGAGCATGCTCAAGCAGCAGCCGGATGCGCGCCAGCGCAAGCGCGACCAGCGCAACGGCAACGACATCTCCCGGCACCTGGGGAACCTGCGGAAGTTTGTCGACGCCCAGAACGAGGTCAGGAAGGCCCGGCGAGCTGAAAAGCGCTCTGCCTCTGATCTCAACGACGACGGCGACGACGGCAACGATGGCGACAACAACGACAACAACAACAACAATGGCAACGACGGCGGCAACCGCAGAGCTGCGAAGCGTCCTCGCACAGACGACAACCGGACTGGCCCGCCAGCTTCTCGCCAGGCTGTGCCAGCTTCTTTCCAGGCTGCGCCAGCTTCTTTCCAGGCTGTGCCAGCTTCTTTCCAGGCTGTGCCGGATTCTCGCCAGGCTGTGCCAGATTCTCGCCAGGCTGTGCCGGATTCTCGCCGGGCCGTGCTTGCCGCCCTCGACTCTCTGATGTTGAGCCCTGAGGAGCTGGCCGCACTCAAGGCACTAGGACGGGTGCTGGTCAGCAGCGAAGCCGCCACTGGAGCAGGAAGCAGCAGCAGCAACAACAACAACAACAGCAACTTGGATATCAGCAACAACAGCCTTTTTGCGCAGGGCGCTGGCGGAGATGGGTATCAGCATCTGAGGGGCGTCGTCTCCATGTTTCACCATGCTTATGAGCAACAAATGCAACAAGCCGCTCCGGCTCCGACTCCAGCTCCGGCTCCGGCTCAGGGAACGAGTCCGAATCCGAATCCGAACCAAGAGTCACCGAGCCGCCGGTTGTCGCCGTACAATCTGCGCGACACGCCAGCGCGGCGCGAGATCGGCATGTTCTACGAGCCCGAAGAGGAATGGTTTGGCAATGCAAATGAGCAGGCGCCGGTGCCGATGATCGACTTCACGATGAACGACGACAACCAACAGCAGCAGCTGCAGCAGGAACTGCAGCAGCAGCTACTGCAGCCACGGCAGCAACTGCATCAGCTGCTACAAACACCTGAGCCGCAATACGAGCAGAGCACCATTGCTCCTCTGGATCTTCAGCTTCCACAAGCGCCTGTGCCAGCACAGGCGCCATTGGGAGATTTCATTGACCCGTCGGTTCTCATGACGGGCAACCAAGGTATGTATTTTTCAAATCAGCCGGCTGTGCCCATGTTTGACCCCAACCGCCGCGTCACGCGCAGCATGAGCAAGAAGAGCTCGTCTGCGGGCTCCGCAGACCTTCAGCAGCAGCAGCAGCAGCAGCAACAGCAACAACAGCAGCAGCAGCAACAACAACAGCAACAGCAACAGCAGCCACAAGCGGCTGGCGGGCTGGACCTGCAGTTTGACCTCCCAATCCGGTCACAGGAGGACGACTTTGTGCTCTCTAGCAGCCAGCAGAGCGATGTCGACTGGAACTCACTTATGGGCCCGGGATATTACGGTGGCCCCGACTCCGGTTACGAGGCAAATGAGCTCCTCGAAGACTTTGATCTGGATGCATTCCTCGAGGAGACGCAGCCCGGAGGCCAGGCCCAATCCCCGGCGAAAGGCGCCTCGCCGCGCAGGCGGAGCTCTGACCGGCAGCGTTCGTCGTAACATTAGACGTCTCTTTAATAGGTCGATGGGTCGATAGGTCCTCAAAAGGTCTGACAGCCGTGCTGTCGACCGGTGAGTAACCTGGTATGTTTTCTTTCATTCGGTCCCGTCTTTTCCTTTTTTCTTCTTTTTCCTTTTTTTTTGTTTTGCTCGCATTTCCTTGTCAGTTTTGCTTGCATTTCCATTTCCTTTCCTTTTTTCTAGACCAGCTGCAAGTTATCATTTTCCGGCATAATCAGCACATGCACAATGAGCTCGCCTGTTTTCGGCCTGATGCTCTTTTGGCGTTTAAAACAATCAAAGCAAAAAAAATAGTCATAATTGAATTTTTTCATTGAAGTTGCTGGCTAGGTTTTGGCATTTTTGGCAAAACATCATGGTCAGCCTTGAGGCGAAGTCTACGAGTCGGAGATGCCGACTTTCAAAGCTTAGCACTGTGTGAGCTCGTGCTTTTGGTCACCCGCCTGAAAACGATCTATGTAATTATGTACTGTAATAATTCGTAATTGGGCACAGACTTATCAAACACATCTCGACCAATATGAGTATTGGTCATTTCCATTTTGGTTAATAGTTCAAGCTGAGCCAAAAAGCACAAGCAGCAGACTATTTTGTGCAGCATATTTCGCCAGGCACGAGGCAATCGATCTTTTTTCCCTGTTTGGCGAGCAGGCGGCAGATGCAGCGGCAAACGCCGAGGTCCTATTTTGGCGTGGTGCCTCTAAAAATTTGCGGCACTCGTGTTTTGTACCTCGTTTTGCCTCTCTCTCTCTCTCTTTTCCTTTTTTTTTTTTTTTTTTTTTTTTTTTTTTTTTTTTCAGCATCCGTAGTTTCCCTTCAAGACGATTTGCAACTTTTTTCTGGCTTGTAACAAAAGAGTCCGGAAGGAGCGAGCGGCCGTTGATCGCCGTTGCCAAAGGACAAAGGGTTTGTAGATGCAGTTGCAGCTGGTTCTATGTCACGTGCTGCAGGACAAAGAACATTGTCGTATACAAAGAAGAAAGGAAGATAAAGAGGGCTAAAACAAGCGAGGAGTTCAGTGAGAGCCAGAGCTGGAATTCATCCAAGATACGACGTAATAATTGATACGAGTACTCGTACATGCAGCCTGGGACTATCGCAGCTCGAGCTTACATGCGCAGCCAGGCTTACAACAAGCTTGACAGTACGTATTACGTCGTATTACTACGACGTACAAATGCTGCTCCGACTCGATTTCTTCTCTCTCTTGCTCAGCCCGACTCCGCAGTCTTTTTTCTGTCTTCTCGCACTCGTCGCATGCATTTGCATTTGCCCATCCCCACATATTACGGCGGCGAACCCGAACGCAGTTTCCCTGACTCAACGCCTTGGCCCAGTTGCCTGGGTTGCTCCTGCCGCCGCCTCGTCGAGGCCCGCGAAAAACCGCACTATCGGTTTAAAAAGCAGAGCTAGCCGCCGCCCCCATTTAGGATTTTATTAGGATTTCTTTGTTGTACGAGTATTATTCCATACTCTGCATATCTTTGCACCTCTTGAGCCAACTTTTTTGTATTTGATTGTCGAGATTGTCGACGAGATTGTCGGCGAGATTGTCGACACGTAATACAACATCCACACGGCAAAGCAAGGAATTGCACCCTGACAATACCCCGGGTTCCCGGCACTCGACAAACAGGGGGTTCGCACTTTCTGTGACGCTTGAAACAATCGCCAATCTGCGCGATTGTCAACGTCTCACAAGTCAAACAAAAACTTGGCCAATTCTCACGGGCGCAAACGACCAAACGACCAAGCAGTCAAGCAGTCAGCCCACACACTACCGATCTCAATTTATCCATTTGCCTCGCCCCGCCCCTACTCGCACAACGCAGTTTGGGGTAGTAATACGCCGCGCCGACCACACCGAGCCTTCTCTCTCTCACACACACAGGCGTGAACAGGAAAGCAGCGAAAAGCAGCGAAAAGCAGCCATGAAAGGCAGGGGCGCCGACAAGTCGGCCGCCACGCCGGCGTTGCATGTGATTGTCCTGGTGGGTTTGTTTCCTTTTGGCTTTTACGAAAGTCTCCGTCTCGTGGCTGTGTGACACACTGACAATCAGGCAGGGATCGGGAGGCGGCCCCCAAGAGTTCAACACGACCGCATTTCTGGTGCGGTCGACGGCCGAGGGATGGCGACGCGGGTCGATCATTGCGCTGGATGCCGGCGTGCTGCTCAGTTCCATCACCCGGATTCTGGAGCAGACGCTGCCGCCCGGCCTGGGCAAAGCTGCTGCTGGCGGCAGTGGCAGTAGCTGCAATAGCAGCCGGAGCAGCCCTGGCACCAGCGACAACGGCGACGACGGCGACAACGGCGCTGGCGAGTCGGCGGCCGGGGCCTCGTCGTCGCCGACGGCCCCGGCGGCCTCGCTGCCGTACACGCTGACGGTGGGCCCGTTTGCCGGGCTGCAGGTGCCACACGCCAGCGCGACAGCCAATGCGTCGTACATCCAGAGCGTGCTCGTGGACTCGTATCTGATCACGCATCCGCATCTGGACCACATATCCGGCTTCGTCATCAACACGGCCGGCCTGCCGGGCACGCGGCCCAAGCGCCTGGCCGGCCTGCCGTCGACCATTGCGGCCTTCAAGCAGCACATCTTCAACAACGTCATCTGGCCCAACCTGTCGGACGAGAACAACGGCGCCGGCCTGGTGACGTTTATGCGGCTCGTCGAGGGCGGCTCGCCGGCGCTGGGCGATGGCGACGGCCGCGGCTATGTCGAGATTTCCGACGGCCTGGCCGTCAAGATCTGGGGCGTCAGCCACGGCCACTGCATCGAGCGCCACAGCCACCGCGGCAGCGGCGCCGGGGCGCGCTTTGGCAGCTTCGATGCCGGCAGCGCGCCCGTGTCGGCCGGCCTGATGAGCCCGCGCATCATGGCGCACCACAACGCCACCAGTGCCAGCTTTGCCTCCTTTCTCCAGTCGCAGACGCCTGCCTCGGCACTGGCCCAACAACAGCTTCCCCTGCAGCAACAGCAGCAGTCGCAGCAGTCGCAGCAGGCGCAGCAGGCACAGCAGGCACAGCAGGCACAGCAATCTCAACACCAACAGCAGCAGCAGCAGCTACTACCTCAGCCCGGCCTGCAACGACGCGACAGTCTGGCCATGCTCTCGAGTCTCGGCAGTTCATCAGCTGTGCGGCGGGGCAGCATCAGCATGCCTCCGGCGCCGTCGCCGAGCGAGAGCGTATGTGTGTATGACTCGAGTGCGTACTTTATCCGCGACGTGGCGACGGGGCGGGAGATTCTCATGTTTGGCGACGTTGAGCCGGACTCGGTGTCGCTGTCGCCGCGGAACGTGCTTGTGTGGCAGGAGGCCGCGCCCAAGATTGCGAGCGGCAAGCTGGCGGCCGTGTTTGTGGAGTGCAGCTACGACGACTCGCAGCCGATCGACCGCCTGTACGGACACCTGACGCCGCGGTTTGTGGTGGAGGAGCTGGCGACGCTGGCCCGCGAGGTCGAGGCGGCGCGCGCCCTGCTCGAGCAGCAGGAGCGGGAGCAGCTGCTGCTGCAACGCCAGCAGAAGAAGGACAAGGAAAGAGAGCGTGACGGTCGCAAGCGCAAGCGGCCCACGCTCGATGCCGGCCACTTGGACGTGGGCGGTGGCGGCGGCAGCGGCAGCGGCGGCGGCACCAATGGAGTGCGGGCAGTGAGCCACAGCCGGCGGAAGACGGAGGCCAAGTCGCCGTCGGCCACGGCGGCCAGCATGGCCGCCACGACGGGCGACGAAGGCGGCATGTCGACTGCGGATGACCCTGTGTCACCCAAGACGGTGCGGCCACGTACTGGCAGCACGTCTCTGGACCTTCCGGCAGCACCGACACCATCGGAGGCGGCAGCGGCTGCAACCTGGGGCACTCCCCACCTTGTCACGCCGACGGTCGAGTTGTCGCTTACCGATGTAGAGCCAGGGGCGCCAGAGAGCGGCCCACCGGAGGCAGCAGCCGCAACCGCAGCGGCAGCGGAGCCAGTTTCTGCAGCTTCCAAAGAAGAAGCACCACGCGACGAACACCAGCCTCGCTTGCCGCTGCAGGGGCTCAAAGTGGTCATCATTCACATCAAGGAGAAGCTCAAAGACGGCCCGTCGGCGGGCGAGATCATTTTGGAGCAGCTGCAAGGATACGAGGCTCGCAGCCCGCTCGGGTGCGAATACATTATTGCGTATTCGGGCCAGAGCTTGTACTTTTAATGGATGGACAGGTGGGAGCGTGGGCGCGCGTTCTTGGTGTTTTTTTGTTTATTTTTGTCTGGCTTGGTGGTTTTTTGTGTTGGCTTGGTGGTGTTTAGTTTTTGTTTTGGGCGGGTCTGGCGTTTTGGGAGCTTGCCACGATGTGTTCGGATAGAAACGCTACGGCCATGATTTTATCTTTCAAAGGCGGCAAGGACAGCAAGGACTGCAGGGGCAATGCTACGCCTCATATACCAGGGAGGTTGGCAATGGTTGGCAATGGGCAAATGAGCAAACGTGACATGGGGGCAACTGGCGTTTGGCGACTCTGGCAAATTTACGAATCAGACAGATTGGGAGGGCTCTGCAGCTTCCTGCAGGCCTGCTCAGGATCAAATGCAATACACGCTGCACGGAGTCCTGGCCCATGTATGCAGTGCTTAATATGTGATATAGTTTGGACATGAGTTTTATCCGGCAGCCGGCAAGGAAGAGGCGGGCCTTATTACATTTACGACTAAGCCGAGGCGCCACAATAAAAGTGAGTCCATGAAGGAGCAGGCTTGTTGCGGCGATTTGGACTGATTTGGGCTACATTGTTCTCTGAGGAGCAGAAGAACAGAAATTGCAACAGGACAAGGCTACAGACAGCTACTCAAGGCTACAAGACAACGACAAGACCAGACAGCTATTCAAGGCTACAAGACAACGACAAGACCAGATAGCTACTCAAGGCTACAGGACAACAGCAACCACCAGAACAGCTGCTTGCCGTCGCAATTGGACCCACAGCCATACGCTGCTGCTGCAAAGATGCACTCGCGCGGCCGGCCGGGCTTATTCGCAGCCATTGTTTTCTGCCTCGGCGCCGCAGCGTCCCCAGCTGCTCGGCCTTTGGCTTCCTCGTCCTCCTCGCCCTCCTCGCCCTCCTCGCCCTCCTCGCCCTCCTCGCCCTCCTCGCCCTCCTCGTCCTCGTCGGCTGCGGCAGCGCCGACCACCACGCTGATCCCGCCGACGAGCTTTGATTCGCAGGCCGCCTTTGACGCCGTGTGGGCCTACAACTACCCGTGGGGCACCGACCACAACGGCGCGGCGCGCATGGACAAGAGCCAGGCGGTGCTGTCGGGGGGGAACAGCAGCGACCGGTCGATGGCCCTGCTGTCGTCCGGCAGCAACAGCGACCAGTCGATGGCCACGCTGACGCTGACGGCGCGGCGCGTGACGGGGCAGCCGCCGGCGCACCACGGCGGCCACGACATTGCTGTGCACTACCTGTCGGGGGCGGTGCATGCCAAGACACATATCGCTGTGGGTGGAGGCGGCGGCGGCAGCGGCGGCAGGCCGAAGACGGTGGAGCTGGCCGGCGAGTTCCGGGCGCCGGTGGGCCGGGGCACGTGGCCGGCGTTCTGGCTGACGGCCGTGGACGGCTGGCCGCCCGAGGTCGACCTGGCCGAGTGGAAGGGCAGCGGCAAGATCTCCTTCAACACCTTCAACACGTCCAGCGAGGTGGCCGCGCGCGACGTTGCCTACCCGCAGCCCCAGGCCTTCCACCGCATCCGCTGCCTGCTGGAGGACGAAAACGGCCGCGACGTGCGCGTGCGCTTCTATCTGGACGGCGCCCTCGTCACATCCCAGGTTGGCCGCGGCTTCGCCGGCAAGGCCATGTATCTGTGCGTAGGGGGAGGAGAGCAAGAAAGAGAGGAAGAAGAGGCCAAGAAAGAGAGGGGGAAGAGGCCAAAAAAAGAGGGGAAGAGATCCAAAAAAAAAGGCCAAAACACAAAAAGAACGAAAAAACAGACTCAAAAACAGACACAAACTGACACCCGCAGAATCATCAACCTACAAATGGAGGGCTCTTCGGGATCGCCCGGCCCCGACGGCGGTAAGCAGCCTCTTCTTTTCTGTTTCGCATGCTGTCCGCCTCGAGACGCTGACGGCTTTGTATGACGGGAGCAGACACGGAATACGTGGCACGAAACGTGTCTGTGATCTCGTACTAGAGCACAGACACGTAGCAGCACAATCCGAGGACGAATAACGAGCTGTCGGTTCACGTTTGAGGGCTGAGTACGACGTAGATACGACTCATACGAGCACATAGTACGAGTAATATTACTCCGTTACAAGTTGGATTCTCTACGCCACAGCCACAACTCTAGCCACACCGATAGCGATAAGCAAAATAAAATATTTCTTTCCCCTCTGTAAACCAGGTCGCAAACGGCGAGTGACAAACGCTCCTTCTCTTTCTTTCATGCCTGCCTGCTTCCCGTATGGCCACCGCGCGCAACTGACCTGCCACCCGTTGCGCCTGCCTTTATGAGCCTCTCGCTGCGTCCGTCGCGGTTGCCCTTGTTTTGGCTGTTGCCGTCTGTGTCCTCCCCTCGAGCAGCGGCGTCGTTTTTGTCTTCTCCCTCGTCGCCCTCGCAGACTTTGCTTCAACCTTTGCTTCAATCTCGTCGCTTTTCTCTTCAGCGTCGCCACCACCAACACCACCAACCTCCTCTTCATCTCCGCAGCACCACCACCACGACTCTCTCTCTCTCCTTCTCCAGCGCTTCCGCCGCGCTCTCTCAGATGCAGCAACAACCGCACAAGAAGCAAAAACGGAGCCACCAGCCAGACTCGCCAGCCCAAAGCCAAAGCCATCGTCGATCACGATCGCCATCTTCGCCTTCGTCGCCTTCGTCCCCACCCGCCCGCTCGTCCTTTGACCAGTCTGTCATTCCGCCAGGCCTCTTCTCCAGCAGCGTTACGGCCGTCGCGGCCCGTCCATACAACCACTCCAAGCCCAGCCGCCCTCGGCCTCGCTTCTTCCTCTTTGAACAGAACGCGCGCTGCCAGACGGCCGCTCCAACGAAGCCACATCCGCAAACACAGCAACAAGCACAGGCACAGAAGCAACAGCAACAGCAACAGACACCGACACAGACACATCAGCCGCCGAGACCTCAACGCCCTGTCGCTCCAACACGCCCCGTCGCCCCACGCCCCGTCGCCCCAATGCTCAACTACGTGCAGATCCTGACGACGCCCACGGCCGACACGCCCGGCACCTGTCTGCTCGTGCACCACGACAGCCGCCGCTATCTCTTTGGCCATGTGGCAGAGGGCACGCAGCGCGTCTTTGTGCAGCAAAAGGTGTCGCTGAGCCGTGCCGAGGAGATCTTCCTCAGCGGGCCCGTCGGCTGGCCAACGGCTGGAGGCCTGCTGGGCATGATCCTGACAGTGGCCGAGGTGGTGTCGGCTGCACGCCTTGCCGCCGCCGCAGAGGAGGCCCAAAAGGCCAAGAAGAGAGCTGCAGGAGGGGCTGGGCCTGGGACTGGAGCTGGATCTGGGGGTGGAGGGGGGGGGACAGGAAAAAAGGGCAAGGGAGGGGCAGCAGCGGCAGCGACAGCAACCGCTGCAGAAGCACCAGCAGCACCGGAAGATGACATGTCGGCGCCACGGAGTCTGAACATCCACGGCGGCCAGAACCTCACGCACCTCTTGGCCACGGCTCGGCGGTTTGTCTTTCGAAAAGGGCTGCCGATCCGGCCTCACGAGATCCGCGACGACAATGCCAGAGAGGGATTCCCGCGCGATGACCCGGACTGGTCCGACGAAAACATCAAGGTGTGGTACATGCCTGTTTTTGCCAATAGCGCTTCCACGGCCACGGCCACTGCCACAGCCACGGCCACGGCCACGGCGGCAGACATGGACGCCAATGCCGAGCAAAGAGCGGCCGACCGCCAGCTCGTCGACTCGGTCGTGTCTCACATGTTCGACTCGGACTGGCAGCTGGACGCGCTGGTGGAGACAACGCTGCACGCGGCCAAGCTGCCTGCAAAGCTGTTTGTCAAGGACGACCGCGGCCACCTGGCCGAGTACAAGGGCCCTCTGCCGGGCGAGGCCGCCGACGTGCCCGACATTCCCGTGCTGGTGCGCAAGCCGTGGCCGGGGGCGCTGATCACAGCGCTGCCGCACACGCAGCCGTCGCGCCAGTCGATGTGCTACTTGGTGTGCAACCACGCCCGGCGCGGCAAGGTCAACGCCGCCGAGGCTGCGCGCCTGGGCGTCGACAAGCGCGACATCAGCCGCCTGGTCCGGGGCGAGACCGTGACGGCGGCCGGCGGCAAAGCCGTGACGCCGGACATGGTCATCGGCGCCGCCATTGAGGGCGCCGCCTTCGCCGTCGTCGACCTGCCGTCCAGGGACTACATCGAGTCGCTGCTGGCACGGCCCGAGTGGGCCAATGCCCGTCTGGCCGGCGCTCTCAACACCGTCTTCTGGCTGCTGGGCCCGGGCGTCGTGGCCGACACGCGGCTGCAGGCCTTTATGCGTCGGCTTTCGTCCAAAGGGAAGGGCATCCGCCACGTGGTCTCGTCGCCCGACACCTGCGCCAACCGCCTGGCCCTTTCGTCCGCCGCCGCTCTCCAGCTCAAGCACCACCGCGTCGACCCCGACCGCTTTCCCATCCAGCGCTACAACAACGTGGCGCCCGTGCAGCCATGGCGAGAGGAGCATGAGGAGCGTGAAGAGCATGCAGACCGTGCAGACCGTGCAGAGCATGCAGAGCATGCAGAACATGCAGAGACAAAAGCAAAGACAAGCGCCGCCGACAGCCTTCCGTACACGGTGGCACGTCCGGGCTGGGCTGTCCGGCTGGCGCCGCAGGTGGTGGAGGAAGACCAAAAGGTGTTTCCCTTTGTGGATTTGCAGGCGGCTGTGCGCGAGATCGACCCGGCCGTGCTCAGCCTGGCCGACGGTGCCCGTGCGCAGTTGGCGGCTGCACCGCCTGCCCCGCCGCTGCCACAGCCGCTGCTGCTCGCCTACGCCGACGCCGAGGTCATTCCGCTGGGCACGGGCTCGGCCATGCCGTCCAAGTACCGCAATGTGTCGGCAACGCTGGTGCGCGTGCCCGGCGTCGGCAGCTACCTGTTTGACTGCGGCGAGAACACGCTGGGGTCGATGCGGCGTCTTCTGGGCGAAGCAGCGCTGGCGCAAGTGCTGCGCGACCTGCGGGTCATCTGGATCAGCCACCTGCACGCCGACCACCATCTCGGCACCGTCAGCGTGGTCCGGGCGTGGCGCGATGCGACGGCGACGGCGACGGCGACGGCGACGGTGGCTGGCGGCAGTCTCCCCCGCCTGGCGCTTGCGTCGCACGTCAACATGCTGCACTGGCTGCGCGAGTACGCCGATGTGGAGGACTTTGGGCTGGACCGGATGCGGCTGATCGAGGTTGGCAGTGGTGGTGGTGGCGGTGGTGGTGCTGCTGCTGCTGGTGCTGCTGGAAGCCGCATCTGTGCGCCCGTCGAGTTTAGCCCGGCCGAGGCTGCCGAGTTCGGTCTGCAGCGCATCGAGGCCTGCCGCGTGGACCACTGCTACGGGGCGCTGGCGACGGCGTTTACGTGGGCGACGACGTCAACAACGGCCGCAGACGCAAAAGACGCAAAAGACGCAACGGCGCCGTTCAAGGTGGCGTATTCGGGAGACTGCCGGCCGTGCGACGACTTTGTGGCGATTGGCCAGGACGCGACGCTGCTGATCCACGAAAGCACCTTTGACGACGAGCTGGCGGGCGAGGCCCTGGCCAAGAAGCACTGCACCATGGGCGAGGCGCTGGACGTGGCGCGGCGGATGCGTGCGCAGCGCGTGCTGCTGACGCACTTTTCGCAGCGCTATCCCAAGATTCCTCTGTTTGGGCAGGGCGACGGCGAGAATGGCGGCAACGGCGGCGAGGCGAGGCCGGTGGTGCTGGTGGCATTTGACCAGATGCGGGTGCGTCTGGGCGACTTTCCCGCAGCGGCTGCGTTTTTGCCGGCGCTGCAGAAGCTGTACGAAGGAGTGGAGCGGTCGTAGGGGAGAGTCAGGGTTGGGACGGGCAATGTATCGTGGGCGGGATCAAAGAGGAAGAGAGGTGAAGCCGAAACAAAACAGGCACAGAGAAAGAGGACAGGGAGTAGGAGAATAGACAAGTCGAATACAGTCACATGAAATCAGTTAAGCTTGGACTCTTTACATTGAAAACGAATAGACAAGTGAATAAGTCACAGACATCCAGATAAGCTTGGACTCTTTATATTGAAAACGAATAGATAAGTTAAATTCTTTATATTGAAAGTAGCTCTTAGAAACAAGATGGAATCAAAGCAATTACCTATCTACAAACCTTGCCAGCGGTCTGCCAACCGGTCTGTCAGCTGGTCTGCCAGTCGGTCTCTGCCAGCCGGTCGATGGCCATCTTGTCGTGTCAGTCACCAGCGAGGCTGTCTTTGACGGAGCAGTCGACCGCTCTGTAGGGTGTGTGGGCTCTGAGTGCCGTGTGGGCCTTGGCTGTGTGGGCCTTGGCTGTGTGAGCCTTGGCTGTGTGGACTGTTTTGGCTGCGTTGGTCGCACTGGCAGCCTTGGCAGCCTTGGCTGTGTGGTTTGGCTGCTGGCAGCGTCTTCGGGCAGGCTGGGCAGTTCCTTGTCGGCAAACCAGGGCCGTGGGGAGGAGGACGGCTGAAGAGGCTGGAGAGGCTGACCAAGATGACCAAGATGGCCAAGACGCTGTCCAATAGGCTGGACAAGAGTGTGGCTGCTGCTTCTGTTGCTGCTTCTGTTGCTGCTTCTGTTGCTGCTGCTGCTGTCGCTCCTCTGCCTGCTGTTGCCATTCTGCGGCCACTGCTGCCACTGCTGCCTCTTGTCAGTCACGTGTCCTTTGGCTGCTCCTCGGCCTCCCCCCTCCGACAGTCGCTGCTGGGCCTGCACCCAGTGCTTGACGTGGTGTCCCTTGGGCGTGTTGTCCGTCGCGGCGAGCTGGCGAATCAGCGGCAGTTTCGGCTCGGCCGTCGCAGCGCCCGCAGCGCCGTGCGTCGCCACCGACACGTGGCTGATGGAGTCGTTGGGCGCCAGCGTGCCGTCAAAGGACACGTGACTGTCAAGATCGGCATCGACAGCAGCGGAAAGCTCGACAGCTTCGACAGCTTCGACGTCGGGCCCATCACTGGCGTCCTCCTCCTCCTCCTCTGCCTCCTCCTGCAGCCGCCGCTGAAGAGCAACATACGACGCCGGCCCGGCCGGACGCAGGACGCGGGACGGAGGCACAAACGAGGTCGAGACGGACGTCGGCCGGGGCGGCGGCGAGAACGGAGGCGGCGCCAACGCCGGCAAGAATGCACATGGCCGGGATGCCGCTGTCGGCTGTGCAGGCTGGTTTCTGTATGCGGCGCGGCGGTTCTCGGGCAGAGAGGGCATCGGCAGCATCTCGGGCCCTGGCCGGCGCTGGTGATGGTGGTGTTGCTGGCACTTGGCAGAAATGGCTGCTGACGAGCGTGAGACGGCCGTGCTGCGTCTCTGGCTGTCGACGAGGCTGAGCCGGCTGCTGTTGGGGTGCGAGTAGATGCTGGACGGCGCCGAGCCGCGCGAGGCGGTTGTTGTCACGTGACCAGAGTGCTCGGCCAGGCGGGGGCGGCGCCACACCTCCGGCGGCCGCGACGGGGCTTCTTGGCTGTGCACCGTCAGCGTGACGTACGAGTCCTGGCTGGCGGTCCGCGACACCCGGCTGCGGCCGGGGGGGAATCGGGCCGTGGGCGAAGACGAGACTGTGGACTGGGACTCGAGAATGAGGCGGCGGTACTGGTCCTCCCATGGTTGGGGGGGGTGGTGCTTTGGGGGGTGGTGGTGTTGCTTTGGAGGTTGGTGGTGTTGCTTTGCCAGTGGTTGGTGGTGGTGTTGAGAGTGAGAGTGAGAGTGTGAGTGTGAGGGAGAGTGTGAGTGGGAGTGAGAGTGAGAGTGCGGCTGAGACTGCGAGTGAGAGTGTGACTTTGGCTGGGAATGGGAATGAGAGTTCTGAAAAGGCCGACCTTGACCCTTCCAACCCTTCTCCGCCTGTCCATCACATTCAGGCAGCGGCAGCGGCAGCCGGTGGCCGTGTTTTGTAACCATGCGGCAGGGACTGCGGGCGTGGCTGGCCGAGCTGTCGCTGTGGCGGCCAGGCTGGCTCTTCCGGCTCTTCTGGCGACGCCGCGCTCGCCGGGCCTCGCACCGCCGCACCGTGAAGAGCAGGGCCGCCAGGCTCTCGGAATCGCGGCGGACGGCGAGGCCAGCGGCCGGGCCGAGCTGGTCGATCCAGGCCTCGACAAGCCACCAGAGACGGGGGAGGGCCAGCTTGGGGGAGGGCTGGACGGTGTGTCTGTGTTTGTGTCGTTTCGTCGGATGTGATTTGTGCTTGTCTCTGTGTGGATTCCTCTTCTCCTTCTTCTCCCTCTTCTCCCTCTTCTCCTTCTTCTCCCTCTTCTCCCTCTTCTCCCTCTTCTCCCTCTTCTCCCTCTTCTCCCTCTTCTCCCTCTTCTCCCTCTTCTCCCTCTTCTCCCTCTTCTCCCTCGCCTCTCTCTTCTCCCTCCGCCTCCTCTTCTGAATGTCCAGCGCCATGCGGCTCAGCATCGATGCCCGCAGATCGGCCAGGACTCGGCTCTGAGCCCCGACGACGGCCAGAATGCAGGCCTCGCACGGCCGCTGCAGGTGGGGACTGCGCATGCTCCGGCCGAGCTGCCGGACCCGGTCCCGGTCCGTCCGGCCGCTGCTCTTCTCCAGCCGGCCTCCTCCGCCCAGCCGGCCCTGGACCAGCGCCTCAAACGTCTCGGGATCGCACCAGAGCGCGCTCAGCCCCAGCATGCGGTCGCCCCACTGGCGCACTTCGGGCGAGTCGCAGTTGTTGTCGCCATCGCTGTCGTCGTCGCTGTTGTCGTCGCCGTCGTTGTCGTCGCTGTCGCTGCTGGTGTCGTCGTCGTTGCCTTCGCTGTCGCCGTCCCTGCTGTGCCGGTGGTGCCTCACCCGGTCGGCCCGGTCGCAGACTTCAAAGGCCAGGCTCGCAAACATCCGGCGGACAAAGTCCGGGTCCAGCCGGCGATGCGCCGCACAGAGAACCGTGGCCGTTGCTCCCGGCGCCAGCACGTCGTCCAGCCGCAGCCCCGCCCGGCCCGCCCGCTCGGCCAGCCCAACAGCGCCGCCGGCCGCCTTCACCAGCAGCCGCTTCGCCAGCTGCGAGAGCCGGCTGCCCACGCGGCGCCGGCCCGGCCGCATCGCCAGCGGCGCCGGCAGCCGCGCCACCTGCGCCTTTTGCCGCGCGAGCCAGGCCTCCGACGGAGCAAAGACGGCGCCGACGGCGCTGTCGACACTGTCGCGGCACCGCTCCAGCTGCCCCGGCGGCAACGAGAGAACGGCCGCCAAGATCTGCAGCGCGAAAACGTCCACGTCCGGCTTGGCCACGCCAGAGCCAGGCAGGGAAAAGCCAGTCATCTCTGTGTAGTCTGTCGTCTGTGTCGTCTGTGTCGTCTGTGTCTGGCCTGACTCGTCTCAATGTCTCGGTCTGCCTCGTCTCTGTTTGTCCGCTGGAGACGGAGGGCGAGTGCTGAAGACAGGGACTGACAAACGTCTTCTCTCTGTATAGACCGCCCCTGAGAGAGAACTCGCAAAGACCGGACCGTTTGGGCGTCGAAAAAGAAAGAGAAAAAAGGGGACGACCAGAGGGAGGAAGGACAGAGAAAACAGAGTCCCTCCTCGCTCTTTTGTCGTCCTCGCTCGGCGTCCATCTTGTTCGGCCGGTGTTGCTGTCCAGCAGGACAAAGCCAGAATTGAACATGAAAGAGGGGGGGGGAGAGTGAACGAGCAAAAAAAGAAAGGAGAGACGGGGCCTGAGTGAACCAGTATGAACCAGTAAAACACAAAAAGAAAAAAAGACAGCCAGCTCGCCGCCTGTTCGTCCTGTTTGCTCACCTACCCGTCGGCACAGACTCTGAACTCTGAACTGATTCTGCCTCTCGCTGCCGTCTGCTCTTTGTGATCAGAGAGTACCCAGTTGTGTCCACCAGAACAAACAGCGTGACCAACAAACCAGCACCAGCCATTGAACAAAGACAATGTGCACACGCCATCCACCAGAGAGCAGAGAGCAGAGAGAAGAGAGAGAATCAGAAAAAAGGCCAATGAAAGTTGGATCAAAAAAAAAGAAAGGACCAAAAAAAAAAAAAAGAAACGAAAGGAAACAAGACGAAAAAAAAGGCCTCGCCATATATCTTTTGTCCTCACCAGTGAGCAAGATTCTTCTTTTCCCATCACACAATTGTACACTCAGTGCAGAAATGGTTGCTTCCCCCCCCCCCCCCCAAAAAAAACCTTCCAAAAATGTTCCGGTGCCTCCATATCGACACCATCGACAAACGCCTTTCCCACTTTGCCATTGCCTCTTCAGACATATATAACATTATAACATGCACACATGCACACATGCACCACTTTCCAGGGCAGAGAACGCCCCGAAAACAGCAGAACGAGCAACGTAGGTGACAAAGAGAGCCATGCCACAGGCTGGTTGAAAAAACATGTCGCGTCTCCCTCCCAAAAAGAACAGAACAATAAGCATATCCCATATCTCTGCCATTGCGCATCAATTCCCTCCAATTTGGGCACATCCCGTGCTACGTCTCAATGCTCGTGTCCCATGCCCGAACCCTCCACGCGTGGGCTTTCCGCTGCAGTGTCCCATGTAAAGCGTTTTGTTCCCATAAGTGTCCCATTTAACGATTGCACGGCGTTGCGACATTCCTAAGAAAAAAGTCCCCCTGGACTTGCATCATAACGTTCCTACCCTCGCTCACACTGGCCAAAAATATGACAACAGATAGAGATGGACGAATGAACAAGGCCAAACAGATGAGAGCCAAAGATATCCGCAGCGAGGAATCGTCCTCGCCTCTCATGACTGAGTCCGTGCTGCACGCGCTGCCGCTTCTCGTGCCATCAACGCTCGCTCGTAGCGGATCTTGGCCGCTTCTGTGCCATCGTCTTGCAAGGCCACTTCCCGGAACCAGGGATGCTGCAGAGCCTCTTTGGCCGTGATCCGCTGTGCAGGGTCGTACACAAATATGCGCCTGAGGAGGTCCAGAAACTGCTTCAGGAAATTGTTGCTGCTTGGAATTATGTCCTAGATTGGTCAGCGAGAAAGAGAAAGAAAAGCAAAAACCAAGAACCGAGAACGAGAAAACACACATTAAGCTTCTTCATCGCCTTGACAAATCTTCGAGACGCCCTCGTCGTCTCGGCACTGGGATAGTCCAGTTTTAACCGTTTAAAGTATCTGCAAAGACCGTTAGCTTTGGGTGCTTGGCAGACGCGGTGCATTGAAAGGAACAGAGACAAAAAAGCAACATACTTTGCAGCAGGATTGCCGCCATGGCGGGTGGACCGGGTCACCTGCTGGACCAGGTGCGTGTCGATGCGGCTGTCGCAGACGGCCTCCATCATGGCGAGGTGCTCGAGATTGTCGTGCGTCTGGAAGAGGGCGTCGCCGGTGTAGAACTCGACCAGAATGCAGCCAATGCTCCAAATGTCGCACGGATACGACCAGCCCAGGCCCAGGATGATCTCGGGCGCTCGGTAATGGCGCGTCGACACGACGGACGAGTGATATTCGTCCTGGAAGGTGGCCGATCCAAAATCGATCAGCCGAATCTCCGTGTTGAGGAGAACGCGGCGCTGGGTGGCCTGCCGCACGACCGTGGTCGAGGACGATGGGATCTTGCGGTTGTAGGTAAAGGTCTGGTAGTCGGCGTCGACAAGCAGGATGTTTTCCGGCTTGAGATCCGTGTGGATGAGGTGAAGATCATGGAGAACTAACCGGTTAGGCACAGTTTAGAGTTGAGCATGGAAAAAGACAAAAAGAAAAACAACAAGGCAAAAAAGGCAAAAAAAAAGACAAAGCTTACAAGCAACGCTGGTAAAAAGCTGGCGGGCAAAGCTCTGGATCTGGCTGTTGGGAAAGGGCACAAAGGTATTGCTCTTCAGAAAGTCAAAGACGCTGCGGCCCAGAAGGTCCATAACAATGCAGATGTGGCCGCGGAAATCAAAGCATTCTCGCAGGTGGATGCAGCGGTTCCGGTTTTCCCGGTCGTTTGCCTTGAGCGTCTCCAGCACCCGCAGCTCGATGCGCGACGCGTCGCGGTATTTCTGCACGGAGCGGATGATCTTGATGGCCACCATTTCGTTCTTGCGCCGGTCGCGCGCCTGCACCACCTTGCCGAATGTGCCCTGGCCAAGCAGTTTGACGAGTTGATCTGATGGGTTAGAAGAAGGGAAAACAGAAAACAAAGAAACAGAACTGAAAAAGACGAGCTCAGCAACGAGGGCAACTTACATCGCTCAGTCAAGTCCGCATCAGGAACGACAATGTAGTGGCCGTCGTCGTCGTCGACTCGCACGGACTTGTTGTAGTGAACCTAGAAACGGTCAGTAAATGCGAATGAAGCACACCACGAATAAGCACACCACGAATAAGCACACCGCGAATAAGCACACCGCGAACAAAACCAACTTACATCGTGTATCACTTTGACATGCACGTCTGGCGCCTTGACGGGTGGCAGAGGCGGTGGCCGGTAGTTGGCCGTGGCCGGACCCAGCGGGACGGTCTCGACCTCTCGCTTCTTGGCTGCCGTGGCCGCTGTGGACTCGCCGGCGGTCAGCTGCTGGCGGGCGGCGGCGCGCTTGCGCTTCTGGCCGCTCGCCGACACGTTGGCCTCGTACTCGTAGCGGCCGTTGGTGGAGGCCAGCGAGGTTGCGGCCGTGTTGGCGGTTGTGGTGGCGCCGGCGGTGTAGAGCGAGGAGTTGGAGTTGGAGTGGGTGCGTTCGCTGGAGACGGCCGAGCCGGTGGACGGGGCGTACGTGTGCACGGGGTCGTAGTGGCTGTGGTGGGAGATGGTGGCGGTGGTGGTGGTCGCGGTGGTCGCAGTGGCCGCAGTGGCCGACACGGCTTGTGCGTCGTCCAGCCGTCGCCGCTTCTTGGCCACGTGGTGGTCGTTGCCGTAGTCCTGGTGGTGCGGCGGCTGGTCGTAGGAGTAGGCGATGCTGCTGCTGCCGGCCGCCGACGCGGCATCGCCATTGTGGAGCAGAGTGTTTCCGTTGGACAGGTAGCTGTTGTGGTTGGCAGAGGCAGCGACGCCGCCCAGCGCCGAGCCGTTGGTGCCGCTGGTGCCGCTGGTGCCGTTGATGCCGTTGATGCCGTTGACGCCGCTGATGCCATTGACTTGGCTGTGACGGTGGCCGTGGCTGTGGCTGTGGCTCTGCAGCCGGCCATCGCCATTGGCATACACAGCAGGAAGGGCGGCGGCAGCTCCCGGAACAGCAGCAGAAGCAGCCGTGGCCGCCTCGTCGTGTTCGGGGCTGTCTTCGATGACAATGACCTCCTGGGGGAGGCCATTCTTGTAAAATGCATCCCAGTCGGGAGGGCCAGAGCGCCTTCGCTTCCGCTGTGGCTGTGAGCTCGAGGACGAAGACGACTGCGAGTGTGTTTTCATCACGGCGTGCAAGACAGCCTCCGCCGTCGTCGCCGAAGACACGGCCGCCATGGACGCGGGCGTGCGTTTGGGCGTCGAGTCCAGACCGGGCTTGAACCCCAGATACGTCGACGACGGGCCCGAGCTGTCGTACTGGCTGCTTTGGTTGTGGTAAAAGGGCCGCGGGAGGCTAAGGACCGTCGCTCCGTTGCTCATAGTCGAGGCCACGGACAAAAGTCCTGTCTTTGTGGGGAGACAGAAGTCAAGGTGCTAGGACCAAAGAAAAAGGCAACCAGAAAGGTGGACGAGTGGACAAAAGTTGAAGAGGGAAAAAGTCGACCAGAAAGGTGAAGGTGAAAGCGAAAAAAAAATAAAAATAAAAAGGGCAAAAAGAAGGAAAAAAGGAAGAAGAAGAAAGAAGGGGAAAAAAAAGAAGAAAAAAGAAAAAAAAAGAAAAAGGCAACAAAAAAAATCAACAGGTCCACGAAAAGGACGTGTCGAAAGATCGAAAAGGATAAAAGACGGCTCGAATCGAACAAGATAAAAGACGGCTCGAATCGAATGGCAGGATCGAGACAGCAAATATCAAGAGAGGACTCGAATGCCAGAGCGAAAGCACAAAACGCAAAACGATGGACGGCAACGAAGCCGTGGCAACAGAGAGAAGAACAGGGCGAGTCCCGCCTGTACAAGACTGCCGATCCGTCTGCTGAACTGGAACGAGACAAGGAGTCGAATCAATCCGACGAGAAAGACTTGAGCAGACAATGGACACCAGTGCAGTTGACAAGAGTCTCGGTGGCAGTCGATGCCGTCGTCATTGTGTGAAGGGAAGACGAGGAGGCAGAAAGGCAGATTTCTTCGCACGGGAGAGAGCGAGAGCGAGTTAGTGGGTGAAGCGAAAGAAGCAAGTGAGGGTCGGTTGGCTGTGGCGGAGGGTGGTGGCAGTGGTGGTGGTAGCAGTACTCAAAAAACGCTGTTAGCAGTAGCGATGCTTGCAGTGCAGCCAGCGAAACCTAGAGTGGTGGTGGGCTGTGGCAGTGGCGTTAGCAGCGAAACCAGTGAAGCAGCTGTTAGTGGACAGCGAGCAGTAACGAAAGAAGCGAAAGTAATAATACGAGTACTACGAGGGCTCCGTACGAGGGGCGCTACAGTGCTGTATCAGAGGCCTGGGCCGTCCTGAATCAGCGGCGGATTAGGGGGGTAAATCAGGGGGGGCAAGTTTTGTTGGCGGGCCTCGGATCTAAGGACAGTGTGAGCACGATGTAATACGCACGTGTATTCGTGCTGGACTCTTGGCTGTTCATTTCTGCCTCTGCGCCTCTTGTCGTATTCTACTCCGTAATTATATTACCATGCGATTTCTCCAAGTGATGCAATCCGTAGAATGAAGACGAAGTGATGAAAAGACTGTCAAGCCATTTCCCTTTCTCCTGTGATTTTCACGCTCCGGAGTGCAGTTACAGAGTACGAGTACTGCTCATATATGAGTACGGAGTATTACCATACACTGTACTGGCAAACTATGGCTGGCCCACTGAGCAGGATTGGCTGGCTCGCGGTACAAAAGCACAAAAAAAATGCACTAAAGCACAGCCAATCGGCCCTCCAGAGAGACCCCCAGAAAGAGAGAATTTGAGGCGGCTTTGTTCCCTTATCAGGCCCCGAACTCGCCATGTCGTTCCCCATACTCGTATGTGCCTGGCACACAAAAAAAAAAAAAAAACAGGTATCCGAAACGGAAGAGTACTGTGCTGGACCGAGACAAAGATTCCAGTACAGGCGATGGTGGTAGACACGTTCGTTCATACATTGGCAGTAGCAGCCAAAAAGAAAGGGCAAAGTCGTGCGAAGAGGAAAACACCACTTTAAAGTTTGTCCGCGAAACGAAATACAAGTTCTCCGTATTCCATTCTCCTACTCGGCATTCAACAAAATGCAAGGAGCAGGCAGGACGGCAAAGCAACAAATGAAATCGCTAGGTTGGTTTGAGCTTGCCACCACTGGAATTTACTGGGTTGCCCGCTGGAACCGGCTAGCCTGTTCACTGACGTGCCTCGCTAACCCCCCCCCCCTCTAACCGGTAGGAGTATCCATACAAGTATCCATACGAGTACGAGTACTTTGTCCCAGGGTGACTAGGTGGATCCACCGCCGGCAGGCCGAGTCGGATGGCTGTGGGCTGTCTCTTCTTACTCCCTAGTTGTTTCTAAAAAGGACGATGAACAATGTACGTAGTACGGAGTACGAGCAATACATTGTACAAAGCAGTACGCCGTGCTGGGGTAATGAGGTATTACCACGTAGTAATACCTTGCATAGTCTGCTGTTTACGCGGTATTAAGCACACCAGGTCATCAAAGTACGAGCATAAAAGTACAACTACGCAGTCGTATACTTGTCAAGTACTCCTCTGCCCCACTGGAATGACCAGCGGAGAACGAGTACTGAACAAGTGGTACTCAGAGATGAAAGATAAGCAAGAAATGCCAAGAAAGATGATGAGAGATGGGCGACGAAACGAAGAAAGAAAGGCGTTGAAAAGGGTGGGAAAAGGAAGAAAAAAAACGAAATGAAAGGTGCGGGAAAAAGGTTGGAAAAGCGAACGAGTGACGGCTATGGAGAGAAGAGAGGCAGTGAAAATCGACGGTACTTTAGAGTGAAGGAGGAAGATTGCGTGCAGTACTCGTATACGAGTAGGTATTATTGATCGTATGGATACACCAGACCAAAGGCCTGGAGTCTTGCGCTGCACACGAAAATACGAGTACTCGTATGCTGTGTCAGCAGAAAGAGCAGTCTTCACACTGGAAAATATGCTGTGCAGGTGCAAGGCACATAATGCAGAACACTAACGTCCACTGGTTAGCGTTGTCGGTGTTGCAATACTGTGTGGGAACTGGCGGCTTTCGCGCTGAGAGAAAAGAGAAGAGGAGAAAGAGTTGAGGCGAAAAAACCAGCTCTTTTTCCTCTTCCATGCAGTGTTCTCAATACTCGCACGAATATGGATAGTATCCATATTGCTCGTCCTTCGCACTCGTAATACTCCGTACTCGTCTCGGAGTAATACACCATATTCCCACTCTTTGGTGCCGTAAGCTGCTCTCATGGCTGTCCGCATACAATGTACAATGTATAATTTTGTTCGTGCGCAGTATTACGACCGTACTTTGCACATATATTATCCGGTCCCTCTGCCGAAAAGCCAGCCAATGCTTGCTGGTCGCAATTTATTTTGCAAGTGTTGTGAGACTTGTCAGGAAGGGAAAGGAAAGAGCAGGGCAGCATGGAAGAGAGAAAAAAACAGCAAACCAGTCTGGTGGTCAAATCGACATCAGCTGAGAGCCTTGGTCCCTCGTAGTTGCCAAGTACGAGTACTCGTACTGCCACGGGTTGTTTACCCATACTTTGCATTATTACCACTCAAGCACACCACCAACACTACCACCACCAATGCCACCACCGTTACCACCACCACTACGAAAATGGGGTCCGCAGTCTGTTCGGGAAGGCACAGAACATAAGATCGCAGAAGCGTGAAAGCGCCGGCAACCCGTCGAGAACTAGTTTCCAACCGTGTTGGGGAAAGCTGTCTTTCTGTCGGTTCTGTGCAAAAGCAAAAAGTAATAGTTCAACCATAGTTCAACCAGTCTCCTCCTGCCTCAACTCCGTACGTCTGGAGTTTCTGTTTTGAGTACGGAGGAGCGGCAAGACAAAGGGCGGAAAAAAACCCCCCCAACACTTCAAAAAAGCCACTGGGACGACTAGATCTTTTTTCACACTGTCTCTCCACTCTGGAATAGCGTGACCAGAGGCTATGTACGACGACGTAATACATCAATACTGCGTACTAAATGTATGGATATACTCTTGAGCAACTTGCTGCGAAGTGAGTTTTGCTCGTACTTGCCATACTCCGCAGTCCTTTTTATACTGGTACTCGTATCCATATATCCATACTCCGTATTACTCCTTACTGTGCTCTCGTAATCCGTTCAAGAAGGAGTCCGAGGATTGATTTGTGGATGGCTGCAGAGGGGCACCGGATTCCCCAGAAGGGAAGAGCAAACCGGACAGTGCTGTGGGAAAGAAGAAAAAAGGGAAGGCACAAGACGGTCCTGGCAACTCTAGAAGGCACGTATAATGGAATAATACTTGGCAAAGCTGAGACAGGCTCTCCGGCAGCATACAAAAAAAAGGGCGCAAAAAGGCGCCTCATTTGCGCTTGCCCAGTGTTCTTTCCTCACGCGCTGGGCCAGCTCACTGTCGTCCAATTGCAGGTGCGGCTGGAGTCCAAGGTTGGCTTTGTCGTCATTGGCCGCCATGTGCGCTCTTGGATTTGTATGTGAAGATTCGGATCTTTGCTCCTTTGTGCTGCACGATTGAAACGCATACAAAATGGGCGCAAGCCTTTTTCAATAGAACAGATCAAGATCTGTTTTCAGATGAAAAAAGAAAGTCCCACGGTGCAGCGTTTCGGTTTTGGTGGACGGAACAGAAAGCAGAAAGTCAAGGATCGGATGGTCGATCTCCCAGGACAAGCAGTCGTTTGGGTAGCAGGACATGTTCTCCCTCTGCTGAGACCTCCCAGGACCAGCAGTCGTTTGGGTAGCAAGACATGTTCTCCCTCTGCTGAGACCATCTTACAGCAGCCTGTCGGAGAAAATAAAGCAGCAGCCGGAAAGAACGGCGGCCAGTCCATCGCCTGTCCCAAGCGGAGATGGCATTTTTTGCAGCGAAAAAAAAAAAAAAAAGCAAAGACATTTGGCAAAATTCAGGTGGACAGGATTGACCGATTCGCAGATTCTATTATCGCAGCGCCATGAAAACCCGCGCTCTCCCAGAAGTCTTTCTAGAGGAATGTTCTAGAGGAATATTCTAGAGGAATAAACATAACACATCAGAGAAGGCGAAAGAAAGAGGAAAACAAGAAAGAAGAAAACAAAAATGATCCCCAGTGAACTCAGTACATCATATCCCCCGGTTGAACTCGACCAGGCCGCCGGCACCGCCGCGGCCGTGGAACTCGGGCTCGAGCGCGTCGGCGGCGATTTTCTGGCGCTGGGGAAAGGCGGCCAGGGCGAGCGGCAGGACGGCATAGCTGGTGACGAGGATGAGCCCCAGGTTGACGGGCGTCGTCAGGTGTGGCCGCTGCTGCAGCCAGGCGGTCCGCTGGAGGCGCACCAGGATCAGGGGCGGAATGACCATGATGGGCGAGCTGTTGAGCACGCGCGACAGCGCCGTCTCAGCCACGGCCAGCGTGGCGGCCTTTTTGCTCTTGCCCAGCGACGAGCCGCTGCCGCCGCCGCCGCCGCCGTCGGCATCCACCGGATACACGTCGATGCCCGTCCGCATTTCCTCGCCGCGCATCAGAAACACGTTCAGCGCGCCGGCGCTGGCCACGGCGGCAAAGGGCACCAGCCGGCCCAGCACCAGGCGCGTCGACGGCTGCAGCCGCGTCATGCGCGGCACCAGGCTGTTCAGGCCCACGGCCACCGAGCACGACGCGCCCACGGCCAACAGGTACGACTCGGCCAGCTTGCGCAGCGACAGCGGCGACGACTTGTTGGCGTTAGCGTTGTTGATGGCCACATTCAGCGACTGGTTGGCCACCTGCCAGAGAATCGTGCCTCGTGTCTGGGGAGGGTGAGCAAAGGTGAGCAAAGGTAAGCGAAAGGGCGACAGATGCCACGAGGGGGGACATGAAAGACGGGAAGAAACGACGCAAAAGGTGAAAGAGTCGTCACGAAAAGAAAGACAGGAAGAAACGACAGAAAAGGTGAAAGAGTCGTCACGACAAGAAAGACAGGAAGAAACACAGAAAAGGTGAAAGAGTCGTCACGAAAAGAAAGACAGGAAGAAACGACAGAAAGAAAGACACCAGAAAAGACAGAAAAACTCCAGAAGACAACGCACCCCCAATCCCGGTGTCAGCATGCCGGCCGTTACGACCAGATTGGACAGAACAAAGCACGACATGCGGAATGGCAGAAGCACCGGCTCGCCAGTATCTAGTCGTGTCAGATGTGATTTGTGTCAGACAACTCCTCCAAGGGGACTCTTGTGTCCAAAAAAGCATCCTCCCTTCTTGTCTCCCTCCCCCGCCCCCTTCCCCCACCTACCGGGATGCAGCGTCGAGTCGACAATCTTCTTGGCCTTCCAGAGCTCTGGTGTCATTTCCTTGATCTCGCCCTGCTTGTACTTGATGATGGCCTGCTTGGCTTGCTCCAGCCCAGTTCTCCCCACCAGCAGAGTCCTAGACAAGTGGTGTTAGCTCTGGAGGATGTCTGTGCCGTGTCCCGGGAGACGCCTTGCCCTGGGAGGCATACTTACCTGGGGTCCGTAATGCCGGCCGTGTGCTTGACACGGCCCCAATACGTATTTAGATCATACTGGGACGCGGGAAGCTCGCGGCTGCCCGGCAGAGAGGCCGACATCTTTGTCGACGGCACGAGTCGCTGTGTGCAGGGCGAGTCTGACGGGCAAGGAAAACGGCCGTGTCGACAATGAGCATACGGCCAGTACAAGAGGCCAATTCCAACGGCTGCTCTACTCAGGGTGAAGGTTGGCTCTTCTACGGTAAATAATACTGCTAGCTCTAGAGTGCGAAAAACCACAGCAGAAAAAAAGGATCTAGACAAAGCGGTGAAGCTCTTTGCGTTAGCATTGCCCTGGCTCGCACACTACTCGTGTCCATATTATTATGGAATACTTTGTATGGAGTATTATTACTGTGGTATCCATATTGCGGACAGATCCAGGGCATTGAGGCTCCGACGTCGGCTGATAAAACGCTGTAATACAGGTGGGGAAGGGTGCTGAGACTCCCCGCGTTGGAAGTACGAGTATTAATACGACTCGTACGAGTACGAGTACTTCGTCGTACGTACGACTCAGAAATGAGTCAGCATGTCGTAGCTCCGAAATGTCCGCAAGCTCGGCAGACAGCTCGGCCTGTTTACTCTCGACTGCCTCGACATGTCTGAACGCCAGCATTGAGACGCTCCTGTACGCGAAGACGGGCGACTTTAGCCTTTGTCTGGCCAGTCTGGCGGTTTCTTTCGAAAGACGCGTTTTTTGTGGTTCTTTTGGTGGTTTCCGTCTTCTTCGCTTTCGTCTTCTTTGCTTTTGTCGTTTCCGTTTCGTCTTCTTCGCTTTCGTCCTCTTCGTTTCGTCGCTTGCTGGGGACAGCACAATTTTCTCAACAGACAAAGCAGGCCATGGCGTCGGTGATGCGGCACTTGCCGTTTGGCCGGACGGTCTCGCCGTTGCAGGCGGCGGCGTATCTGCTGGGCGTCGCGCTCTTTTCCATCTCCTTTCTCGTCTTTCTCAACAGCAGCATCTCGTTTGTGATTACGGACCGCATCGGCGTCAAGCGCGGCGTCGGCGACATTGTGGGCACGCTCGGCTTTGCCGACGAGCTGGTCGCGCTCGTGGCCTGTCCCGTCTGGGGCCTGGTGTCCGACCGGCTGGGCGTGCGGCTCGTCGCCGTCGTCGGCTATGCCATCATTGCCCTGGCGCTCCTTCTCTCCGTGCAGGCCACCAATGTCTACCCGCAGCTGCTGCTTGCGCGGGTTCTCTTTGCCACTGGTGCTTCGGCTGCGTATGTTTTTGTTTGTCTGTCTTTGTTTGTCTTTGTCTGCTTGTTGTGTGCTCTCTCTCTGTTCTTTTTCTGTCCTCTCTTGTGACTTTGTCTGCTTTTTGTTTTCTCTCTCTCTGTACTTTTTCTGCCCTCTCTTGTGACTTTGTCTCCCTTGTCTGTCTCCTCCTCTCTCTCCCTCTCTCTCTCTGCCATAGCTCACAGTTCAGTGCCACCATGGTCACGGCCATCCTGCCCTCCTTGACAGACGATTCAGAACCAGACAGCGCCGCCAGCGGCGTCTGTGCTGCCGGCCGCGACGATTGCCAGACGGAAACGGCCAGTGGGGCCTTGGACGCTGCGCTCCTCCCATCCTTTTCCGCCGACGCCACCGCGCCCGACCGCGATTTACCCAAGGCCGCAACGGCGCCGCCGCCCGCTGCAGACGGTGCTTCGTCGGCCGGCGCGGCCTCTGCGACGACGACGACGACGACGACGACGACGGCACCGCCACGGCGAAATCCGCGCGACAGTGCCTTGTCTCTCGAGTCCCAGCTGACCATCACGCCGGAGCGCTTCGCCGAGAGCCTGCTGCGGGCGCGACAGCGCAGCGGATCGGAGAGAAGCAGCAGCAACACCAGAAACACCAGAAACAACAGCGCCGGGAAGCCCGCCCGGCTGGCTGGGCTGGTCGGCCTGTTTACCGGCGGCGGCGCTCTCGTGGCGCTAACGCTGTTTCTGCCGCTGCCGGCCCGCTTCGCCAGCCACGACGGCACCACCATGGCCGCCGCCGTGGCCGACAGCTTCCGCGTCGTGGCGGCTGTGGCGCTGGCCGTCGCCGTCTTTGTGTGGGTGGGCCTGCGCGGCCTGCGCGGCGAGCACGGCAAGGGCTGGCCGATGCTGTTTTCCTCGCTTTCCTCGTTTTCCTCGCGGGCCCGGGCCCCGTCGGCGCGGTCGGCGGCGGCAGCGGCAACACAAGCACCCCCCTACTGGCGTCTGCTGCGCGAGGCCGTGCTGCTGGCGACGCGCGACGCCGACATTGCGCTCGGCTATCTGGGCGGCTTTGTCGCCCGCGCCTCCACCGTCGCCATTTCGCTCTTTGTGCCGCTCTACGTCAACACCTTTTTCATGGCCAACGGCTTCTGCCAGGGCGCCCCCAACGACCCGTCGCCCGAGCTGAAAAAGGAGTGCCGCGCCGCCTACCTGCTGGCCGCCATGCTGACCGGCGTCGCCCAGATGTTCGGCCTGCTGTGCGCCCCCGTCTTCGGCTACCTGTCGAGCCGTGCTGCTGCTGCTGCTTCGAGTGCCACGGCTGCCCCCTCCACCACCACCACCACCACAACCATCAACATCCCCATCGCCGTCGCAACCACCCTCGGCATCGCCGGCTACGTCGCCTTCCCGCTCCTGGCCAGCCCCGAACCCTCCAACGTGGACGGCCGCGGCGGCTCGCCCGCCGTCTTTGTCGTGGCCGCCCTCATCGGCGTCAGCCAGATCGGCGCCATTGTCTGCAGCCTCGGC
This sequence comes from Raffaelea deltoideospora, assembly GCA_019925385.1. Lineage (NCBI taxonomy): Eukaryota > Fungi > Ascomycota > Sordariomycetes > Ophiostomatales > Ophiostomataceae > Raffaelea > Raffaelea deltoideospora. The sequence goes on along the minus strand of JADHKP010000024.1, from coordinate 168,508 downwards.
TCGCTGGGCAAGGGCGTGCTGGCCGCCGATCCCGCGGCCGCCGCCGCCGTCGCCGCCACTGCCGACTGCGAGGATGCTCCGCTCTTGGCCAGCGAATATGGCGACGACGACGACGAAGACGAGGGCGAAGACGAAGACCACCACCGACTGAACTGGGACAACACCCACCAGGATCGCCCGACCACGCGCCTTCATCTCAAAGGCTCCATTGCCGGCGTGTACTCGTGGTGTGGCGGCGCGGCCATCCTGCTGCTCACCAAGCTGGGCGGCTACCTGTTTGACGCCTGGTCGACCGGCGCCCCCTTCTACATGATGGCCGTCTTCAACGGCCTGCTGCTGCTGTACAGTCTCAGCGTCGATGCCAGCCGCGCATTCGCGAGAATAAAGCTCTAGTCGTCTAGGAGGGACGACCAATGGAAAAAAAGGAACAAGAAAAAGTCCGTGTTTTTATGTTTATATGTCTTTTGGTTGGGGTGTTTCATGCCTTCTTTCATTTGAGTGTTTTCGGAGCCATTGTGTGATTTTGTCATTTTGTATATACAGCGCATGAATCGATGACGGCGTATTTCAAGTCTTTTCTACGGGTGTGAATGATCGTTTCAACGCGTGGAGCAATACGACAGCTGAAGGTGAGGAGTGTTCAGATTTTACCTTTTTAGAGCATGAGTTCAACGCATCAGTTCAACAGACGGACCACGTCCAACGATCGCCTTTGATTTTTTTTAAAAAAACAATTATCACAAAATTACCACCACACCGTAAATGTCAGGTTTTTATATCCGGCCGTCCATCCTTATATAAAAAGGGAAAAAGGCTTGGATCCGCCTCCAGGGCAAAATCAGACACCGCGTCGTTGTCTCTTCAAATGACGGCCTGGAGAAAGACAAACAAAGCGAGCGAGAGAGAGAGAAGAGAGAAAGAGAGAGAGATGGAGAGAGACAGATAAGGGGGACAAAGACCACAAAATACTAAAAATCGAGGAAGCAGACGAAGGAACAAAAACAAAAAAAGGCCAGTTAGGGAGTGGTGGGCAACAAGGCAAAAAAAAAGACTTTTTTTTCCGTTGAATTTCCCGCAAATCCCCCACCCCCCTTCTTTTTCTTATAAAGAAATTGAAAGTCTTGATTTTCCGAGTTTTTTTTCTTTTCCCTCTTCCTTCCTACGGCGTGTTAATACAGACTGCGCCAGAACTTTTTTTTTTTTTTTGAAAGAGAACAAAAAGAGAGAGAGAGAGAGAGATGGGCCGCAAATCTCACCACCGGACAAGGCCAGTGCACAATACATTCCCGGTGGCGACAGCAGCTCCGATCTGATCTTTGGCCAAAAAAAATGCGGCTGCTAAATTTAGCTGCTGCCCAGGCTGGGGAAGGCGTTCTCGTCCTTGGGGTTGAGCTCGATGCCCCGGCCAGCACCAGAGCCGCCGCCACGGGGGCCGCCACGGAAATCGCCACGGGGACCACCACGCGAGTCGCCCCGGAAGCCGCCGCGGGATTCGCCACGGCCACGGCTGCCGCCGCGCGGACCGCCGCGCATGCCGCCACGCGGACCGCCGCGGAAGGAGTCGCTGCCGCCGCGGTCGCCGCGGTCGCCGCCGCCGCGGCCGCCACGCAGGCCGCCGCGGCCACCGCCGCCACGCGGACGCTCGGGCTCGACGAAGCGCTGGTCAATCTCGACAATCTGCTTGACTTTCCGCTCGCGCTCGCGCTTCGGCTTGGCGCCGGCGCTGCCCGGGATGAAGGCCTCGTCGTCGTCCTTCACCAGCGGCTTGGCCGCCGCCCACTGCTTGTTGTTCTTCGTGCCCTCGTTGGCCTGGCGCACCGCCAGCGAGCTCTCGCTGAGAGCAAGCTTCTTCTCCGCCTGCTTGGCCAGGTACTCGTCGTACGAAATCTGCTTGTCCTCCGGCTCGGCCTCCTCGTCCAGCGGCGCCGCGTCCTCCGCAGCGGCCGCCTTCTCGTCGCTCTTAGCGATGGCCTCGCCCGTCTCCTCGTCCTTCTTCTCGGCCTCGCCCTCGACGCTGCCGCTCACGTGCTTCTCGTGGGCACTGGGAATGTCAGCAACAACGTTCACAGGTCTTCCACGGGGTTTTCCACCGCTTTTTCATAAGCTGTTCTCCTCGGCTCAAACTCACCCAGGAAGGCCCTTGGAGTGCCGATCGTCACGATCGCGGGGGAAGCGACCGCCTCGGCCTGGACAAATTTGCATTAGCTCAACCAGTTCCTCAGCCTCGTCCCAGCCCCGGTGGCTCTCAACAGTCGCGTTTCAAAACCTACCACCACGAACGCGGGCAGCATGGCCGCCGCGGGCTCCGCCGCGAGGAACCTCATCGGTGGGCTTGCTCCGGTTGCGGTCGGCACCCGCATTGCGATCACGGAACGCTGCAAATGTGTTTTAGTAAACCATTCTAGTGCTCCTCATCCAACCCCGGCATGGGACGGCGCGAATGGCCAGGGAGCGAGTGGATTAGTTGCTCAACGTACCGGCCTCGTTGCCAGAGGCACCAGGGCGGCGGGCAGCCTGAGCCTGAGGCTTGGCCTCGGGCTTCCGCGCACTGGTCACCACAGGAACAGTGTCCGAATCGCCATCCTCGTTGCCTGCAAACAGAAAACAAAAGCCATTGGTTAGTTCACATGTTGCTTGTATGTCCAGAATCCCGTGTGTCGCTGTGAACCAGGCCACTGATGGTGTGAATGCAACATCATCGGTCGCATTCAGTGTCCTCGGCGTCCTCCGCGTCCCGTGCGGCCCAGCAGGCAATTGCGGCAAAGGCAGGTAGCAGAAATTAGGCGTTGGGCCAGCGAGACAGTCAGGGGTCAGAAATCAAAAAGGTCGCTCTTACCGAGAAGGCCGTACGGATTCTAGAAAAAAAAATTGGTCAGTGAGCTTTACTTTGATAGAAGCATGATGACAGGCAAGCAAAAAAAGAAAAAGAAAAAAAAGAAAAAGCGAAGCATGACAGAAACAGAAGCCGAGCCAGCAGAGCAGCAGCGATACACGACAGCAGCCCTTGGTACGGTTGGTACGGCACCGAAGGGCCCAAATGTCAAGAACACACAGCTACTGCATCACACGGACCACGACCAGCTCGGTCGTCACACAAGCATGAATCCGAGACTGACTCTGTGAAGTGACAGGGCAAGAAGGGGCTTCCGAGGTAGAGAGAGAGAAGAGTCTGAGGTACGGGAAGAGAAGGTGAGTGTGTACAGTCCACAAGTCGATGACAATGCGCCTCGGCGAGCACTTTGCCATATAAAACAAACACAATTGGGAAATGGCCAAGTCACGCGATGGACAATGCCAGCCGCAGAGAAGGAATATCTTGAACAAGAGCCGAGAAGACGGAAAAGCGAAAAAAAGACGAAAAACAAAAAGACACGAACCTTTGTCGCGACGGACATTTCGCGCTGGCCGGTTCGCCTTTCAAAGAAGGCGGATTATCTATCGCGACAATTTTTATGTATAGAAGGGGGGCGAGATGGGTGTCGAAAGGGCAAAGGGGAAAGGGAAAGGAAGAAAGGGAAGAAGAAAAAATAGGGGACAGAAAAATGGAAATTCAGGAAAGCAAGCCAGAATCGGAACCAAAAAAAATTAAAAAATTAAAAAAATTAAAAAATTAAAAAATGTACGACGTATGGAGTACAAGGGCTGTTAGTGACGAAAGTCTCGCTTCTGCCTTGGGCCCAGGGAAATTGGCTGGCAGGGTTACAAGGGACAGTATCAGTCAGCGCCATCCCGTGACTGGGCCCTTTTCAGCCTTTGTTGTACGAGTAACCTGACCTTGGATCTGTTCATGGTGGACTGCACAGAGACAAGGTACTCGTAGTCAGACTGGGGAGCATGCTGGGTGCACTGATGCATTGTCATTCGGCGCTCCATGAATGGCTTCTTTTTCTGTACCTGGTCTGCTCCTGCTCTTTTCTCATCCAGCGCACTGTGATTTTTTTTTTTTTTTGTGTACCGTAATACCATAATACTCCGTAATAATAATACGAGTAATATCTGTACTTTGTACAGCCCCGAGATTCTTGCCAAAACAATGCTCTCAATTGGCAAAGACTGGCGGCTGGCATAAACCCACAGTTCTTCGTGCATTGGCCAAAAAGGGCTTGCATGCTCAAAGATGCCGGCTGCCTGCCTGAAAATCGTGGATGCAGTGTCGCATCGTTTGGATCCCGCAGCCTTTTTTTTTGGTGGATTGTGTGTGTGTGTGTGTGCCGTTGCGCCGCCTTCGTTAGGGCTCACCCAGGCCGTTCCTGCAGAACACAGTATATCGCACAGTCGATTTGGTTCACACACGGACACACCACAGCCCTTCCCCATATTAAGAATACGAGTACGAGTACTCGTGCAAGGGTCAGCCTTCCGAGTACAGAGCGGCAGCACACTTCCACGTTGTAATACCGAGTGGCAGCTGTTTACGAGTGAAAAGACATCATCAAGAATCATCTAAGTAAGCTGTCACAGTCTGGGGGAACTTTTGATCATTGGTAGTAAGTAGGTTTTATAAGTATGGATAGAATTTTATTTGTTTCTATGAGGAACAAAATTCCACTACGAAAAGAAGAGAAGAAAAGACTTGGTTCAAATTCAAAAACAATCAGCACGAAGCTGGTAGAAGAGAGAGAAGCAGTAGCAAGGCGTCTGTGCTCCGTAGAGCTTTTGCTGCAGATGCAGTCTCTACTTGCTGTCCTCTTTCTTTGCTTTTGTAGCCGCCTCCGCCTCCGCCTCCTTTGCCTGCTTCTTCTTCACCTGCTGGCTTGGACTCGCCGGCTGGTTTAGATTCGGCACCACGGACCAGCTGTAGTCGTCCGGGACCACGATGGGGCCGCTGGAAGGGCGGGGCCCGCCGCTGTTGAGGCTTCTCAATGTCTTTATTGGCGACCTGACCGTTTCCTTGACCGACTCCTTGACCGACTCAACGGCGGCTTCCAGGAGAGAGGGCATGAAATTATCAGCAATAGAGTGCCGCTTGCGGACCTGTGGGCGTTTGGCTGGTGAGGAAGGAGCAGACGCCGGAGAAGAAGGAGCGGCTGCACTGTCTTGAGACTTGTGCTGCTTGCAGACCGGAGGGGGAACTCTCAGGAAAGTCGGAGTGTCAGGAGTGGTGGCCGTGTCCATTTCCAGGTCCACCTCGCACCAGCTCGTGGTGCTAAAAGAGCTATCGCACGAGTCCCGACGGCCACCCTCGGGCGTGTCAGCCGCCTTCCCCTTTCCCTTGCCATCCTTTTTGCCAGGGGAGGCAAAAGGGTTGAACTTGCCGAAGCCGGACATTTTTACAAAGGAGTAGAGGTAGATGGAGATAGAGGTAGATGGGCGATATGTGGTATGAAGCTGTGAAGAACTGGCTGGTTTTTTCACCGCAGAGCGGTCGATCTTAAGAAGATCGATGCTCGAGGTGACAGTTTTGGGTTGTAATGCAAAGCTCTACTTGTTCTGTTGCTGAGATCCCACTGGCTTGCCGGTATTTCACATTATCGATGCTCGGCTTGAGGCTTCTGTCCTTTATATATCTCAAAAGGACGGCTGTGGTCTGTTTGCGAACAAACAGTGAGCAAGAAGGGCACGACGCCCGCGATGAGAAGGACGGCCATGGTCTGTTCCAAACCCAAAATTGAACAAAGTCAACAAAGGTGAGCAAGAAGGGAACAGCATCCGCAATGAGAAGGAAGGCTCCGGGTCGGATGTGGTGAGCGGTGTCTCTTGGCTTGACAGCCAAATAACAAAATACAGCCCCGTACAATGAACAGTCTTTGCTCGCCTTTGAACGGGATGGCCAGGAGACAAAAAAAGGTCGGTCCAGGGGCAAGGAAGGGCAAACGCCCGCCCCTTTGTCTGAAAGACCAAACATTCAATGAACAATCAAGATTGAACCAAAAAAAAGAAAAACAAAAAAAACAAAAACAAAAACAAGAAACAGCAATCGACACAGTATTATCGTTAAGAATAATACCAAAAGGATGAGGGTGTTGAAGAATGATACCTGATGGACGAGGACGAACAGGACGAGCCCCCAAGTGTTGACATGTTTCAATGTTCAAAGCTACCGCAGAGTTTGACTCGACGCAAGAAACATGTGTGGGCATGGTTGTGTACGATCACAGGAAACTCCTCGATAGCAAAGCCACGCGTTACCGACAGAAACACGGCACACTCTAAAGTAGAATCAGAGCCGGCTCTGAAGTATTCTTCGCCGGAAAGACAGCATTTGGTTAGGCAGGTTCGACTTTACGACAACTAAGTGCCATTCTACGAATCATCATACATCTTACATCGGTGTTCAGTCATAGGGCAATATCTCATCCTGCTCTCCAACTCCTTCTTTCCAAACTTCTAAAAGAGGAGAAAGAAAGATGCTCACACGACTGTCCACCACGGCTGCCTCTGGGCATGTCGCCATTTTACACTCTTGGCTGATTGGTTGCTTTGTACGTAATAGCGCGAGCAGCGGAGCGAAACGCCCTTCCCAGCCAAGGCACGTTCCATCTGAAAAGAAAGCACAGACTGGCACTCCATGTTTGTTTCCCTTTTCATTTTACTTTTTTTTCTTATTATTCAAAAGCTACCTGACGTTCTGCCTCTAGAGAGGCGCCAATACTGCAAGACAATCATAAGGGAGATACATTGGCAAAATCAAACTTCCGAGTAACAAAACCCAGAAACAAAGGAAAGCAAAAAAAAAAAAAAAAGAAAAAAAAAACAGACAAAGACAAGGAAAAAGAACGAGAGCTACGACGAGAGAAAAGATAGATGATCACCTACCAATTCTCCGCCAGCTCTTACCTACCTGGAAAAACCTACCAAAGATGGAGTCTTTAGTTGTTAGGAATTCAACAAAGGAAAAAAAAAAAACCACTGCTTTGGCAGGCAAATGGCTGGGAACTCATGCACATCAATGCAAGCGTTCCCTAGACAGCCAGAGAAAATGGCCAACAATCTCTCTCCGCACAACCCCACAAACTGGCACGCACACTCCGCACACTTGCCCACAAAGACATCGTGCGCACATCCCCGTAGATCGCAAAACACACACCACACGCAGCAGACACAGCTCAAATCGCCCCAACCGGAACACACAATACACAACACACAAACATGCACGACTCAACCGCAAAAGCGCAAGCAGAGCAGCTTTTGCCTCTAAATTTGAAGAAAGACGGGGTCCGCGATGTTCAAAAAAAAAAAAAAAAAAGCGTCACCGGGCTTCACGAGCCAGAGAAAAACACTGTAAGAAACGGACGAGATGCCATCCAGAAACAAAGGCACATAAAGTGCAAACTCCCCAAAGCTGTTTAGTATTTCTCGTGCGATTGCCTGAGCCGAAACAGGAGAAAACACAGTAGTAAGCCTTATTGTGCGTCTTTGCCTCTGGTCGCGTTCCCAATGCGTGGGCTTCCAAAGATTTTCTTGGCGTCAGGGGGGTTGAAATATTTTCCGTGGCCAAGTCCTGTTCGTCTTTGCTCTCCGCCTTCATGCCACTCGCCTCGCTACTGTAAGCGGCGCCTGAGCAATGGCCGGTTTCCCATAAGAGACTTTGCGACAAGAAAACGTGATCATACCCCCTTCAGCCTTTTTTTCCTCTGGTCGTTCTTTTTGGCGACTCATAGAATTCTTTTTGTTTCGTTTTTTTGTTTCTTTTGTGATGTCGTTCCCATTCTTTTTATTTCCTTTCACATTTGCATGATCCTTCATCCCCAAAAGTCATACCAATAACCAAAAAGAGCCAAAAACTCCCAAAACGGGCACACTTTTTTCTTCTCGAAAATGTGACCAGTAAATATTCAGTCGCCGTACGCAAGAAATGAGATTCCTTAAATACGGCTCCACCCCAAAGTCCCTATACAAAAAGCAAGTCTTCGGACCACTAATTACTGTCGGCTTTCCAGTTGTGAATGGGGGTGAATAACAGAGTACTTGGGACTCTGGGGGTATCACGATAAATGCAAAAAAAAATCGTATCCTGCAAAAGTGCTCAACGTGTGCGTGCGTGCGTGTATGCGTGCGTGTCTGTATGGGGAATCGTAAAGCGTCTGTCTGCCCATGCGTGTGCCTGAAAAAGTGCGCGTGTTTGAGCTATTCGAATATCGATCTCGGTCTACCATGCGCGAGAGATTATCGTGGACCGGTGTCGTGTGTCAAAACTGTGACGAGCACTTATTTTTATGCCGCCCCAACCCAAAACACCCTGGGCTCGGCTATGGTAGGTAATGGTGAAAAAACCGGCGAAAAAACCAGCTATCGGAATCGAAATCGTCGTTGTGCCTGCAGGGTATCTACAAAACGGGCGTTCACCTAGTGTTACTTGTGTCGAAGGAAAACTGAGTGGGAAACTGCATGCTGGCGCTTAGTCCAAACGGGTCCCATTCCAGAGCAGGATCCAACAGTTGCGTCATCGTCGGGTAAGCATTCGGAGGCCCACCCATGGAGGAGGCGGTCGAGGAGGGGGCGGTCGTGGTCGGGCTCGCGAGGCTCAGAGGCTGGGTGCTGGTCGAGAAGGTGCCGCTTGAGTAGGCATCGGGCACGGACGGCGTGTCCGGGTTATCGTTCTGATCGTCCATAATATCATCGACGGCATCGTATTCCCGTTCTAAAAATAATTAATGAATCTAGGACGACAAAGTTCTATAAGGAAAAGGGGGTTACAGGGGAGGGGGGTCAGCTTGCCCAGCTGCTCCATATGGTTCTGAAAAGACGGAACCGAATAAAACGGCGTTGAGCTCACGCCTCCAGTCCGCGGGGTTGCAGACTGCGGAGATGGCATCGGTGCCTGATGCGGCTGCATCGGCTGTTGCAATTGCAAATGCGGTTGGGTGAGATGCTGCGGGTGCATTGGCTGCTGCTGTAGGTGCTGATGTGGTTGCTGCTGCTGATGACGTTGCTGTGCCCGCTGCTGTTGCTGCTGTTGCTGCTGCTGCTGTTGGAGCTGCTGCTGCTTTTGCTGATACTGATGCTGTTGCTGTTGCTGTTGCTGTTGCTGTTGCTGTTGCTGTTGCTGCTGTTGCTGCGGCTGTGGCTGATGAAGCTTTCGCGGTGGCACGGGCCCAATGATGCCCTGCAACGGCGCACCCATTGGAGCAGCTTTCATGGCAGCTGAGCCAGCCGGAACCGCGTGAACCTGGTGCATTGGCTGGGGCGGCGGCGGTGGTGGTGGGGCATTTATCACCGGCCGCATGGATAACGGATCTGCTCCCGAAGGAGCAGGGGAGGCGCCATACCCGGACGTAGATGGAGCAGGTGACCCCGAGTGGGACGAGGGCGTGGGTCGGCTTTTCGGCGACGCCACAACTGATGTTGGGGTCGGGTGGCCGGGGTTTGTGCCTAGTGTGCCGGTTTGCGGCATTGAGGTGACGGAGGCATCAAGCTTTGGGGCAATGCTAGAATTGGAGCGCCGAGCATGATGGCGGTTCAGAATAGCCCGGGGTATTGGCGGTGGTTGCACCAGGTTCTGCGGCATATGTGTCGGTCCTAGGTTTGGACTGCCGGTCTTGGCATGAAGTTCAGCTTGAACATCGATGCCTGTGTGGTTGAGTGAGATGCTGTTCTTTTCTTCTTGAAGGGGGAGTAGAATAAAAAAAAAAAGGTCAAAGATAAGCCGAGCCGTTGACGGCAAAAATCATAATGTCATACCTTTCTCCAGGAGAATGCGCTCGAGCAACGAGTTCTTGTACCGGAGCATCAGACATTCGTCAGCAGCGTGTCGATGAGCAGTTTGCAGGTTATGCAGGTTCTGTTCGTGAACCCTGATGGTCTCTTCAAGCTGTTTAATGTATTCGGTGCGCCGCTCTCGGAAGGCAGCCTGAGCTTGCCGGTTCCGTTGCTTGCGTTCTTCCGATGTAGCATAAATCTTGTATAAGTCAGCACCTAGTCCAGCATAAACGATAACTGACAGCGCGAACGAAAAAAAAAAAAAAAGAAAAGAGAGCGGGAGAGAGTGAATGGGTTGAAGCAAAAACAAAAAAAAAGGCAAGACACGATGGTTTCCAAAACTGCATACCGGCTTCCGGCCACCCTTCCGTTTGATCGGTTGGTTGTCGCCGTTGTTGCCGGACCCGTGAGCCATGCCGCCTGCGGATGATGGCTCGCCCTCTGGTCCCGAGTCTATGGACTCATCGGAGTCATTCTTGATGTCATTCTTGTCAATGTTTTTGTCGATGGACATGTTGTTTTCTGCCATATCCCCAGCAGTTGAGATACTTTTTGCCAGCGGGGCGGCGAGCGCCTCGAATCGCAGAGTGACAGAGGGGGGCAGAGACGCTTAGGTGAGAGAATTGCTGTGTGGGGCCGATTGAGGCCGACGGCGAGATAAGAAATGTTGAAGTGCAAAGGGGATCGCCGATTATCAAACAAAACAAAAAAGTGCTGTCAACGAGTCTAATCTCCTCCACAAGACACAAGACACAAAAAACACCTCAAGATGCGCTTTTACACGGGTTTGCCACTTTTCCTGCAAGATGATCGCGGAGTGGGTCTGCCGTTGAAGATGTTGTTTGACAGGTATAAAAATACCAGGAAAGGTTGGAGAAGTAGTCGTAAAGCGTGATTTTGGTATGATGCAATTCCGCTTTTTTTTTCCACGTCGAAATTCGAGGTTCAGCTGTAATTGATCTTCTTGTTCTGCCCTTTTCGCCTTTTATTTTCGTGTCGTCTTTTTTTTTCTTTTCCTTCAGCACAACGATGCTCGTCACTGCATGCTGCGAGAAAGCCCAAGCATAAACAAAAAAAAAAAAAAGGCAAACTCGTATGCTGCTGGTTGGCGTAATTTTCTCGAGACTTCCTCTTGCGTTGTAATACTCGTATATTTCTGAGAGAGCCTTTTTGCTTGCTGCAACACCAGTTCCCGCACCCACAGAGTTAGTTGCTACCTGTTTAGGGCTGTTCCTTCAGCACCGCTAATCAGGCACGCATATCCTGTGAATTTGGAAAGCGTGAGAAACACAAAGGGACAAGTGCTCCGTTCTCGTGGAACGTATGAACGACCAGGGGGAAGCGGACCCGACAGGCTGGAACGGGTGACGGGCAGCAAAAGACGAGCGGCGGAAGGAGACAGCGCAATGGCGATAAGGAGGGGTGTCAAGGGAAAACGATGTGTAATGAGAATAGACAAGAGAGCCGCGCTGACGAAATGGGGGGTCGAGATAGAGAGAGAGAGATAGTCGCAAGGGAGGAAGCACGCAACGCGTGGGAGATACGGTGTGAGTGTGTGTGAGTTGGAGCTGCGTAGGGGTCTATTAGATTGTTATGTGTAAGAGCAATGCTTTTTCTTGACCAGTTTCCCAGGATAATGGAAAAGCAAAAATGGTGACAGATTGCGAGCGAAAGAAAGAGAAGAGAGAATAAAAATGGATTGGTTTTATGTAATGTGAATGAAATTTTTTTTCCCAAGGGGGGAGGACCGGCTGGTCAAATAGTACAAAAAGCAGTGAAGGGCCCAACAACTAGACAAAGAGTCGTCTTTCACGCAGGATTAGACCAGAAAGTACGGAGTACTCGTATACGGAGTATGGAGTAGGTTTTCTGGAGACCTTTTTAAGAAAGAAGACAAAACAACAGGATGCCCCCTTTTTCTCTCCATTGAGGAAATTTTTTTTTTCTCCTCGCATTCTCGTTCCTTCCCCCCTCATTTTCTGGCTCATCTCCTCCCCCCCTCCCTCCTTCCCTCAGCCCCGGCCCAGGCAGCCAACCCGCCAGCCAGGTTCAATGCTCTTAAATGACGGTTTCTGTTCTATCCCCGCAGCGCGTTCAGCTAGCTGCGATCCAATACCACAGGAAGGAAAGCACGAAGCACTCTCTGTTGTACGAGTTTTTGCAGAGTGTACGAGTAAGGAAAGTACGATGTACGAGTACGAGTACGAGCACGCAGTTGTTGCATCTACGGCTCTCCGCTCCTTCCCTTGGCTTGGCCTGGCCCTCCCCTCCTTCCTCCCTTGCCATGGCATGTTGGTGGCATGAGAGCCATGCCAGCGAATGCGGAGCATCTTGTACGAGGTAAAGGTATTAGGTATTAATACGCCGCACGCGTAGTTCCCGCTGGGATGTTGCTGTCGCTTAACTCACGACTTCGTCTTTCGGCCCTGGTCTAGTACGAGTGCTCCGGTATTTGCTCCGTAAGTCGTTCGACTACGAGTACACGTATGCTCCTGCGATGGATATCCATATTTCACAAACGAAGCGAAACGAAAAAAGATCTTCATTCGCGAGTGCCGATCTCTTCTCTCTTGTTTCTACGAGTAATACACCGTACAAGTTGCTCGTATCTCCTCTGTAATATCCATACGCAGCACTCGTGCCTTCCTGTTTTTTGAGTCCGGGTCGCGGGACAAGGTTTAGCGTATCCAGTTTACTTTCTCTACCTTGGATTGCAGACGCCGAATCTGGGCCCTAAAGTCTTTCTTTTTCGACTTTCAAAATTACGCTTTTTCCAGCATAAGTCACAAGGCGTAACACGACGCGTGCCAGCGGGCAAGCACACAAATCCCAGCAAGTCATGGTGCTTTGTTTTCAACTCATTTACAGAGGCCATACGCTATTGCGTCGTAATAATGCTTCGTGAATGTCGTTCAACTCGAGGTAATATCCATACGGAGTACTCCGTACTCGTAAGTCCTACACCGCAATGAGGTGAAAAAGCTTGGTGCTGTATCTGCCCAGTGTGCATCGTATGAAATACGAGTGGAAACAAAAAATTTCTTTGCGAGATCGGGGACGCCGGTTTCCTCGGCTATAATAACCATAGGAGGTAATTTTGGCGCTGTGATTTGGGCAGGCAAATAAATGGGGACTTGTGAAAAACCGGGGTTTGAACTGCAAAAAAGCACCAATTTTTTTCTCATCACCTGAGCGCTTTTGGCGACGGCGGGGACGGGGGGGGGGAAGTGCGGGAAAATGGTTGCAGTCGTTTGATTGGCTGATTCCTCTGTGGCCTTTTCCCTTTTTGGGGCCATGTCCTTCGGCGGACTCCGACTGGCTCAGACTGCAAAGAGCTCTGTGCTTGAGATAGACGTTCGAGTACTCCGTACGTCGTATATGGATATGGAACGTAGCTCTGCTCTGCATACTCATATACAAAGGCAATATTCCATACAATACGGAGTATTACACGCAGAAGTAACTGTGTACAAGGAACAGAATATACGAAGAAGCAACTGAAGCGGCAAACAGACGAGAAACGAAGAGAAAGGGAGGAAGCAAAAGGAAAAAGCGGATGAAGAAAACTTGTAAGATGCACAATTATTGCGCGGGTAGGCCTGCTTCGTATATGGCTCGTACAAAACAATATAAAAATGAAAAAGAGAGACAGAATGAAGACGACAGGGGGGTGCTAGCATTCGCTGCTCAGAGCTACAGATTGTTAGTATTCGTACTCATACTCGAGGCTTTGACAACGACTACGAGTAGGACGACAAACAAAATGTACTCCGTACTCGCATTGCCGTTTCAGCTACGAGGAGATTCATGCCTGGGCGGGTATCCCATACGAGTAAGTGAAATAGTGTGCTGGCATTCAGATCACATGGCGATCAGTGCTTCTTTTTATTGTCCCCGCATCAACCTCAGGTGCGTCTCAGCAGTTGCATCTCCGAGGGGCTTAAGAGAGCGACAAGGGTGAGGGCGGGATGCTTCTTGGAGAATAGTACGGTGGACAATGTACGAGTACGGAGCAATATTACTCTGTATCCTTATTTCGCAATAATACCTCAAAAATTTCATTCTACGAGCACGAGAACTCGTAAGCTCATCCTTTTTGAAACGGCCTTTTCAGGTTTTTGGGTTTATTTGTCCTGTTTTGGCTGTTCACTTGCGACGTACAATGTCTACTTGTACGAACCTCACTGTAGGACACACAACCAGAGGCTTGGCTTAGCTTTCCGAGTACACGAGTCGAAGGGAAAGACTCTCAAGTTGCGTACGAGTACGTCGTACGTACCCGTCGATGTTCTCAAGAGTACTTGTAGCGCCCAACCCTGGCTCTGTAATACGAGTAAGCTTGCACTCGCTCTTACTGCTCAGCCTCGTCAGCTGATGTGAGGATTGCCTCCATTACTGTACTCGTACTATTACGGGCAAGTCTGCTTTGTCACTTTTAGCTTGCAAGCTCGTATGACAGAAACAGAAGATGACCAGACTATATTGCTTCTGCCCCTCTGCTTCCCATCTGTAAGAATACTCGTACAAGCTCATCTGCCAGAGTGGTCCCACCCGCCTTAACGATCGAAGGAGGCGATGAGGATGAACGACGGGCCTTGAGAAAGCACTCCGGATTACGAGTATTACACCACACGTCGTAATACCCGTACGCAGTAGTTCGTTTGAAATGCCGTTGGCCTACTCGTATGCCACCTTCTAGAAACATTCTAGTCTCGGCCCCTATTTTCTGGTTTGTTGGTCAAAGTTTTTTTTGCTCTAGCATCTCACGAAGCACTCGCGTACAAAGTACTCTCTATTTTTCGAGTATGTATACTCTGTATCCATATACCAGTACACGGACCGATGACGAAAGCCGGCTTTCGTTGCCCTGCAGATCAAAATCAATATTACCACGGCGTATCCATAGTAAGAAGCGTGGAAGCACGTCGTATTAGCAGAAGCCCTAAACATCAAATCTCAGATTCTCCTGGACTCCAGTTCTTGTACAAGTACGAGCAAAGATGCAATTTTGTCCCCCTTGCCATCAACCCCTGTGTCGGCATCTCCGTTATTTGCACGGTAGTGATCCCCCATGCTCGACTGGTCGGTTACGTTGTTGACGTATGACGTGCAATTGACCAACCTCCTCGAACAAGTCACCGCCCGAAACGGCGTCTCCAGCTCCCTTGCTCCTCAACTCCAAAAATGGAAACAGAAAAACGCACCCAAAACCAAGTAGGAATGGAAACAAAATGGTAAAACACTGGCGCCTCCTTTAACACTGGCGCCTCCTTTCTTTCTAGAAATCCTTCTCCGACCCACACGCACAAGTCTCTGCTCTCTCCCTCTTGCTCGACTAGTGCCGAAGTTTCGGGCGTGCAAGGCTGTTCAGCCGATGGAGGCTAAGGACAGGCCGCTTCTTGGCCGACCGTGAAACAGGCGTTGCTCCCGCAGCAGCAGCAGCAGCTGCTGCTGCTGCTGCAGAAGAAGCTCCTGCTCTCGGTGCCGTTCTCGCCACCTTTGGCGTCCTTGCCGTTCTCGCAGACATGGCTGACGCGCTGCCAAACGACACGGCGTGCGTGCTCAGCTGCTGCTTCTGTGGCGTGCCGTGGATGCTGGCGCTGCCGCGCTGGCCCACCAGGCGCGGTGCAAGCAGAGCCTCGCCCTCCGGCACCGGCTCGTTCTTGCGCTTCTTGGCCGCTCTCTCCGAGGCTTCCCGCTCGGCTTCCTCGTCGGCCTCGCTGACGCGGTGGCGCTTCTTGTTGGCAATGCCGTGGGGAATGCCGAAGCCGCCAAAAAAGCCGCCAAAGGCGGCGCCGCCGTGTGGTGCCGCCGCCGCGGCCAGCGGCCGCGTGTTCTCCTTGTCCGGGCCCCTCGCGGCCACGAGCGCAGAGAAGAGCGAGCTGCCGGGCTTCGCGCACGTGCCGTCGCTGTTGCTCTCGTCGGGGAAACTCCCGGGAACGCTCGGCATGCCCGACGTCGCTTTCGTCCGCACGGAGCCGACATGGCGCAGGCTGACCTGGCCCGGCGACGATCCAAATCCTTTTGGCGATGCACTACCAAAGCTAATGGTCTTGTCGCTGCGGAAAGTGAACGTGCCCGGCACCGACGGCGGCAGCCGCCGCTGCAGAGCCTCTTTGCTGGCATCGGTGGCGGCGGCATCGTTGTCGGTCGTTGTCGTCGACGCACATGAATTCTTGAGAAGGGCATGGCCCGAGAGGTCGGGGTAAAAGACGGCCAGAGGCGCCGGCGCAAACCTTCTCGACGACGCGTCATCTTCTGCCTCTCTCGGCTCTTCTGCGGCCGCCCCCCTCTTGGTCGGGACGGTGGTGGTGAGCGAGAAGCAGACGGGCTGCTGCCCGCGCAGGCTGGACTTGGACGACGACCGCGGAATGGCAGACCGGGGCAGGGTGGGCGAGAGCTCGGCCAAGACAGCGCGCTGCGTGCTGGGCGTAAACTTGGTGACGGGCTTCGTCAGCTTGCGTCGCGGGGTCGTTGCCGAGAAGCGCAGCAGGGCCTGTTTGCCATTCGCACGCGGTGGTGCCGGTGTCTTGCTGAATGTCACCGGAGCGGCCGAGGAGGCGGCAACGAAGCGCACAGAATTGTTCTTTGACAGCACAGACTTGGCCGCGTCTCCCGTGGCTTCGGATGCAGCAGCCACGGCAGAGGCTGTCTTCTTGTTGGCGTTGACATTGCCACCTGCGCCGCCCTCGATGGCGCTGAGGCTGCTCGTTGTGGCCGACTTCTTGAGACTCGGCGTCTGTGGCATTTTGCTGGGTGTTTTTGCCGGCGGGCGGACGCCGGTAGTGCGGACCGATGTCGTGCGGGCGAGCGTAGATTTCGTGGGCGTCATAAGAGCAGCTGTCGCTGTAGGGGCCGTCGTATTGCTGGTGGTAGGGCGTGGCAGGAAGCATCCGTCGCGTGACCCTGGACGGCTGGTGGACGCGTCATCGTTGATGTGTTGCTTGAAGCGCTTCGCCGCCGACAATGGCTCGTCTGGGCGAGCTAGCAGGGTTTTACGACTCACAGCGACGGGCGTGGATGTCGATGTCGATGTGGCAGCTGGATGCTCCGCGCCTTCATTGCTTCTTGGGCGGAGAAGCCCGCTTGCCTTTTTCTTGATGCTGTTGCTGCTGCTATTGCTGATGCTATTGCTGCTGCTGCTGTTTGCCGGTTGTTGGATGTGAGGAGCCGAATCGTGCAGATTGGCCTTGGACTGGGTGCGCTTGAGGCCGCGGGCTTGGCTGGAGATTGCGGGCGTAGAAGCAGCGGCGGCTGCCGGCTTGGCGGGCGTAGCACGGCCGGGGGCGGCGCGGAAGGCCGACGGATGGTTTTCGATCGAGTCCATTTTCTGGAACTCGGCCTTGTGCACATCGCTGAAGCGGCCGGCGCGGCTTTTGGGCTTGGCGATGCGGCGACGGCCCGGTTCTGCGGCTGCGGCCGCATTTGCAGCAGCCTCTTCTTTCTCGCGCTGCAGCTCCATGTCGGCGCGGATTTTGGCAGCCTCCTCCCGCAGCTCCTCCATCATGCGCTTGGCAGCATCGCTGAGGCCTAGGTCGGCGATGCCAATGGCGTGAGGGGCATTGGCATTGTCAGCAGCAGTAGCAGCAGATGCAGCAGATGCAGCACTTGCACCACCACCACCACCACCACCATCGTCGGCGTTGCTGCGGCTGGCAAAGCGAAAGGTAAAGGGCGACGCCGGAAGGGCTGCTGTTGCTTTGGAGGGCGTGGCTTGGAGCATGGCAATCGTCTCGGCCGCGGTGGGCGCTTGGTCCCGACTGCTCCTCTTGAAGGAGCTGCTGCGGGTGGCGGATGAAGGAATGTCGGCAAAGCCCAGCCGCAAGGCCGACGAAGGCGGCGCTGTGGCCATTGTCTTGCCCGGATGCATCTCCGACATGGACGGCTTCACGGGAGAAGAGCCGGCCGGAGTTTGGGGCACGTTGAGTCCTGGAGAGGAGAGCGCTGCGGCGACCTTGGCAAACTGCTGCTGCTCGTCGTCGACGGCCTCGTCCCTCTCCACCAGAGACCCCAGACTGGGAAGGGGTGCATTTGCACTGGATGCCTGCAAAAGAACAAAAAGGATGAGTGTCAACGACTTCCAGCTTCTCTGGTTATGTGCCAGGCTTTTCCAGGCTTTGCCACACTTGTTCATACCTTGGGATTGCTGGCCAGCCGAGCCGATCGCCGTCGAGTGAGTGGTGCCATGGCGGCAATCTTCGACCGTCGGAGGACTGCGTTGGTTCGCAGGCAGAAAGAAGCAAGGGAAAAGAAAAACCGAATAGGAAAATGAGAAAAAACCAAGAGCCAAATGGCAAGAATGGCAGATACTTTTCCCGCCTCGCCTTGCTGGTGGAGGGAATGATGAAATGCAAGTAAAAAGGAGGCAATGATGTCAAGATGGAGAGCAAGACAAGGGTCAAGTCAAGAATGGGGGGTGCTCAGATCACAAAGGGCAAACTACGCGCCGTTGGTTGTCGATATCATGCCATTCCTTGGTAGGTTAACGTGTCAATGTGCAGATAATGTTGGCGTTCTTAGCACGAGTACGTACGAATGAAGAAGGCAGCGCGTGCGCTGAAGGGAAAGTACGAGTACGACCATACGACGTACTCGTACTCGTACGTCGTAAGACAGGTTTGTTTACTTTTAGCTGGCCCAAGCTCCTCTTCTTTTTTGTGGGGGCAACGAAAACAAAAACAAACAAACACCGTTCCGGTAATACTAAACTGCTTATTGGCACTGTGTGAATGCGTGCTAAGCCACAAAGAGACAGGCGTGGAGAGCCCCACAATATTACTCGTACTTTGTACTCCGTACTGGGCCTTCTCTTGAACAGAAAATCGATCTATGAATACGAGTACGAGCAACTCGTAAACCTCATTCGCATTGCAGCTTCACTCTGACATCACAACACCGGCTTCGTACGCCAACTATGGCGCCCATTGAGTCGTCTGCCACGGCTCAGGCAGAGAGTAAGTCTACGCTGATGGCATGCTCTATGGTTCAATGTCTCCTTTGGCAGCGTTTTCGCTCCCCCCCCTCTCTTTTTTGATCTCTCCGACTAACGTCGACGGTCCTCCAGCGGCCATCCGCGATGCCATCCAGTCGCTGTTCAATGTGATGCTGCACACGAGCGCGTACGACGCTGCGGGGCCCAACACGACGCTGGACGCGCTCGTCAACGAGGTGCACATTCTGTTCCGGGCGCTGCAGAGCGTGTCGGAGGTGGCGGCCCGGAGCGACCCGGAGGCCTACGGCGGCTTTGACGGCAGCAGGACGCTGCCGGCGGTGCCGCGCGATCTCGTGCAGTATGTCGAGGCCGGCCGCAACCCGGACATTTACACGCGCGAGTTTGTCGAGCTGGTGCGCCGCACCAACCAGCTGCGGGCCGGCAAGGCGGCCGCCTTTGCCTCGTTCCGCGATGCTCTGGCCGCGCAGATCCGGCTGGCGATGCCGGAGCTGGCCGCCGACGTCGACCGCGTTGTGGAGGCGACAACGGTGGGCAAGGATGCTCGTGGTGTCGACGGAAGCGGCTCTGGGCCAAAGTCCGGAAACGCCGAAAGCAGCCACGGCGGCCACGGCAGCCAGGCCAGGACAGCTCCGGCTCCGGCCGAGGCCTCTGGCCCAGACGCAGCCGCGGCTGCAGTACCGCAGGCAGCCCCTGCAGGCTCTGCCTCTGCTTCGGCCTCGCCGCAGCCGGCCAGCCTGCTCGTCACGCCGGGAAATGCGACGCCGGCAATCGAACTCATGGACATACTGCCAGCGACTCCGGTGCCGCCCGACGGGGCAGCGGGTGCTGCATTGGATGAAGTAGGTCCAGACGCGACGAGGGCAGTGGCGAGTGGGGACCGTCGCTGACTGAGGCATAGACGACCTAAGGGCGATGTCTGTGCCGAACACGCAGAAAAGCGATGGCCAGAAAACTCCGGCAAAAGCATCGCGAGCGCTAAACGAAAAAGCAAAAGGCTTCACAGCCAAAAAACGTGCCAGGCGGGAAACCTGCCGGACGGAAGCGGCTGGGGCTCGGAAGCGGCTGGGGCTCTCAATGCAGACGCCTCTGGTTGGGTTGTGGCGTCAGCGCCCGGCATTGACAGACTGACAGACTGACAGGGCTGACTGGGCTGACTGTGGACTGACTGTGCAGAAAGTCCAACACCCCAGCTGCCTTGCTTTTTGACATTCACAGCCGGCGGCCTGCCGAGTCTTCATGGGTGTGGCACAGCCGCCTGCTTTGCGTCCACGGGAGGACAGAGGATGGTTTGATGGCTTGGCATTATGAATCAGAGAGGCCTCAGAGGACGGCTTGGTATCAGCAGCATTGACATTATGTCCTCTGAAGACGGCTTGGCATAACAGCATATTATGAATCGTACAGAGATACCCTTGAGGACAGGTTTGGTATCAGGCATATTATGAATCAACAGAGATACTCTGAGGACGGCATTGGCATTATAAATCATACAGAGATACCTCCCAAGACGACTTTGTCTCGTCCCGTAGCAACAACTGCAGCGATTTCTGGTTGCTTCTATAATACATGTTTGGCTCTTTACGTTTCAGTGATTGGCTCGCAGTAATATCCCAGAGCAGCTGTTATTCTGCCTCACCCTCCCAAGACTTGCCCAGTTTAGCATATAAAGATGTATCGCACACTCCGACACAAACACAAACATATGCAATGCACTAGCATAACTATAGTACATACTGATCGTTAAACCCTCGTTTTTTCCTTTTTTTCTATCTTCCCCTCCTCGCCAACCTAGTCTGCCATCGCCTGAAGAGCGACGGTCAGGGGCACGATCCGCAGGCTGCGGCCGCGCTTCATCGACTGGGGGCTGCCCAGACCGCTGCTGCTGCTGCTGCTGTCGTCGGCACTGCTGGCGGTGCGCGTGGGCGTGTCGGCATCGCGCCACTTGCGAAAGACGCTCTTGAGATCGCGCGGGATGCCCTCGAGCACGACGGTGGAGATGGGCACAAACGGCCGGTCCTCCATGCCGGCCGCCAGGATGGCGTATTCCTGGGCAAAGTCGAGGGCGTTCTGGAAGGCCGCATACTGTGTCTGCGAGGCTCGGCCCACGATAATGTACAGCTCGAAAAAGGCGTCCAGCACGTAGATGCCGTCGGGCGCCAGGTCGCGCTGTCCAAACGGAGAGATTTCGACAATCTGGAGGTCAGGGGGGTCAGTGGGGGCCAGAAAAAGAACAAAATTCAAGAACATAGTATGCTATCATGACAACACAACTTGCTATCATGACACAAGCTCACCTGCTCTTTGGCTCGGGCATCCGACCGGAACAGACGCCCGGCATACTGGTCGTACTTGGGCTTGAGACGCCAGTGATCGGCGGATGTCAGCCGAGTGGCGGTTCCTCCTCCGCCGCCACCTCCAAAGAGGGCCCAGAACGCCGGCGGCTCGTGGCCGTCGTCGACCTCGATCAGCTCGCCCATCAGCGCCATGTCCATACCGATGAGCCGTGCGCAGCTGACCTCGTCCACGTGGCTGCCCTTGCCCTTCCACAGGTAGCACTTGCCCTGCTGCGTGATCAGGTAGGGAAAGCCCGAGCACAGGCTGGTCGGCGCAAAGTCCACCTCGTCAAACGTAAAGTGGCCGCCGTCGTCGCCGCCGCTGCCGAGGAACCGCCGTCCGCAGAACATGCACGCTGCCAGCGAATCGTATTTGTTGCTTGAGCCGCGCCGGATCGTCACCACGCCGCCCAGCGCCTGCAAAAACCCGGCCGTCTCTTTGCCCTGCCGCAGCTCCACGAGCCCTCGGCTGCCGCTGCCGCCGCCGATGCCGCCGATGCCGCCGATGCTGCCGATGCTGCCCAGCCCGCCGCTCAGCCGCGCTCCGGCGCCGCCGCCGCCCGTCAGCGCCCGCGCCTCGCGCTGCAGAAACACCTGCACGTCCTCCACCGCGGCCTCGGGCACCTCGTCGCCCACCCAGAAATACACCTCCGTGGCCTTCTTGCCCGTCCCGCCCGCCCCGGTCGTGTACGTGTGCGCGCACAGGTACATCTCCCGCTCAAACAGCACCCGCTCGTAGTGTGCCGGCACCGGCTGCTTCTTGCCGTCGCTCGTCACGCGGAACAGCTGCGTCGACACGCTGTGCCGCTTGACCACCGCCGCCGATGTCGATGCCGGTCGCCGTGCCAGAATTTCCGCCGTGTCAACACGGTACGGTCGGCCGCCGCCGACGACGTCGCGGCCTGGCCCAGCCGAGTCCGCGGCCGCGGCTGCTTCGGCAAAAAAACCTTTCAGCAGGGCTGCCGCCTCGGCCTGCCGCGCCGGCGACCGCAGCGGAGACGACAGCGCCGGCGAGATCGGCCGGCCAGGGCTCGCCGCACCCACACCCACACCCACACTCCGCATCGACTTGGGCGACAGCGGCGACCGCAAAGGCAGAGGCCGCGCCGTCTCCAGCGAGGCCGCAGCGCTCGGGCTGGCCACGCTGGGTCCGAACGTCGTCCCAGAAGGCGCCGTTCCCGGCCCACCGCCCGTCTTAGTGGGCGAGACGGCGGCCGGCGTGGACTGCACGCTGGCGTTGCCCTGGGCGGCGCCGCCGCCGCCGCCGACCTGCTTTTGCGGCGACAGTGGACGTGCAGCCGGACCGGTCTCGGTCGCCGCCTCGTCCAGAAACTTGGACATTCTCTTCGCGTTCAGCTTGCGCGGCGACGACGGCGGCGTCTCGGTTGCCGCCATCTTGCTGTCCTTGTTGTCGGCCGCGTCGAAGGCGTTCCTCGCCGCAATGGCCGCAATCTGCTCCTGGATCTTGGTCGGCGAGCGCGGACGCCCGCCGGCTGCCGCTTGAGAGGAAGAATCGACCAAGGAGATGACCGACGGCTTGGGCGGTGGCGTCGAGCCCAGCAGCTCTGACGCCGCCGATCTCACTTTGGATGAGTCGACAAGCTTTATGACGGGAGGAGCAGCGACGCTGGGTGTCAGATTGGACGTCTTGGACGTCGGACCAGGCGTCGGATCAGATGTCAGACTGTCTGCTGCCGTCTTCTTCGCCGAGGGATCAGAAGCCGGACTCTCTGCTGCCGTCTTCTTTGCTAATGAATCGACCAGACGGACGGCCGAAGGCACAGCAATGTCTGCTCTTTTTGGCAACACTGTGGGTGGCGCTCTCTGGGGTGGCATCTCCTCTGCAGGCGACTGGGGCGGCTGAGGCTGCCGGCGCTCTTGTGGCTGCTGCTGCTGGCTCTGCTGGCTTTGCTGGCTTTGCTGGCTCTGCTGGCTCTGCTGGCTCTGCTGGCTCTGCTGGCTCTGCTGGCTCTGCTGGCTCTGCTGGCTCTGCTGGCTCTGCTGGCTCTGCTGGCTCTGCTGGCTCTGCGGCTGCTGCAGACTGGACGGCGCTTTTCTCTTGGGACCTCGAGCACGGCCTTTGGTCAGGTGTGTCAGCTGGGGTCCCGTCCCCGACGGCTCTCCGGTGTTGTCTCCCGTCGCAGGCGCGGCTGCCGCAGCGCCGCCGCCCGAGGCCAAAGACGATCCTGGCGGGCCACGGGCCAAGAGACCGGCCAGGCCCGGGTTGAAGCGATCGGCAAAGGCACTGCTGCCGCCCGTCCTTAGACCTCGGACCGCAGAGGGTGCCGACGGCGCCGATGAAACAATCGGTCCTTTTTCTCTTTCGGGCGACGCGCTGGCGATGTCGGGCGCGGTCCGGTTGGGATCCGCCGATGTCGATGCCGACGCCGATGCTGACGCCGGCGCGGGCGCGGGCGCCGCCGTCTCCGACGCCATCGAGCTGCGCTGCGACGGCGACACCGACCGGGCCTCGCCGGTGCGGGCCATTTCCAGCCGCTTGGCCACGCCCTCCGGCAGCGGCTGGTCCGGCCGGTCCAGCCGGCCGCGGTTGGTGGCCACGCCGCGGCCTTCGGTCTTGGCCTGCTGGAACTGCGCCTTCTTCTGCAGAATGGCCTCGCGGAGCTCGTCCTTCTTTTCGCGCGGCTTCGGCCCGCCGGTCACGTGCAGCGCCGTCTTGCCGCGCGCAATGTTGTCCTTGAGCAGGTCCGGCGCCACGTAGTTTTGTGTCTTGGTGCGCCGCAGATTGCCAAACACGTTCTGCAGCTCGTTGACCGGGCCGTCCTTGCTGTCGTGGCTCCGGTTGCTGCTGCTGCTGCTGCTGCCGCCGGGCATGCCGTCGCCGCCCGGCAGCGGCTGGCGCGGCTTGAGAACGGCGCGCAGATCAGCGACAGGCGGCGACGTGCTCGAAGACTTGGACGGCGAGCCAGCGGCAGGCGGCGACGCGCTGGAAGACTTGAACGGCGAGCCCGCGACGGCCGGCTTGCCGCCGCTGTTGCTGCCAATCGAGCCGGACGGCGAGTGCACAGACCCGCTGCCACTGCCTTTGCGGCTAGGGGTTGCCGTGCTGGATGCTGTGGTTGTCGCCGTCGCCGTCGCCGTCGCCGTCGCCGTCGCCGCAGTCGTCATCGCTGCCTTGGTGGCCGGCACGACGGTTGAGCCCATGGGCGACGACCGCATCAGTCCGCCGGTCTTGACCTCGTGCTTGCGCGTCACGCTGGGCGTCCGGCCCAGCTCGGCGGCTCCGGCCAGGTGGCCGGCCTTTTGCGCCTTGGCCTTGTTCAGCTCAATCATCCACGCCGGCTGGTTGTTGGCCGGCGGCGCCGGCTTGGGCTTGGGCGACTCGGGCTTGTTGAGCGCCGCCTCGAGCCAGCTCGACGATTTCGTCGGGCTCCACCGCCGCGGGTCCATCGTTTTCGACGGGCTTGTTGGCGGCGTCGTTTTTGCCTTTTGGCCGCCGTCGTCGCCGCTGCCGTTCTGTGCTCCTGTCGTCGACACCGACAGCGATGCACGGCTGCTTGGGCTCTGCGCCGCGTCTTCTTCCTTTTTGTTGCCGCCGCTGCCGCCGCTGCCGCTGTTGTCGGCTGGTTTCGGGTCGCCGCCGTGGCTCGACGGCGGCCGGGCCGGAGAGCCGGGTCCGCGAGCGGACGACGCCGTCGGGTCTGCCCGCTGCAGGCCAGACGGCGACGTGACGCTCCACCGCTTGACGCTGTCGCTGCGCTTCATCATGGCGCTCTGCACAAAGCCGCCAAGGCCCTTTGTTGGCGACAGCGGCCGCGTCGGCGACGAGCGGCCCGAGCTCGGCGGCGAAACCAGCGCGTCCAACGACGGCGGGTCCAGCTTCTGCGCAGGCGTCAACGGAAGCGCCGGTCCCAGCCTGAGGCCGGGCGACGACACCGGCGGCGGTGGGGACGACGACAGGGACATGGCCGTGCTCGTGGACGAGAGCACGGGAACGGCAGCGTCGGCGTCTCTCGGCAAGGCGCGGCTCATGCCCGGAAGCTGGGCCCGAGCGGGAAGAGCAGCCGTCAGGTCCTGGCGGTCGTCGTCCTCCACCTGCGAGCGGCGATAGGCAGCAGAGCCGAGGCCGCGATCCGGCGTTTGGCGAAACCACGACGGGTCCTTGGCCGACAACGCCTGGGCTATCTGGTCCCGCGAAGCCGTCGGCTCGTCGTTTGTGTCGGCTGGCTCCGGCGTGCTGCTGTTCGTGGTGTTCGTGGTGTTCGTGGCCGCTCGAGACGATGTGGGCGGCGGCGTGCTGGCATGGACCAACGACGAACGCGCTGCAGCGTTCTCCGCTGCCACCATGGACAGTGGGCGGCTCTTGAGGGCTTTGTCGGGCACAGGCGACTGGCCAGCGGCGGCGTTGGGCCGTCGTTGCCAAGACAGCGTTGGTGTGCGCGCGAGGCCACCGCCCCCAGAGACAGAGACGGCGGCCGGCGACGGCTTCGGTTTCGCGTCGCCGTCAAACGGACCGTCGTTTTCCTTGGTCGACGAAAACGACGGAGAGGGGACCGGCGAGCGCGGCGAGGCGGCAGAACGCCCGGCAGCCGTGCCTGCGTCAAAGGAGGTATTGTCGAGGCCCGCCTGCTGTTGCGAGAGGCGGAACGACGGGCTCCGGGAGCGGGCGCGAGCCGGAGGCGATGACGGCAGCTTGATGTCGGACGTCTGCGAGCTGTTGTAGCGGTGATGCAACGAGACGGCCGGCGGCGGCGGCGTGCTGGCCGGAGATGATTTCTGAGGTGAGATAGACCTGGCCCGTTCTGACCCAAGTCTGTCAGCAATGAAGAGAGAAGATGAGAGCAATTCAATGAAGAGAGAATGAAGAGAGAATGAAGATCAACAAGCAACTCCTGCCCTTGGCAGCGTAAAGGAGGTAAAGACAGTGCTGAATTCAAAAGAAAATCACAGGCAAAATCTATTGCAGCACCAGCCACATGGCCAAAAAAACCCAAAAAAACCCCAATGCCCTTGTCTTGCCATCCAATCCACAAAGATCTTTACCTGCTCGGCGCGCCTGGCGCTCGCGTTTTTCCTGTAGAATCTTCTCCTCGAGTTCGCGTGACCGTGCTTCGTCCTCCTCGAGCCGTCGGTCCTTAAGCTGCTCGACGGAGCGTAGAAAATTGGTCACTTCGTCCGACATGGCGTCTGTCCTCTTGCCTGAAGGCCTAAAGAGCCTCCAAACACCCGGCGTCTGGCGTCAAGGGGCGCAAAAAAAAAAGGACGATCCTTCGCCGTGGATCAGGTCTGCGATTTGTCCGGCTCGCAGACGTCCCGCTGCAGCAAAAACAAAAAAAATGGCCTGAGACGGAAAACTCCTGACGCTGCAGCGACGGTCGAATGGGGCATGCACCAGAGGGCCACCGTTTGAGCTTCGTCGAGGGGGAAAAAACACAGTTGGCGGGGGTTGGGAAGGGGTTAGAAAAAAAAAGTCGAAACTCGAAAGGAGCACGGAACATTTCGAGGTATCACTACGAGGTATTGGTCTCCGTACCGCAGAAAAAAAAAACAATAATACGAGTGCTCGTTAAAAGAGCATCGTAAATAGCGCGAGCCGTGACTAGCACCCTATTTACAGCGCGTTAGAGGGGTTGTAGGGTCAACATTACCCTTGTCAGCCACTAGCTTCCCGCTATCAGCTGCACCCTTTTAGCGTGTTTGGGGCTCTGTTTACGCGATGATTGAGGATTATGTAACGCTGCCCGTCCGTTCTAGACAATGATTCCTCAGACAAACGAGTACGAGTAAGGATATCAACTTCTCCCCGTGCCATTACCCCTAGTCACCGTGCACAGAAATAACTTTGGTA
Organism: Raffaelea deltoideospora; assembly: GCA_019925385.1. NCBI lineage: Eukaryota > Fungi > Ascomycota > Sordariomycetes > Ophiostomatales > Ophiostomataceae > Raffaelea > Raffaelea deltoideospora. The sequence goes on along the minus strand of JADHKP010000024.1, from coordinate 141,777 downwards.
TGATGCGGAGGTAAAACTGCTGGTCTGGATGCGCCCAGCATTCAATATGTATTGCCATCTTTCGACCTTGCACATCAGCAATTGGTTCTCATTCAATGGAAACAATGGATCAATCGTAATACAAGACGCTGTTTATGCCGACTTTGGACGAAAATTCCCCTTCTCCATACAATTTAAGCATTGCTCCGACATACTCCTGCATGCCAGTACGGAGCACACTCCTGTCTGTGAACAAATCAATACATGAACTTCACCAGTGGCCAAAGACCGGAATCCCCGCTTCAACCTTACATCAGATCGTGTGACAGTCGATCGTCGCCAGGGGCTTTTGGAAAAGTGGAAGCAGTTGAAAGGGCGGTCCCAACGCTGCAACCTGCAACAGGAACACTGGCTCAGTAAAGAAAAAGCCGCGCCTTTGCATCTTCGACCACCCATGTCAGACCCTCGCGTAGATTCTCGCCTGTCATGGCACTGCAGCACAGAATGTGCCACCGATGCGTGCGGATGTCCTCCAGCTTGAGTGCCTGAAAGAACGTCAGTATACCAGCAGCAGCCACCTCGGAAAGTCGGGAAAGCGCCCGACACAGGAATGACGAGGCCGTTGCAACTGGTATCCTACCTCTTTGATGCCTTCCGCATCCATGCAGCCCGTTACGTCAGTCTTGTTTGCAAACACGAGGAGGCTTGCGCCTGAGAGCCGCTGTTTGGTGTTAGCCGTTTTCGGGGGCCGAGAAGTGTGTGTCTCTCTCTCCCTTTGCTTTTGTGTCTCCGTGTATGGCCAAAGACTTGCCTCTTCCTGGAGAAGGCCGTGCAGCTCCGTTTTGCAATCTTCCATTCGGAAATGGTCGGTTGCGTCCACCACCCAGATCAAAGCGTCTGTCTTTTCAAAGTAGTTACGCCAGTAGGACCGCAGTGTTTTCTGACCCCCGACGTCCCCTTGTGAAAGTCAGCGTCGCCCATTTTGTAAAGACTGCGAGTGGAATTGCAGAAGCTCGCCCACATATGTTCAGTTTGTAGCTGTGCGGAGGCACCTTGTTAGCTTGGCACGTTCTCGCTCCTCTTGACGGTTGGCTGGCTGTCATACCCTTCATGGTCAATGGTCTTGATGATGAACCCAAGCGTCGGGCTGACTGTCGTGACATCCTCCCCCATGATTCTTTTTACGATTGTCGTTTTGCCAGCATTGTCAAGGCCACTGCATCGCGTTAGAAAACGAGACTTGAGATTTAGGGCGGCCGGGGGGGGACGGAAAAGGCCCACTGACAGCATCAGAATACGCAGTTCTTTATCCTTGAGTCTTGCTTTTCGCAGAATCGACAGCATTGTGGCTTGTGATGCTGTGTCGCATTATGCCCGACATGCTATCATGCTCTTTGCTCTCAAAACTCATTTTGGCGAGATTTCTGTCCTTGTAGGCATCCGTCATATGGCGTTGATTGCGATTAGTCATGATCTTGACTTACTTTGACGCCTCAACCTCGAGAGCAAAGAAACAAACAAGATCTGAGAATGTATGTGAAAGTCCAAGGGTATCGAAATAACGCTGTAGAAAACTATCATGTTTGAGGTCTTGAGTTGCTGGAGTCGATCTCTATGTCTGGGACTTCTAAGCTGGGAGTGGAACGTGTAATACCACACTGGAGGCAGTGTAAATCGCTCCTTCCTTATTATATGAGTAAATAACTAAGGCGGTCTTTCTCTTTCTGCAAAAGTGAACCGTTTGTCTGCTTTGTGAATTCCTTATTTATTTTGCCCTGCTTCAAGATAAAAAATTCAGTTTGGCTTTTTCAGCCTTTTATGCCTTGATTCTAAATAGCAAAGTCGCGAGCTGTCATCCCGTTCAGTTTTATCATCATTTGATTTTCAGCTACCTATTGCGATTTAGGACGACAAGATACGACAAGATACGACATATAAATAAACATAAAAGACGTTTTTTTTCCCCATGTTAACTGCGTTGAACTGAATTTACCAGGCCTCTTTGTCTTCTTTAGCGATCTTGTGAGAGCTCGGTTTTCTTGATCATACCTCGCTTCAGATCTCTTTTGCACAGAGGTACCAGTGTTGATACCTCTGATCTATTTTGCTCATGTCACAATGCCTACTAACGGGGTCACATAAAAGAAAAAGCTAGACTACATCATGAGTACGGCAAGGTCTTACCACGAAGTCGCCAGATCTGCGAGATCTGTTGGTGATCCCGTGCTGAGAAAGGGTTTTCGACGGGGAGCTTCCGATCAGATGCAAGGAGGCGAATGCCTGCGCGGTGGCCAGCCTCCATTCTACGGCAATGTGAACGGGAACCAGACGACGGCAGCAAGGTCATACACAATGCTGGAGGACCTGCGCCATGAGCTTCAAACTGCTCTCACGTTATCGCCTACGACGATGGAAGGACAGAATTCAGCTCACTTTCTCGCCGTGCAAGAAAAGCTAAACGAGCTGCTTTCGGCCTCCCACAGCAAGGCCGAAAGCGGTCCGATGGCTCTGACGACTGAAACCCTGGCGGCCGTCGACAGAGCTTGGAACAGCGGGAGCGCCAGCCCGGCAAGCCAGAGGTCCACGCTCGTGTCGCACTGCACTGCGCTGCCAGATGAGAGCTTTTCGATTGTCAACCGTGGCTGTACCGTGGGCGGCGGCGGCAGCAAGAACGGCACGAGCGATGGTCTCGATCTGGACGGCGGCCGTTTCGAGACGCGGAACATTGCTTCTCCAGGACTGCTCCCCGAGTACGTCCTGTCCTGGGTCAACGAAGTGCCAGAAGCTCCAGTCGTTTTATTTGATGGCCAGGACGTTCCCTTACACTGGCGGTGCGTCGTGAATCCGGCAGACGGAACATTCTTGAGCCCCGTCTCGTTTCCCGAAATACTGCGAGATGCGAGCACGATCGACGACGATGCCGTCAGAATGCGGCGCAGAACACAAACGTCAAGCTCGGCTTGCAAAGAGGCGGCCATAAAACACCACTCGAAAACAGAGCCTTTTTGGCTGGTTATTTCTGACCCGGCCGACCATGGTGTTGCGAAGGAGGCGGAGCAGGGCCACGTCGAGCAGTTCACCGCGAGCAAGCTGCCTCTGTTGTCACAGCCAGCTGCTCCTCATGCAGCGCACATGGACGTCGTTACGCTGGTGGCAAAGCCCGAAGAAGCCCCTCTGTCTGCCTGTTCAACATTGGTCTCGTATGCCCAGTCCGAGTTCCACTACATCAGACCGGCCAGGGAAGAGGATATGTATGACGTGCAAGAGATCTACAACATTGAAGTTACGAAAGGAACACAAGCTGCCGATGCCGAGCCACTGCGTGATGGCGATTTCTACTCGATTCTTGACACATGCCGCAAGTCCCAGCTCCCGTTTCTGGTCGCCTTAGCACGCCGCAAAGACATGGACGCTGAGCCGGAAAAGGCCGTGGGGTTTGGCTATCTGTCAGCTTACCAGACAGGCTTGACAGGACAGGCCAGCGTGTCGAGGCACCAGTCCGTCAAGGTCAATGTCTTTGTGCATGCCAGGCATCGTCAAAGGGGGCTTGGAAGCGCCCTTCTCCACTATCTTTTGCAGTTGAGCTCTTCAAAGTACGTTGCGAAGAAAGCTCACGAGGTGCCCTTTGTGGGCTCCAAAGGCGAGCCAGATTCTCGCCACTACGACCATATCTTTGCTGAAGTTTTCCAGGGGGGTGGAAAGGGTCTGGCGGAAATATGGTACGACCGTGTGCTACAGGCAACCTTTGGGTTCCAGCCGGCAGGCTGCAGTATCGCGGGCGCACACTGGTCAGAAGTCGGACAGTGCTGGCTCAACAAACAGACATACCGCCTCGAAGGCTCTAGAGGGGAGACGCCGGCCAAGAAAGCTGGCGTGCGCCGTCCGCCTGCTCACTGCGGCATGGATGCAACGCACCAGGCTATCGTGGCATACGACGACATAGGAGCGGAGAAAGACGGGAGATCTGTGCGCCTACCGTCAGAAAGAGGCGACGAGCAGGAAGAGTCTCGGCTGGAAAGCGACGGCCACAGCCACAGCCCTGATAACGTGGTGTCAAAAGCGGCTGTTCCAGACCTCGCGGCGTTTTGGTGAGCCGAGTGGGCAAGGAGAGAAGAAGGAAAGTGTTTGGACAGAAGGATGAGAGACGGAGGCCTGGCGGAAAAGCGCGTTTGACCACCTGCCACTTGGTCTCGAACTTGCCACATGTCTGCATTTTGTGTTTGCTTGGTTTTGGCTACTTTGTTGCAGTAGCCTCTTTGTGTTGAGGACTTTGGCCTTTTTGTACAGGCGAAATTGGGTCAGCGGATGGTAATGTGTTCAGGCCGCTGTCGACAGAGTCTACGGCTCTGGCCATATTTAGGGTCGTCCATAGTGAACAAAATGTATGCTGAGATGTTGCCAATGAGAGCAAAGAGCAAAGCAAAAGCGCTCGGGGTTTCGTGGCGACACTGTGCACTGGATGAGGGCACATCAGTTATAGCCGGACAGCCAAGAACAATGAAACTGAGCAACCATTTATCATATCCATACACGTTTATCATATTAGTATACGTACAAAGGGAGGCAAAACTCGGAAGCATGCCGCGGAGTTGCGGAAACGTGGTTGCGGATCTCGAATCACGTGGCAACAGCATTTAAGCGACACTGGCGTCATAGCCAGGAAGCTTGATCGGCAACATCTCCCCGCCAAGCGATACCAGCACTGCGGCAGCAAAACTATCTACTCGTACTGCACTGACTGGCACGGTAGCCACGAATACAACACAAACACAACTCGAATACAACTCGAAAAACAACACAAAAACCAAGAAGCAATGGCTGTCACAACCAAGGCTGTCATTGCCAATTTTGGCGGACAGCTGCACAAGCTGTCGCACGAGTCGGCGACGACGGGGACGCCGATGAATTTCCATGTGTTTCTGCCGCCGCAGGCGCTGGGACAGGGCGCGGCGAAGGTGCCGGTGCTGTTCTATCTCTCGGGGCTGACGTGCACGCCGGACAACTGCGCAGAAAAGGGCTTCTTCCAGGCGGCGGCGGCCCGGGCGGGCATCGCGGTCGTGTGGCCGGACACGTCGCCGCGGGGCCTCGATTTGCCGGGCGAGCACGAGCACTGGGACTTTGGCGAGGCGGCGTCGTTCTATCTGGACGCGGACGCGGCCGGCTCGCCGGCGTATGCGCCGCACTACCGCATGGAGACGTATCTGACGCGGGAGCTGCCGGAGGTGCTGTTTGGGCACTTTGCGCAGCTGGACGCCGGCCGGCAGGCCATCACGGGCCACTCGATGGGCGGCCACGGCGCCCTGACGCTGTACCTGCGCCACCCGGGCCGCTTCCGCAGCGTGTCGGCCTTTGCGCCCATTGCCAACCCGACGCGCTGTCCCTGGGGCCAGAAGGCGTTCCGCGGCTATCTCGGCGGCGGCGCCGGGCTCACGCCGGAGTCGGCCAGCGCCGAGACCATCCCGGCCGCCTGGAAGGAGCACGATGCCACCGAGCTGATCGCCAAGTGGACGGGCGGTGATCTCAGAATGTTGATTGACCAGGTGGGTTGAGAGGGAGAGGGAGAGAGAGAGAGAGAGAGAGAGAGAGAGAGAGACAGAGAGAGAGAGAGAGAGAGAGAGAGAGAGAGTGTGTGTGTGTGTCTAAAAAGAGAGAGCTACTAACTTCTTAGGGCACTGCCGACAACTTTTACAAGCAGAAGCAGCTGCTGCCGGAGAACCTTGCCAAGGCTGTCAAAGAGGCAGGCCTGACGGGCTTGACGCTGCGTTTTCAAGAGGTTCGTTTCCGCTGGCTACCTAGTTCTGAACTTCGTTTCCTGGCGTCCGGCGCTGCAACACAAAGCCATCATGCTAACGCACACCAGGGCTATGACCATTCTTACTTTTTCATGGCCTCCTTCAGCCAGGACCACGTTGAGCACGCGGCCAAGTATCTGTTTGCGTAAAATGCGACTTCTTTTAGGTATCGACTCTCTAGAGACGGACGAGAAAACAAAAACACAAATTCAGGACAGCAGAAGCAGATGTACAAACAAAACAAAAACATGCCTATCAGAGCATTTGAAGATGATGTAATCAACCAACAATGAGAGTGAAGGCAGCCATGCAAGATGATGGTAAAGACCACAAGTCCAACTACACGAGTAGAGAGCAATGGGCACGGCCAACCGTCCACAGAGCAGAGCGCTAGCTGCCCCGCTTCCCGCCAAAAATGCCTCCGGCCATGATGGCAGCGGCGGCCGCTCCTCCGGGGGTGCCGCCGCCGCCGCCGCCGCCGCCCAGAAGACCCAGGCCGGGCATGTTGTGTCCGGCGTCGTGCTGTCTCAGGCCGGCGGCGGCAGCGGCGCGTTCGTCCTCGGCGTCGGCCTCGCGGCGGATGCGGGCGTAGGCCAGCTTCTCGAAGCGGCTCAGCGACTGCCACCAGTGGCGGCCGGCCTCGTGGGCGGCGATGCGGGCGAGCAGCTCGGCGGTGCGCAGGCGCACGTCGCGGTCGCGGTGGAAGAGGCCGAGGGCGATGTAGAACAGGCCGCCGTGCGACTCGGGCGCGACCGAGAGCAGCAGGCAGATCTCGTTGTACGAGTGCACGGTGCGGGCCAGCGTCAGGTAGATGTCGCGGCTCTGGGCGGGCGTCAGGCGCTGCGTGCGCAGGCGGTCGTGCAGGTGCTGCAGGTCGAGGCCCTTGAGCGGGCGGATGGAGTAGAGGTGGGCGACGTCCTGGTGAGGGGGGTGTGAGTAGGGAAAGAAGAAGACAAAAGAAAAGAAGAAGAAAAGAAAAGAGAAAGAGAAAGAAAGAGAAAGAAAGAGAAAGAGAGAGAAAGAGAAAGAGAAAGAAAGAGAAAGAGAAAGAAAGAGAGAAAACACACCTTGATATAGCTGAGGTAGCTCCGGGTGTTGCGCCAGCCCTCGATGCGGGTGGCGTTGCCGGCCAGCTCGCGCAGCTTGGCGTTCTCGTCGGGCCAGACATAGCCGTGGCCGCCGCTGGCGGCGGCGCCGGCGGAGGGCGACAGGGCGGCGGCGGCGTGGGCGGCGGCGTCGAAGCTGTCGCTGCCCATGGTGAGGACGCTGGCGCCGTAGACGGACTCCTCGAAGGCGGCGGCGATGCGGGTGAACTTGACGACCCAGTCGCGCCACTTGTCGCGGACGACGCGCTCGCCGAGGCGGGCGGCGACGCTCTTGAGGATGTCGGCCATGAAGGCGTTGTCGCCGGTCAGGTCGGCGTTGGCGGCGCTGGGCGAGGCGGTCAGCGGAGCGGCGACGAGGCCGGCGTAGGCCGGGTGCTGCTGCTTGAAGAAGACGAGGCCGTCGGTGGCGGGGGCGTCGGCGATGCGGCTGCTGATCTTGACGCGGCCCGACGGCAGGTCGCACAGCACGTCCCACCACTCCGGGTGCAGCTCAAAGGTCGGGTTGGTGACGCCGGCGATGAAGCCGGGCACCTGCAGCAGGTCGTCGATCTTGGTCAGGTCCGTGTACGGAAAGGCGTGGCGGGTGAAGCCGCGCAGGACGCCGCCCGAGGCCAGCGCGCAGGCCGCCAGCACGGCCTCGGCCACCTCGCCCGACGGCATGTTGTGCCCCAGAAAGACGATGCGCTTCTGCGTCAGCAGCGCGTTGACCAGCACCACCACCGGGTGCGTGTGCGCCCCGTTCGTCGTCAGGTGCGCGTGCAGCGGGAACGGCTGCGGCGCCTTGGCGTGCGGCTCGGCAAAGTTCTGGATCAGCTTGATCAGCGAGAAGTCGCCCACCGTCTCCGGCAGCGCCGCCACCGGCACCTTGATCGGGATCGGAATGCCCTTGTAGAACACCTTGCTCTCGAACTCGTGCGTGTCGCGCGGCACCGCATACCGCGCCTGGCCCTCCACGTGCGCCTTGGTGCCCGACCGCAGAATCCCCGCCGGCGCCCGCGCCGGGCTGCGGCTCGCGTCGATCGGCTGCTCCGCCACGCCGCCGCCGCCCGTCCGCGCCAGCCGCCGCTCGATCATCTGCTCAAACTGCTCCACAAACAGGTCCTTGTTGTCGCTGCTCTGCAGCAGGTGCCGCTCCAGCAGGCTCAGCCGCGGCATCAGCGACAGATCCATCGCATTGACCGCGTCGTACAGCAGCGACAGCGTCTCCGGAACCGGCGACTTGAAATACTCTTCCAGTGCGAGTAGAAGCAGGGGCTGTTTGTCAGTCACGTGAACACACACACACACACTCTCTCTCTCTCTTTCATACACACACACACTCTCTCTCTCTTTCACACACACACTCTCTCTCTCTTTCACACACACACTCTCTCTCTTTTACACACACACACGCACACCCCCCCCTCTCTCACCCACCCACCTTGTATATATGAAGAAATGGATGCCGGGTACAGATGGCCATGGCCTTGACAACCGCCCCCCGCTTCTCCCGCTTATCCTGCTTCGTGTTCACAAGATTCAAAACGTAAATCAAAGGCGAGTCCTCGCCGCCCTCCGGCTCGCCGTCCGATGCAGAGGACGAGTCGTCGTCATCGTCGTCGTCGTCGTCGTCGTCAAAATCGTAGTCATCGTCATCGTCATCGTCCCATCCAGCGCCATCCTCGCCGTACTCGTCCTCGTTGTCGCTGTCTTCATCCCCGCTGCCGCCATTGCCACCGTCCCCGCCCACCTCGTCCCCGTTTCCTTGCGAGCCGTCGCTGGTCTGCGCGCGTCCTGCCAACCGCGCCCGCTGCCGCCGCCGCCGCCGCCGCCGCCGCCGTTGCCGCCGCAACGCCCTGGCCCGCCGCTCCTGCTCCTCCTCCTCCTGCGTGACGTCCTTGTGCAGGAAAAACATGGTCCAGTCCTGGTTCCGCAGGTGTGTCTGGTCCGGAAGCATCAGCTCTGCCAGCATCTGCTCCTCGCCCGTGATGGGCACCGGGTACTGGTGCTCCATGATAGGGCCCCGGTCCGGGTCAAACGACGCCACCAGCACGTATTCCACGTGGTTTTCTGCAGCCCCGCGCGGGTACTGCGACCGCAGCTTCCGCCGCCGCCGCTGCCCGCCGTTCCCGCCGCCGGCCTTGTCCAGCCTCGAAAGCCCGGCCGCCGCCCCGGACAGCGACGAGTGCTGCGACGACGACGCCGCCGTGCCCGACGACGCCGCCTTGGTCGACTTGGTGCTGCGGTTCGACGTGCCGTCGCCGTCCGCCGTCGCAGCGCTGGGGTTGGGCGTGCTCGCGGCCGAGCCCGGAATCGGCGGCGGCTGCGGCGACCGCGTCGGCCGCGCCTTGGGCGAGCTGCTAAACATGGAGAAGGGCTACGCTGAGAGCAGACAAAAATGAGAGATCAATGTTGTAGGAGAAGCTGGATCTATATGTATGTCGTCGAGCTCATGGCCGCCGCTGTTTCCGAGAGTCACTGTACCCCTAAGCCGTGCATGTGGAAGCGAAATCGTCAAGCAGACACAGAAAGGAACAGCAGGACCGACTATGGATAATAGAGAAGCCACCTGGGTTGCTCAAGGAGGGCCCAGAACAAATGCTCGTACTCGCAAGTCGCTTGGCAACCAGTTCGTGAGAGAGTGCGATGCAAAAAAAAGAAAAAAAAAACCCGAGGAGAGAGGCTCTCCTTTGACAACAGCCGTTCCTTTTCTTCCTTTTTCAGGGGCTCGACCTGAGAATCGACTGCGCTCTGCGAGATCGATTTGGGACGCCTCCTCCGTACGAGACCCTATTTTCCCCTGTCTTTTCTCTTTTGGGAGCCCTTCGTTAGCGCTGCCGGTTGGTTTAGGGGGGTGGAATTTGCCGCAATATCACTCGGAACACGAATCGAACTGTGTCGACGGCTTTTCGACTTTGCAACTTTGGCTGTTGAATAACGCTAGTCCGTCGGACTCGCACAGAGTATTGGACGCCCTTTGTGTGGGAGGGGCCGCCGTTGTGGAGGGTTGGCTTGGCGCAATCCGAAACAGAAAGCCCCCCTGCAGGTGAGGTGCTAATAGGGGGCTGCACGCTAGCGTGGCGCACGACTCCATGCGCCACATCTCCAGCCTCGCGCCACACTTGAGGGGCGTTGCTGGGCCATCTGTTTACATTACGACTGAACAAGTTTGTATCCATAGCACAATGCTTTGCACAATGAACTGCCAGCGCCATCAGAAATGCTATAACCCACGGCGGAGAACACACGCTGCGCGCAATTCAGCTTATCAACCAACCGTTCTCTCGCGCGTATTTTGAGAGGCCACCCTGCGCTTTTTTTTTTTTTTTTTTTTTTTTGTGTGTGTTTTTTCTTTTCTTTTCTTGACTCCTCGCTGTCTGACCACAGCAAGCAACAAAGACGACAACAATGGTAGGTCTCTGTGACATATGAATTCCCGCGCTCAAACTGTCAATGATTCTTACGATTCAAGGCCATGCCGACTGCATACAAGCCGTCGCCGCTGGGCTACGGATCGCCGCGAAGCTCGCCTTTTCGTCGTCCGGAATCGCCCGTCTCTCCGTCGCCGCTGCGCCAGTCAACCCCGACGGCTTCGCCCTTCAAAGACGCCGCTTACGGAGGCAGCGCAGCCGGAACACCGCTGTCGCGCTTTGCTGCAAGCTCAGCTTCAACACCGACAAATGGCAGCTGGACGCCGAGAAATGCAAATTCGCCGCTGCCGTCGGCGACCGCGAACAGCAGGTCAACGCCAGGCACAGCAGGAGGAGGAGGCCTTGGAAGCCCTGCACGACCGCCTGCTGCGCCAGCAGGAGCTCCCATGTCTCTGTCCCAGGGCACAGCACTGTCACAGCTCCAGCCGGCACAGGTCCGGACATTGCGGGAAGTCTTTCAAGTGCTGGATCGAGACAGCGACGGCACCGTCACGAGAGATGATGTGGCCGATATGCTGAACCAGCTGGGTGAGCTTTTTTTTTTTTTTTTTTGTTTTGTTTCCCTCTTTCCTCTGCCTTACTGTCGTCTATTTGAGGCCCTCGCGTCTGGCTTTGGCTCATGCTCTCCTTCTCAGGCCTGCCTTCAACACCAGCGGACATGTCTCAGTTTTTCCCTCCGGGAGCACCGCAAACCGTGACAATGGGCGTCTTTCTCAACTCGCTCGCAACGGCACTGGCTGCTCTTTCGCCAAGCACAGAGCTTCTTTCGGCGCTGTCGGCCTTTGACGAGGACGACAGCGGCCAGGTCGATTTGGCCGAGCTGCGCGACGCGCTGCTCAACACAGCACCCGAGCCCGGCGAACGGCCGCTGACCGAGGCCGAGATCCACCACGTCATGCAAGGGTTTACCGGCCGCAGGGCTTTTACCAACAGCAGCAACAGGAGCATGAAGGGATCGGGCGGTGCTGCGTTTGCTCAGAAACGCGGCGAGGTTTTCAAGTACCAAGAATTCGTGCAATCCATCTCGGGCGGCGGCCACGGCGGATCGGTGGAAGGGGACCCGGATGCCGGCGCTGCCCCAGCGTCTTGAGGATTTTGCGGGGATCAAGCCATGCGTGCGGTAGTCGAAGACTGGCATGGGGTTCTGTGGGGAGATGACGGAGATGATAGAGGGCACTTGATTAACGCCCCCGTGATGGACAGGGCAGATTACGAGTATGTTTATGACAATGCTGTTTTGCTTGTTCGTTGGTCAATATGGACTTTTTTTTGTACAAGTATGGATAAGTATTTGGGTAGGAAGGGAGTTTGTGTACAGCATTTCAGTTGGAACGGCGACGTCCGAACAGGTGTATGATCGGCAAGAAAGCAAGGAAAAGATCTGTTCGATGTTTACAAAGTAGTATGGATATTCTCTGCCCACACATCCGACGACGTGGTTGCGAATGAATCAGAACAAACCCTCCTTTTGTATCGTCGGCCCGGCGCTCTTGTCCATCAGGACTGAGCTTGAGAGACGGCTGTGTTGTAAAGGTAGGTCGCCGGTTGCAACACTGTATGAAGTGCGTACGAGTAGAGTGTATTCATAAAAGCAGAAAAGATCTTGATTTGTAACGGTTGACCGCACAACCAGCGCTGACTTCATTCAAACATCAACAAGATCTATTGCCATCATCTCGTTGGTGCGTTGTAAGCATATCCATATTGGTATCATATGGCTGGCTTCTTGATTGGTGCTTCGTGATACGTCGTAGTCGCGTTTCGTATCCATATCCATATGAGCACGAAAAAAGTAGCGTGCTGAGAACAAGAACGCGAGGCATTTTGCCAGTGGAGGAGACAGCTAGGTTACGGGCCGTAAACATCAGTTGTTAGCGCAGTTTCCCCTTTACGACGTGATGGTGTGTTGCTGTGAGGCGGTCCGCTGAGATGCCGCTCTGGTAGCGTATTTTACGTCGTATTAAAATACGAGCAATTCCAAGGAGCTCCCTGTACTCGAACTTCGAGGCAGTGGAAGCCTGAAGAATCAAATAGAACCCTTCACGTTTTTGGTGACCAGCCTAACCCCGCCAACGAGAAGGCCACGTTAGTGTGCTCCGTACGGCGGTAGCTTCGGGAAGGGTTTCTGAGCCCAGCAACCGTTAGCGGTGTTGTTTTATGTGATAGTGCATCAGGCTGCCTTTCTCGTATGGATTAGAGTCAACAAAAAGCATTTACCCCATGAGGTTTTGGAGCATCCATACTCGTAGTACGGAATGATTATATATTGAATACTGCATTGCTGAGTCGGTTTGTTGTTTCGAGCTCTATCGCTCCGGGGCAGTGTTTGGTGAGAACAGAGTGATATGTTCAGCACTAAAAAGATGTTGCTCAACAACTAAAGAGCAAAACACGATGGTGCGATACGAGTGCTCGTAGAAAACACGACACATGCCCAGCAATTGGTTGACTTGGTGACACGTGTGGTGGCCGTAAAAAGGAAAGCAATTTCGAGAAAACCAGCCAATCTTTCTTTCGTTCACGGGGAGGGCTCCAGTGAATTGTCGTGCTGCGAATGATTCGAACAGCACTTCTACCCCTATAACCCTGTTCGTACTGGATACCTGCTCCACACATAAACAAGCTTGTGTAGCAGGTAACAGCTACCAAAGCAATGGGGGCAGACAAAAAGCTGTCTGGGGGTGGATATGGGCAACGTTTATGCTGAAAAAATTTCCACAGCAAAAAAGACTTGCCTCCTTTCTGCCTTTCTGCCCAGCTTCCTTACCGTCTTTCCAGTACATGAATTCCATCTATGATACTCGTATAGATTCATTTTTTTATTAATTTTGATATAGAGCGTGCATCTGCCTGCGAGAGAGACCTAAACCACGGCGAGCGAGCGAACAAGCCAACGAGCAAGCGAACGACTGAGCGAAGAAACAAAGTCGAAGCAGAACGGCTTCGCAAGCCTTACCGTCAACATACAACCAAAAGTGCTAAAGCCTTGGACTTTCGCTGCCTTTTGCGGTTGGCAAAGCTGTTGCTTTCGGTGCGAATCTGCTCTTTCGTGCTATCGCTCAGATCACTACGAGTAAAATAACGAATATTACCTGTCATTCGACTGTCCCGAAAGAAAAACGCGGCAGGTGTACTGCTGTCTTTCAGCTGCAGGAGGCGCTGAGACACGTTCGAGTCACGGTGCAAAACCGGGAGGCCCAAGCCAAAAGTATTAGTAGACGGATAGCCACATAGACGGATAGCCAAAGACGGACCGTGCTAGAAAAAACCGTGGAAGGCGAAGGCGCAACCAAGCACGGGGGGTCAAGACAGCAGGTAAGACAAGCCGCCCTTTTTTAATTGTTTGGCATTGTTTGGCATTATCTTGACCAGTAAGCAGGCATAGGCTAGGCATAGGGCCTCTGCCCCAGGGCAGCCAAAAAGGCAGCTATACGCAGCCAAACCCGGTTGCTGCTATCTTTTGGTCTACAGAACCTGGATGTGCAAAGGAATACTGGCTATAGCGGCGGCCTAGCCAACAAAACCGACATTGTTTTCTCTCTTAAAGGGATAAGGCAGACTCCGATTGGCGAATAATAATTTGCAAAAGCGAAAAGCAGCAGGGAAGAAGAGGGGTGCCGATAGTGGACTCGCCAGCGACCAATTTGCTGGTGCATGACTGACTGGTCGGCTAATTCCAGAAACTAAAAAAATTCCAAGGTTCGGTTCCAGCAGCCACCAAAACGAAAAAAAATAAAAAATAAAAAATAAAAAAAACCGCTCCAATGAACCTTTTCACCAAAAAACCACACCGAAAACACGCTGCAAACACACCCTCTTCTCCGTCGTCTGCCGCCGCTGCTGCGTCTGCTGCCGGTTCTGGTTCTGGCTACGCACACGCCCAAGAAAACGACTATTTGCCCTCGCCGGCCCGCTCAGAGCCAGCCTCGCCTGCGAGCCGGTCGTCGCCTTCCAAACTACCGCAGTCATCTCCATCTGGTATGCCCATCTTCGCCTGCTGCTCCCCCTTGTTCTCTTCTGCATCCTTTTTTTTTTTTTGCCTTTGCCTTTGCTAATCTCAGCCCCGCAGTGTCGCGGCTCGCTGCCCGGACAAACACGCCGTCACAGTCACCGCCGGCCAAGCCCAAAAAAAGCAGCTCATCGTCGTCTTCCTCTCACCAGCAACGGTCGAGCAGCGCTTACGGCGGCTCGTCATCTGCGTCATCTCGCCGGAAGAAGACTGCCGATTCCAAGATCGACCCGGATATCCACCCTCTGAATCTTCCGCCCGAGGAGCGCAAGCGTCTCTCCGCCCTGTCAGCCATGTCGAGCCGCAACTCCATGGATACGGAGCCGGACACTCCGGTCGTCGTTGCTTCCAACGTGGCCAGTCCCTCTTCGCCCCCGCCACTACAGCAGCAGCAGCAGCAGCCTTCGCTGCAACACCTTGCCCAGGGCTTCTCGTCTTCTGCCTCGGCTTCGCCGAAGCTCCCATCTGCCGCCTTTGTCCCTCCCCAGCAGCCGCAGAGCCGCTCGCAGTCTCCCTTCAACAGCCAGCAACCAGCGTCGCCCCCGCCACCAATGTCGCCAGCTTCTCCTCCGGCTGCGGAAAATGGCGCTGCTGCCGCTTCGACGAATGGAGAGGATGCTGTTCCGGTACCGCCCCCACACAAGTCGCAGGCCATTCCGCCATTGTCAGCCGCCGAGGAGGCCGAGGCTTTCAAGAATGCGGGCAACAAGTTCTTCAAGGATAAGGACTATCAGCGTGCCATTGCCGAATATACAAAGGGTTTGTGCTTTCCCTGTGGATAGTGGTTTCTTGTGTCGTCTTGCTTCGTCTTGCTTTCCCTGTGGATAGTGGTTTCTTGTGTCGTCTTGCATTTCTTCGCGCCTTTTCCCACTTTTTAGAGGGGAGGAAGGGGAGAGGGGTAGAGCAGGGATGGTTTTGCACAGCATCATTTTACAAAAAGTTTGCTAACCGTCCACAAGCCATCAACCTTGTGCCGCTTTCGGCAACGTATCTCAGCAACCGGGCAGCAGCGTACATGTCGGCAAACAACTATGCTGCGGCGCTGGAAGACTGCCTGCGGGCGGCGGATCTCGACCCGCAGAATGCCAAGATTCTGCTCCGGCTCGCGCGCATCTACACCAGCCTGGGCCAGCCGGAAGATGCGGTCTTGACGTTTGGCCGCATCCAACCGCCGCCCGCGGCGAAAGACATGGCCGCGGCCAAGGAAATGCTGCAGCATGTCAAGGCTGCTCGCGATGCGCTCGAGAAGGGAAATGCAGGCTCCATGGTGCTGCATGCCCTGGACATGGCCAGTCGGCTGCTGGGCCCAGGCGTCCTCCAGCCGCGCAAGTGGCAGCTGATGCGCGGCGAGGCTTATCTGAAGATGGGCGGCGCGAACAATGTTGGCGAGGCCGCAAATGTGGCGATTACGCTGCTGCGCTCCAACAACAAAGATCCGGAGGCTCTGATCCTGCGCGGCCGTGCGCTGTATGCACAGGGCGACAATGCGCAGGCGGAGCGCCATTTCCGGCACGCCATCGACCTGGACCCGGACCACAAGGACGCCATCAAGTGGCTGCGCATTGTTCAGAAGCTGGATCGCTTGAAGGAAGGCGGCAACCGGGAGTACAAGGCCGGCCATTGGGAGGCAGCCATTGCCAAGTATACGGAAGCTTTGGGGGTGGACCCGTCCAACCGCAGCATCAATGCCAAGCTGTTGCAGAACCGGGCCATGTGCCGGATCAAGCTCAAGGAATACAACGAGGCGATTACCGACTGCGACAATGCCATCGCCCTGGATCCTCAGTATACCAAGGCGCGCCGAACCAAGGCCAATGCGTATGGACTGGCCGAGCGCTGGGAGGATGCGGTGCGGGAGTGGAAGGCTTTGGCCGAGCGCGAGCCGGAGGATCGATCGGTGGCCAAGGAGCTGAAGCGTGCCGAGCTTGAGCTCAAGAAGAGCCAGCGCAAAGACTACTACAAGATCCTCGGTGTTCCCAAGGATGCCGATGAAAAGGACATCAGAAAGGCGTACCGGAAGCTTGCCGTCGTACACCACCCGGACAAGAATCCAGGCGATGACCAGGCTGAAGCTCGCTTCAAGGACATTGGCGAGGCCTATGAGCACCTAAGCGACCCACAGTAAGTGCTTTAATTATGAACTGGGCAACACCTCTTGCCCCCTTCTTTTCTTTGTTTTTACATATTTTTATATTTTTTTCGAGATATCCCTCTGACAAAAGTAGAAAACGCGCCCGGTACGACAGTGGCGAAGACCTGATGGATCCGTCCGATATGTTTGGTGGCGGTATGGGTGGCATGCATGGTATGGCGGGTGGCATTGACCCCGAGATTCTGTTCAGCATGATGGGCGGCCACGGCGGCGGCGGCGGCTTCCCCGGCGGCGGATTTCCTGGGGGAGCCGGTGGCAGCGGCTTTCACTTCAACGCTGGCGGAGGCGCCGGGTCGCGGCAGCGCGGCAGTCCGTTTTCTGGAGGGTTCCAATTCCAGTGACAATCCGCCGAGGCTGGGGACCGTCGCAGGCGCGATAGCCAGAACAGTCGCCATAGCAGCTCCTCGGGACCCTGGACGCAGTCTATGCATGGCCAAGAGAAAACGGGCTGGAAGTCTTGCAAGACGCAACCAAGTAACGGCAGGGTGTTTGAGGACAAATGCAACTCCGACCACGACCATGTGTACGACCATGTCTACGACGACGTCTACGACCGCGACCTCAGCTTCAGCTCTGACTACGACAGCGACTTTCCCGGCCACGACGAGACCAAAAAATATGACAGAGAGACTCAGGGGTTCAACGCGGCTTCCTCGACCTGGGCTGCCGCTGCAGTGCGACGGGAGCAGTGGGTGGCCTCTATCCGGCGATGGGGCTTGGTGGTGATAGCAGCGGTGGTGCTTCTCCCGCTGTCGTTGCTGGTTCTGCTGACAGCAGTCCTCGGTGCGCTGTATGCGGTGCACTGTTTGGTTCAATCCAGACAGGGCATATATCGGAGCGGAAGAGTAAGAGCAGAAGTACTAGAGAGGCGATGGTGAAGGCGGCGTTTTGCACACTGGTGCGCCCCAGAATAGACTGCTTTTGTTTGACTGTTTGACTTTTGTTTCTCTTCTTTTTATTGTTCTGCATCTGTTGTTCCGTTGTGCTTTTAGGGGAATACGTGCAGTTTTTCTGTCTAGTAGGCCAATATAATTCAATCTTTTTTCCATCACTTACCGCGACTTTTATCTTCTATTTCTTTTTGGTCTTGTTATTTTCTATTTTCTATTTTCTATTTTTTGTTTTCGTATCTTTTGTAGAGTTGAATATTCTACTCGTAAACGACAAAGAGAAACCCCGTAAACGAAAACTTTCAATCGTACGAAAACTCAGACGCATGCACGAGATATGAATTGCTACGATCACACTTCTTGGGACTGAAGCAACAGAATGCTAAAGAGAATGCTGTTAGGTAATAATACTTCCAGTATGCTTCAATTGGTGAGGTCACGTATTATGTATTATTCCATACTCTGTCATACGCTGTAAGTCCGGTGTCTTAGCACGGGTGATATACTTGGGTGGCTGCACCGTACTTTGACCCAGTGCGTGCGCTTGCAATCAATTCGCCATATTTGCTCACGTTTTAGCCGAAAACTGGCACAGTGTGCACAAGTGCCCCCCTATGACATGGCACGGTTGCCCCTGTCGTAAGGGAAGGCCACGATTCAACTTCAGCTTTTTTTTTTTTTTAAAGTCTAACAAGACTGCCCGCATATTGTTTTTTGAAGCCAAGCTGGCCAACTGCACAACTTGGCGAGAAGCAGCGCAACACGGTACAAAGACGACGGCCCTTTCACCCGGTTCTTTCTTTAATTTTTTTGGTTCTGTCTCTTGAAGAGCTGCGAACCTTTTTAGTTTCGGCATTTCTTGTTTCTTATTTCTCATGTCTTGAGTTTCTGTGACAACTCTCCTACACTTTGTCTTGAGATTCACCTTTTTTTCCCTTTTCCCTTTTCCCTTTTCCCCTTTCCTTTTTATTTAATTTGTTTCTTGTCCCCTCGTCCAAGGAATTTGCCGGAGTCTTTTTTTTTCTTTTTTCTTTACGGCCACGGGACTGACGGCGATCCGGGCACGAAGTCTTCCGTGACGACGTCGCCCTCACTCTGTCCTCCTTCGCTTTCCTTCTTCCCTTTCTTCATCTCTTCGCCACAATGAGCTCCGATTACACATACGACGAGACTGGCCAGCTATGGCCCTTTTTTGTCTTTACTCTTGCCACCATCATCACCCTCCCTCTGACCTATGTTCTGCTCAGCGGCGTCGGCGACCCGGCCGCTGTCTTCCCTCGCGTGAAGACCGACTTCCGGCCTCCTTGCAGCGACCTTGTTGATGCCGAGCGCGCAAAGTACCGGCGCCAGCAGCGGCGGCTGGGCCTGATTGCCGCTGTTGTTGTTGGCTGGGCCACGATCGGCTATATGCTGTATCTGATCAGATACACCGACGCACCCGCCATTCAGCGCGTGTGGAATCCGTATGATATTCTGGGCATTTCAGAGGTATGTGTGTTTCTGCTGTGGTTGCCGTCGTCGCGGGCTCTCTCTCGATATTGAAGCTGCTGCGGTCCCGGGCTCTCTCTTGGTATTGCAGTCGCTTGCTGCAGTCATTGACTGACAACACTCTATCCGCACAGTCGGCAACAGAAAAAATGATCAAGAGCACGTACAAGAAACTGTCGCGCAAGTTCCACCCCGACAAGGTCAAGCCCGACCCAGCCAAAAACGAGACGATCGAGCTGCTCAACGAACGCTATGTCGAGATTTCCAAGGCCTACCAGGCCCTCACCGACGAGGAGATGCGGAACAACTACATACAATATGGCCATCCGGACGGCAAGCAGGGCTACAGCATCGGCATTGCCCTGCCCAAGATCATGATCTCGGACGGCAACGGCCGGTACGTCGTGCTGCTGTACTTTTTGCTCTTTGGCGTCCTGCTGCCGTACCTGGTGGGCTCGTGGTGGTACGGGACGCAAAGCAAGTCCAAGGAGGGCGTCCTGATGGAGAGCGCCAACCGGTTGTTCCATGAGTATGCCGACGACATCGACGAAGCTGGCATAATAGCTGCTCTGAGCACGGGCAAAGAGTTTGACGATGTTCTGCGAGGCGACAAGGCCACATCGGGGCTGGCCGCGATTGAGTCGCGCATCGCAGCCGTCGATCCTGCCGCGTCCATTGCGTCGTCTTCCCCGTCCTCGCCCACGTCGCCGGTCCCGCCAGCGGCGAAGAAGCCGGGTGATGCGTTGGAGTCTGCTAGAGCCAACAAGGCCGGCGCACAAACGCTCATTACCAAGGCTGGCATGACGTCGGCAGACCACGAGAAGCTGCGAGACCTGGACGTTGGCATTCGGCGCAAGGTCCTGGCCCTGCTATGGGCCTACCTTGGCCGTATCGACCTGGCCGATGCGGCGCTGGATCAGGCCAAGATCCAGGTTGCTCCGCTTGCGAACGCGCTGACGCGCTCGTTCACTGCCATCGCCCTGGCCTATGGAAACACCGTGCCGGTGCTCGCGTCTTTCTATGCTGGCCAGCTGATCATCCAGGCGATGCCGCCCAAAGCATCGCCGCTGCTGCAGCTCCCCCACGTGACTCCAGCCGTGGCCAAGGCCATCGAGAGCGGCGACAATGCGACGGTGCACATGTCGATCCAGCGGCTGATGGATCTGCCCGACACCAAGCGGCGAAAGCTTGCGGTGGGCGAGGGCAAGCTGACAGAGGCGCAGTACCAGCAAGCCCTGGCCGTGGCGCGACAGCTGCCCTACTTTCGGGTCGCCAAGGCCTTCTTCAAGGTGACGGGCGAGAAATACATCATCCCATCGTCGCTGGTCAGCCTGGTGGTGAAGGGCCGAGTGATCCCCCCCGGGTTTGCCGCCTCTGCTCCCGAGGTCGATGAGCTGGACCTGATCGACGTCGACCCGGCCGAGGACGACCTGGATGCGCTGCTTGGGCGCAAGCCCAAGCATGCGATTGGCAAAAATCCCGACGGCAGCGTGATCATGTCGGAGGATAGCGACGCCCAGCCGATCTTGCCGCCGCTGGCATATGCGCCGTATTTTGGGCGCGACCACTCGCCGCGGTGGCATGTGTTTTTGACGGACTCGAAGCAGGGCAAGATGGTGGTGCCGCCGTTTACCTTTACGCAGTTCGACCGGCCGCTGTTCAAGGACGACGGGAAGACGCCGACGTTTGCCATGCAGACGCTCAAGGCTCAGTTTATGGCACCGCCGCAGGCCGGCCAGTACACGTTCGTCATGCACGTGGTCTGCGACAGCTACGTCGGCTTCGACACCAAGACCGAAGTCACGCTCGTGGTGGAGGAGGCCAGCCGAGCTGCCGAGATGGCAGCAGAAGACGAGATTAGCGAGCCGGAAGAAGGTTAGTTTTGCTTTTTGCTTTTTGCTTTTTGCTTTTTGCTTTTTGCTTTTTCTTTTGTCATGCCTGCTCTATTCGAGAGAGACTGGACGCGCATGCCTGCCTGCATAGTACTGACTTGTCTTTCAAGATTCTTTGGCCGGCATTATGAATGCTGCCAAGGGCGGCCCCACGGCGAAGAGCAAGCGTGTGGCCGACGACTCGGATGATGACGAGAGCGGCACAGACGAGGAAGACGACACGAGCGAAACAAACACGGATACGGAGCCGGAGAACTAAACAGTGTGAAAGGAGTAAAGGTGGAGCCGCTGGCATGGGATGCCGAGGCGTTCGTGTACAAATATTTATGTCTTTCCTGTTCCATTGCTATCATAAAAGGACGAAGAAAAGACCGCGTTTATATTGCTTTTATTTTTTATTTTTTTATTTTTTATTTTTTTCCCCTAGTCTTGCGGTTTGCATCTGATCCATACGGCTAAGCTGAACATTTCCTCATCCATTTCTGTCATTGGGACGACGCCTGTAAGAACGAGGAATACAAAGTTCAGGCGGGCAAAGGAATGGCAGTTTCGCATAAAGCATAAGAGCGCATTATAGCAAACAAAAGGCTGGCCTTTGCCATCAAGCAGACCAGTGCCTTAAGACCAGTGCCTTAAAAGCTGACTGCTTAGATACTTTGAGCGATGGCCTGAGGTGAACGACAGAAGCAAAGCAAAAAAAAAACGAATCCAAAAGGCGACCATCAAGTCAAGAAGGCATGCCGAAGTAGTCAAACAAAGCCAAACAAAGCAAAGCAAAACGCCGTCGCTGATGCATGTCCACCGCCCTCCGTTTTCCAACTGCCGGCTTGCAAATAGTAGCAACCGTTTTCTTTTCAGGCCTCGGAATTTCCAGCAAACTCCACGCGAGCTTGCCTCATCACTGGAGAAGCTCTTCGCACGTCCAGTCTTCGTAGAAGCCGTCCGGGAGATAGCGCCGCACAATCAGCGGCACTTTTTTCTCGCGCAGCTCTTTGATGGCAATTTGCAGGGGATCGGTCTCGCCTTCAAGGTCGACCAAGACAGGCGCGTTCATGCTGCCGCTGTTAGAGAAGCGCCCACGCGGTTGACTCGCGCGCACAGAGACCAAAGAAAAACAAAAAGCGTACCTGATCTGAAGGGCCCGCGTGCCGAGAATGCGCGCCTTTTCGTACTTTGTCATGAACGGCGTCGTGGTTCGCTGGTCGTCGGGGATTTTCTTGTCCTTCAAGACCTTGACATTGTTGACGCGCCCGGCGCCGTTCTGGCCCTGCTGATACTCGGCCCTGTGGTTGGCTGCAGCCGACGGGTCGCCCGAAACAATGACGTCCATGTCGTCGTAGCCATTGCCGGTTCCGTTGGCGGTTCCATTCAAGTTGTCCTGGTCCTCATCGCCTTCGGGCACCTCCGGGTCGAAGTCTTCCGGCATTTCGTCCTCGTCGTACTGAGGCTCATCGCTAAAGCAGAAAAAAAAAACACAGTTAATGCCTTATTCGCACTTGCGCGCCAAATGCCTTTGACTCATCTGAGGATGAAAACATGATGACCTACATTGCGTTGCCGCCATCGTCATCGCCGTAGTCTGACATTATTGTAGACTTGGAGAAGGCAAATTCAAAAGAAAAAAGGAAGACCAGCTGGCGTTTGTGATGCGATCGTCTATTTTTGTGTTGCCTGCGTTGCCTGCCTCCTTTGTTGGATGCGATCGAATGATGCGATCGAATGCGAAAAAAAAAGGAAATTTGCGAGGCTGCCAAAAAAAAGGATCAAAAAATACTCGTAGCTACCGCAAGAGGGGCGGCTCTCTCTCATAGGCCGGATTCGTCTCTAGTGGAAAAAAAAAGTTGCTGGAAGAAACCTTATCGATAAGCACACAGTATTAGGAAAAGCGGCTAATTCTTTTTTGGCACACAAAATTTTACGGTGTATCAACTTCTCGTGCAACATTTTGCATGGCAAAAGATTACGATAACATCGGCACTCGGACAGACAAAGGGCTGCGTTGCAGCACAGCCATTGCAGACAATGAAACGAAAACGAAGCGATGACCTTGAGTCTGAGCGACCGGGGCCGCCGTCATCGGTTCGGATCGGGGGATCGCGGAGAGAAGAAGATTTGCCATCGTCCAATTCCACAAGTCGGCAAGCCAATAATGATGGCCCAGGAGACGCAGATTCCACAACAACGACAACACCAGACTTTCACCACGAAGATAGCGCCTCGGTCGACGACGATGCAGAATCGCATGAAGAAAGCACCGTGGCATCGGTGGCACACACGGCCACACCCTTGACGACAGCACACTCGGCAACAACCGTGTCGCGGAGATTTCCGTCCGACTTGAAAACGATTCCCTGCTCCTGGCCGGGATGCAGCAAAACGTTCAACCGGCCAGCACGATTGACGGTAAGTTTTGGGAGCTGGCTGGATGGTCTGCGGGCTGAATTGTCTGCGGGCTGGCTGTTTGCAAAGACTGGGTTGCCTTTTTTTGTCTGACTCGTGAAAAAACAGGCCCATCTCCGCTCGCACACAAACGACCGGCCCTTCCAGTGCGCCGACTGCCCCAAATCCTACATGGAGGAGAAGCATCTGCGCCAGCACATCAAGGGGTCGCACACGCAGGAACGCAACTATGTCTGCTCCGACTGCAGCAAGGCCTTTCTCACCGCCACCCGTCTGCGCCGCCATGCGGCCGTCCACCAGGGCCAGGACCGCTTCCGATGCCGCGGCTACGACCCGGCCTGTTCTCGCACCTTTCGCAAGCACCAGACGCTGCAGCGCCACATCCGCGTCGATCACCTGGGCCAGCCCGCGTTTGTGTGCAACCATGCAGCAACAGGCGAGCCCTCCATGGCAGCCGGACGCACTGCTGGCGGCGGCTCGGGCCCGAGCAGCAGCAGTCCAGCCGCGGCCTGCGGTGAAATGTTTGAGAGCGCCGGCGCCTTGCGCCGTCATGTCGAGCACGAGCACAGCGCCCCCAAGTACTGGTGCGACGAGTGCGCCAAACGGTCCGGAACACCGGCGGCCAGCGGGGCGGACGCCCGGGGCGAGGCTGCGGGCGAGACTGCGGGCGAGATCGAGACGCCAGCCTCGGCCTCGGTGCTGCCCCCGCGCCGTGTCGGCTTTGCGACGCGAGCGCTGCTCGAAGCACACATGCGCCGCGAGCATGTGTCGTGTCCGTTTTGCGACGTGCGCTGTGCCGGCGGGCCTGCTGATCTGCATCGGCACATCGAGATGCATCACTCGGGCAAGTCGGTGGCGGACCGGAAAAAGATTGTCTGTCCGCATGCCGGCTGCGGAAAGGCCTTTACGCGGCGACCCAACCTAAACGTGCACATTCGCGCCGTTCACGAGGGCCTGCGATTTGTGTGTGGCAAGACAGACTCGCTTGGTGAGAGGTCGTCTAGCGACAACACCTCACCTCAGATGACCCCCCGGCCAGCGTTTGCGGATCCCGAGCTGGCCGGATGGGATGCTCGTGCACAAGGCTGCGGCCGAAGCTTTGTATCAAAACTGAAGCTGGAGGAACACATCAGATATGTGCACCTGCAGCAACCACGGCCGCCGCCGCTTGCGTCTTCTGTCGTCATGGCGGGTTCGTCTTTATTGGCGTCGGCTGCCGCTGCCTTTTCTGCTGGTATTTCGCCAGAAGGAGACGACAGCAAACCTCTTGGATTTTTCCGGCCTCCGGCCGATCTTGTGGACGACCTGGCTGGGACAAAACGGACATTGGCCTGTCCTCACGCGGGCTGCACGGCTCAGTTTCTGCGGCACCATGACTTGCGGCTTCACCAAACAACATGCCGATTTGCTTCGCTGGACGAAGCTGCAGGGCAGCCAACAGATGAGGGAGCCAAGCTCGAACTTGCTCGTGGCGATGATCTCCTGTACGGCGAAGCCGCCGAAGATGGCCTGGCGAATGCTGGGACGGCTGATGCTTGTTCGGATCCGCTGTGGATGGGCGGAGACGACAACAGCGAGGGCATTTTGTTTGACGACAGCAACGACACCCTGTTCAGCACCTATATCAGTATGGGTGGAGAGCAGTGGCAAGCCGAGGAGGCTGACATGCGGAGCCTCATCGACCCGAGCATCTATTCTGGTGAGAGTGGTGGTGCTATGAGCCTTGGCTCTGAAATGCCCATATGAGATGATTTTCACGTATCTTTTATGACTATATCCCACTATATACTCTGGTGTTTAAAAATGTTATGATAATGAAACAAAAGGAAAAGGCATTTTTTGGTGAAAAAAGGTTTGGTGAAAAGAATGTGTGTGGGACAAAGGGGAAACTGGAAAAAGGATTGTGCTTTAAGAGAGGCTGGTGTTCCTTCGGATTTGATATCTACTCGGCTCATGTATTAGAGAATGCCGTCAAAGGGTTTGCTTTTCAACAGGGTTCTATACACGTCGACTCATTTGGACTCCTTCAAATTATTTATGATTTTTGCAGACGATATTGTGTTCTAACCTTCATAAGCCATTAATGCAGTAGCCAGCCCAACAAATGTTCGACTCCCAATGACCCAAATGCAGTGGCACCGTTGCCTTTTCCCTTTCCCTTTCCTTCGCCCAACCTTTGCAGTATCAATGCGTCAGAGCATTGCTCAAGCCCAGCATCAGCATGCCCAAGAAGGCAAAACCAGTGCTCAGCTGTCTGTTGTGGTGCAGCAGCAGCCCCTCGGCAAAGAGCTGCAGCGCCACCGCCACCATGATGCCTGCCGTCACGCCGAACAGGATGCCATAGGCAATGCCGTGGTTGTCGCTGTCGCCGCCGCCGCCGCCGCCGCCTTGGCGCCCGAGATATTTCAGCCATATGGACGCAGCGCCCGCACCGAACGGCTGGCTCAGACCGCCCAGCAGGGAAGCCCAGAGGATGGCCCGCAGCCGGCTGCCCAAGGCCATGTACAGTGGCAGGGCCATGGAGAAGCCCTCGGCAATGTTGTGGACAAAGAGGGCCAGGAAGACGTTGAGGCCCAGGGCGGTGTCGGCATGGTTGGTTGCAAACATGATGAAGCCCTCTGGAAACTTGTGCAGCGCAATGGCCAGCACGGTTTGCAAGCCAATCGACATGAAAGCGTTGACAGGAACGTGGTGGTGGTGCGGCGCCCCAACGCCCGATGCAGCGGCTTCCACGTCGGCGTCGTCGCCGTGGGCGTGATGGCCGAGGCCCTCTGGGCCAGGGCTTCTTTCTTGGCGGCCACGGTGTGGATGGCTGTGGTGTCCGTGTCCGTGTACGTGTCCGTGTCCGTGTCCGTGTCCAAGCCCATTTACGAGTCCTGGGTGGTGGCCATCGTGGGCATGCACATGAGCTTTGGGTGGTGTTGCGTCTCCATCACCATTGCCTGCATGCTTCGTTGTTTTGCCAGCAGATGCAGATCCGTCAGGCCCCTTTGAAGCGCCCCCGCTCTCGCCTTCGCAGGGATCGTGGGAAGAGGAAGACGGTGGGCGGGCAGGGCCGTAGGCCGCGTCGTCTGCATTTCCGCTGTGATCTATGCCGCCG
Organism: Raffaelea deltoideospora; assembly: GCA_019925385.1. Classification (NCBI taxonomy): domain Eukaryota; kingdom Fungi; phylum Ascomycota; class Sordariomycetes; order Ophiostomatales; family Ophiostomataceae; genus Raffaelea; species Raffaelea deltoideospora. The sequence goes on along the minus strand of JADHKP010000024.1, from coordinate 115,559 downwards.
CTCCCCCCGTCGTTGTTTATGTCTCTTGGCGCGGCCGAGAAAGCCTGGCCGGCTGCATAGACGGAATTCCATGCTGGGTCCTGGCTTGTGCAAGCGCCAGCGGCACTGGGCGTTGCCAGAGCCGTAGGAGCTGCCGAGGTGGCTGTCGTTGCTGTCGTTGCTGTCGTTGTTGACGATGCGACCGCAACAGCGGTGGTCGAAAGGCGATTGATGATGGGCCCGACGACGCGGAAAGACGAGAGGGTGCGCGAGACGATGTGGGTTCTGCATTCCTGGCCACAGGGATCGGAGTAGCCGTAGCAGGGCCCAAACTCGTCACAGTTGGACTTGGTGTCCTTGACAAAGGACAAGAGCCGATTGCTGACCTCAATCATAGAGGGGCGCCGCAGCAGAGGTTGGGCACCGGCGCTTTTCGGATGGGCCGGCGGGGCAACAGAGCCATCGGCCAAGGACGGCGGCCGTCTGTCATCGGCGGCGAGAAGGAGAGGCGTCGACTCGGTCGCGGCCACGGTCGAGTCGCGGGAGACGGTCCTGTGGGGCAGCAGCTTTCGCGACCGAGATCTAGACCGGCCCGAGGGAGCGGGAGCATGAGCGTGAGCGGCAGCGTGGGAATGGGAGTGGGAGTAGGAGTGAGGACCGTGGCTATAACCATGAGCAGAGTGAGGGCCGTGGCTATAGCCATGAGCACCATAGCTGTGACTATCCCCAGCGCCGTCGCCGTCTTCGTCATCACTGGATCCATCGCCTCCGTGGGAATGGTCGCAATCAACGACATGTGAGGGCATGAAGCGGTGAATGACGCGGGACACAACCTGCATGCCGACATAGCCTGCCACAAAGGCCACCATCATGAGGCAGCCCGCAGCCTGATCTGATTTTCCGCCGTCAACCAGGTAGCTCTTGGCCGATGGCAGCATGCTAAAGAGAGAGGAAAAGATCTGCCATCAAAAAGTCAGTGAGAGAGTGATCGGAGGCGGCAGGCCAGGAGTGTTTTTTTTTATATCATCATTTCATATATCATACCATGACACCAAAGCTCAGACTCATGGAGGACGAGAGGAAAGCGTTGCTGTCTTGGATGCGGAAGTTCGACTTGCCGGGAATAAGGCGAACAACGACGTCCACGCACACGATGCAAGCGCCCGCAATACAGGCTATACACCGAGTTAGTATCGCTGGCAGCCATGGCATAAAAGGCTTTCACAGTCCACATACCGACAGCGCTGGCAACACACAGGATCCAGCCGCGCGTGTCGCCATTGTCGAGGCTGTAAAGGACCGCCATGGTTGGGAAAAACACAGAAGAAATACAAAGATAAAGATTGCTGTATTGTCCGCGAGATACAGATACTCGGCCGGAGAGGGATGCTTGAGGTTCAGCGGGCAGGAACCATGGCCGTCGTGAGATGTGGACCAGCAAGATCAGAACACAGAGCAAGCAGTCCCCCAAAGCTGAAAAGAACAAAAGGCGGAAAAGAACGCAGAAGGCGAACAGCTCAAAACTGCGAAGCACAGAGAGCGGGGGAGAGAGCGGCAAGCGAAGCAGATGAGCGTCAAGATGGCACGAATAGGTAAGAAGGGCCAGAGCAATTGACATATGCGCCCGCCAGACTGGACGACGCGACACAGGAAAGGAGTCGTGGGCAAAGCTGCATCACATGGTCGAGCAAAGTGTTGGAAAGTTCGCGATGCGGCCAACAGGGTTCTCGTTGGAATGGCGCTATTTCAGTGGATTAATATACGGCGCTAGCAAATGGCAGCCGACCTGATTACTCGTTTTGTGCTTACCTACACCGCTTGCCTGATTAACCATCGCCTTGGAATTGCTTCGTATTTGCAAAAGTACTCGTACTCGTACTCTGTACTCTCATTTACCTCGAAATCTGCAGATGGCTGATGGACAGCGAGGGCTTCATGGAATTTGCTTTGAAATTACGAGTAGGCTGGTTGGGGCCCTGCACTGCCTTCAGCTGAGCATTGTTATGTAGCCTACCATCTGAGGTTGAGGCTGACAAGACCAGTGGGGCGGTTAGTGGTAATACGACGTATCCATACACCAAGTGGCGGCAGGCACTTCAGCGGCCCGGATCAACCTAGGCGCCGTTTTTTCAGCGCTCAGGACGCTAAACGTTGTTACGAGTATTTTTTTTTTTTTTGCTGCCCCCCCCCCCAATCTGTGTGAGACAGCTCATCCACCTCGTGTCTCGTGCTTACTTCTCGTGCCTCGTGGCATATTCAAAGCCTGCGCCTTTGTTTGTTGCTGGACCGCGCAGACGACCGCTGAGGAGAGACGAGAGGCTACGCCAACGGGGCAGAGTCTCATGCGGTCCTCGGAAAGGTGGACGAGGAGTGTCAGCTGGTGCCTTGTACCTGGTGGCGGGTGTCCCCAAGGCTTCAGCGGCTGGGAGAACCTATAAATCGGCGTCGATCTGCCTGTTTTTCCTCGTTTGATTTTTGTGATTTTCTCCTTTGACCACAAACATGTCGAAAACAACATTTGCCGTCATTGCGGCTGTCAGTGCTGGAACGGGGGCTGCCGTCACGGCCGCCATGTACTCTCTGCGCTCTGGCCGACAGGTCGACACGTCGGCGGCGCCTGCGGGACCCGCTCCGTCATCGTCGTCGATGGCAAAGCCTGGGCCGTCGGCCGCCGTGCCGGCGTCGCAGGTCTTTGCACCGGCGTCGCCGACGCCTCGGCGGCCGGTGGCCGGCGGCGAGGCTGCTCCGGTGGACCCGGCCGGGCTCTTCCAGTACGGGTTCCCCGGCCCCGTGGCGGACATGGCGGTGCGCAGCGCGCTGGTGTCGGCGTACGACCGGCGGCTGCGGAACCCGCACTGGGTGGCGGAGCACATCACGGCGGACTCGCTGTCGCGGCGCGAGGGCGACCGCAAGCACAGCAACTTTGTGGAAGACCCGCAGGTGCCGGCGGCGTTCCGGGCCCAGCTCAAGGACTACTTCCGGTCGGGCTACGACCGCGGGCACCAGGTGCCGGCGGCGGATGCGCGCTGGAGCCAGACGGCCATGGACGAGACCTTTTTCCTGACCAACATGTGTCCGCAGGTCGGCGACGGCTTCAACCGCGACTACTGGGCCCATTTTGAGGATTTTGTGCGCCGCCTGGCCGCCCGCTACCCCAGCGTGCGCGTCGTCACCGGCCCGCTGTATCTGCCGAAGCGCGACCCGGCCGACAACAAGTGGTACGTCCGCTACGAGATGATTGGCAGCCCGCCCGCCGTCGCCGTGCCCACCCACTTCTACAAGGTCATCTACGCCGAGGCCGCGCCCGCCGACGCCGCCGCCGGCCCCGTCGCCCTGGCCGCCTTTGTGCTGCCCAACGCCCCGATCCCCAACGAAAAGCCGCTGGCCGAGTTTGAGGTCCCGCTCGAGGTCGTCGAGCGCGCGTCCGGCCTCGAGTTTGCCAGCAAGCTGGCGCCGCAGCGCCGCCGCCGCCTCTGTGCCGAGACCAGCTGTTCTCTCATCGTCCGCGAATACAACGACCGGCAACGCGCGTTTGCCCGCAGTGGAAGCGCCGGCGACGGCCAGCGGTCGCGGTCTCCGTCGCCGAGCGCTTAGAGCCAGCACGAGCAGGTGTGTCGGAACGGGCCTTCTCGGGATAGGACCTTGGGAAGCCGTCTGCGGTGCACAGGTTTAGGATGTTGTTTCATGCCGCGTTTCCACCTGTCTTTTCTTCCATGTTGTACGGTAGCCCCCGCTCAAGCATGTACTATAGAGTTAGCGAGCATAACTAGAGGTGTCGCCGAGGAATCCTGGCTGACCCTCTAATATTTGAACTTTTAGATTATTACACCATGGACATGGCTCGTATATGGTCCTTGTATTTTACATGCAACCCAACTCCAAGCGTATGAAACACAAGCTGCGTACAGCACTAGCTCGACTAACTAACCACAAGAAGCGTACAGCACCTCACCGCCGCTGCGTATAGTGACCCTTGCGCTGCTCCTCCCGCAGACTGTCCGCCTGGCTTGGCAGTGGCGCACGCCGCCGAGCATAGTCTTGTTGGAGCTGGTGCTTTTGGTCCGCCGTCAGCCCGGAGAGCCCTGGCAGACCGCCGCCGGACCCGGAGGGAAGAGGAAAAAGAGAAAGGGGCGGTCCTCCTGCGGAGCCGGCCGAAGGAGGAGGCGGTGGCGGGACCATGCCCGCAGGCAGCCGAGAGCCAGGCGGCGGGGGCGGGGGAGGCAGCTTGATGCCGGCCTTTTGCATGATTTCCAGCATGGTGGCCGGATCGGGCGGGTTCTTGGGGTCCACGCCCGGCAGGGCAAACGGCAGCGGCGGAAAGGCGCCCACGGTTCCTGGCAGCAGTGGCGGTGGTGGTGGCGGCGGCGGCGGCGGCGGCAGAGACGACGCCAGGCCGCCGCTGCTGCCCATGCTGCCACCGAGGCCGGGCATCGACAAGCCGGGCAGGGCGCCGGCGGCGCCGGCGGATCCGTTGGCGGCGGTGGCAGCCGCAGCGGCGGCAGCCACGGCGGCGGCGGCGGCGCTGGACATGCTGGCCTGCAGCTGTTTCTGCAGCTGCAGCTGTTTCAGCGGCGGCATCTTTTGGTCGACCAGCCCCTCCATTTCGTCTTCGAGCTCCTGCTCCTCCTCCTCCTGGCGCTGGCGCCGGTTGCCGCGGCGGTCCCAGGTGCCCTGGGCCTCGGCGGCGGCCTCGCCGATGTGGTAGCGGTCGCGCGACACGTCCTCGCCCGGGCGGGCCCGCGTCCAGAAGCGGGTGATGCGGTCGTTGGAGCCCGACACCAGGATGTGGCCGAGCGGGTGCCAGTCCAGCGACCAGATGGCAAAGTCGTGGGCAAAGGGCACGCGGTGCGCCGGGAAGATGCTCTGGGCCGGCGCCGTGGACGGGTCGGGGCTGTCGTAGGGCGCGATGGTGGCCGTGCTGCTGGCGCCGGCGGCGGTGCCGGCCAGCGCGGGCGGCGGGGCGTTGGGCTCGTCCAGGAGGTAGTGGAAGAGGGCGCCGTCGCCGCCGCCGGTCGTCAGCAGATTGCTGTGGATGGGGTGCCAGGCCAGCGTCGACACGTCCTTCTCGTGGCCGCGCAGCAGGCAGATGTCGCGCATGGTGCGCAGGTCGAAGACGCGGGCCGTCTGGTCGCGGGCGGCGGTGGCCAGGCAGAGGCCGCGCACCGGCTCAAAGGCCGTCTTGGTGATGGTGTTCTTGTGGCCGTGCAGCGTGGTCAGGCAGCGGCCCGAGCGCGGGTCCCACAGCTTGACCAGGTGGTCCTTGGAGCCGGACACGACGAGGCCCTTGGTCGGGTGCCAGTCGCACGTCTTGGCGTCCCAGCCGTGGCCGGCCAGCGTCAGCTCGGCGCGCGCCGCCGCAAAGTCGTAGATCTTGAGCGTCGCGTCGTCCGACGCCGTGACAAACTTGGAGTCCGTCGGCGCAAACGCCAGGTCGCGCACCGGGTCCGCGTGCGCGTGCACGCTCTCGACGTTGTTGAAGTTGGGCTGCCAGTACTTGACGAGCCCGTCGTGGTCGGCCGAGATGAGCCAGTCGTCGCTGTGCGAGTAGGCCAGCGCCCGGATGGCTGAGTCGTGTGCCTGCATGATGGTTTCAAAATTGAAGCCCGTGCCGTTCCACAACGTAAACTCGCCGCTGCTGGACGCCGTCAGCAGCCGCCGGCCCTCGGGCGTCCACCGCACCACGTTGACCGGGTGCTTGATCTTGTTGAGCGACGAGTGCAGGTGGCGCGTCGGAATCGTGTCGGCCGCCGCTGTGATCCGCGCCGCGGGAGGGAGAATCTAAAGTGTTAGGCATTATGGCAAAAAAGGCAAAAAAGCTTGAGGGCGAGAGGAAGAAAAAGGGCTTGACGAGAAGAGGCATCACGACACTCGCAAGAGGAATCACCACTGGACAAAAAGGCATCACAACACTCGCAACACAACACTCGCAAGAGGCCACATGGCAAAACTCAAACACCTACATCGACAATGTAACTTGCACTGGGGCGCTCAGCCTCGCCTAGAAAAGCTTCGCGGAACTTTGGCCGGCGGCGCCGCATCCAGTGGACCAACGTCGCTCCATGATCCGTAACGGGGCCTGTCCAGTGAAGAAGAAAAAAAGAAAGCATCAGCCACGAGTCAAAAAGAGTAAAATCGCGTCCTGCTGTCTGCCAGCAAAAACCACTTACGTCGGCCCCTCGCTCGCACAAATCCTCCCGCAGCATCTTGCCCGAATCCGCCTTCGCCTCCGCCTCCGCCGCGACCACCGCCTCCTCCGCCGGCGTAGTGGTCGCCTCGCGGTTCGTAGGCCATGGTGTGTTTGCTGGCTGCGCCGTAGCAGCGGCCAGTGGCCGTCGGAAAGGTTGATGATATGGGCCCAGTAACAGGAGGCGCATCAATCGCCGCCAGTCATGGTTTGCAAAGCCCGTGGCAGTGTCTTTTGTTTCTCCTGTGCTAACATGCAAATTCCAGAAATCAATGCCCTTCCAAACGCAAGGAGGCGAGCATGAGGTTCCGCGACTGATATTTACCGCTGGGATATGAGCACTCGCATGTACTCGTACAAAAAACATAGCAGTCAGCTTAAGCGCAAAACCGGATTCGGATTAGTGCCTGAGGCCGCAACCAATTTGTTCAGCAGAGCTTGCAAGAATGCACTAATGCGAGCATTTCGCAGACTGTCAATTACGGAGTATTACAAGGCTGGGTTTGAGCACCCAAAGTCGTAAAATATGAGCCAAGAAATGACCTGGAAAGAGCTGTCTTGCCCTCCCACCAAAACAAAGCACACAACAAAAGAGAGAGCCAGAATGGTATTTCCGCCCTTTGGTTCCTGTCTTTGCCTTTCTTTACATTGGGACAATTCAAAAAGGTTCGACCTGACTGGTCATGCCGTTCGACAACAAAAGGCTCATCAATTTGACTTCTCGCTCGACAACAAAAGGCTCGTCGATTTGACTTGACTGGCCATGTCGCTCGAGGTTCGTCCATTTGACCTGACTGGTCATGCCGCTCGACACAGTCGAGTGACGTCACGTTCCAGCAATCCTGGATGCCCGAGAACGCCTCATTTGAGACTCCCTCCATTGTTGTCTTGTTATGTTTCTGTCTCCTTTCTTTCAGCATGCCACAAGGCCAGATTCGAGCGTGATCATGTGGCATCACGATCAGGGGCACGAAAGGGAGCTCCTATTGCATTCCATGGTTTTTTATGCTACGTAAAATTAATGCAACGTGACCGAATTCTTCTTTCTGGAGTGAGGATTAAACAAGAAAGAAAAGTAGACGAAGAAAAAAAAAAGAAGAAAGAGAAAAGGCCCGCGGAGGTTTTTTTTTTTTTTTTTTTTTTTTTTTTTTTTTTTTTTTTTTTTTTTAAAAATAATAAAAAAAAAAAAAAAAAATATAAAAAAAAATAAAAAAAAAACAAAAAACCAAAAAAGAAAAAAAAGAAAAACTTTAAAAAAAAAAAAAAAAAAAACAAAGAAATCGACGGGGGGTGTTTTTTTTTTTTTTTTTTTTTTTTTTTTTTTTTTTTTTTTTGTTGTAATACTAAAGCTTAAGAGCTATCCTCTGATACTACTCAGTACAGAGAACAGAACAGCGCTCCTGTGAAAATACAGAACAGCTTTAATACCTACGAGAACCCCTGACACAAGCCAAGCTCCCTGTACTCCGAATCTCCGCAAAATCATATTACTGACTTATCACAGGGGACCAAAAGCGCCACTGTTCCAGACTCATGCCAGTTACCCATACAGTTGTGAGATCTCTCGACATCTTCTTCTGTTTGTTTTGCGTTCCTTTCTTTTTCCTTAGATTAACTTTCATTTTGTTCTCCCTGCTGCGACGTATGCTTTCCTTAAGCCGAGCACCCTCTGTAAATATATATATAGGAGCAAGGAGCAGCAGTATTAGATCTAAACCTTAAATATGAGCTCTAAAAAAAGATAAAAATAAAAAAAAAACCGAACTACAACGATAACCATACAGATTGCCAAATCCGGGACTCTGGAACTCCTAAAGTCTGGGATAGCTTGAACCATCCCCGAAATCGTCAAGCTCTGTAAGAGAACCAATTCCTACGTTGCCACCTCCTTTTTTCAGATTTTTTTTCTCAGGGGATTTTTTTTTTTTTTTGTTTTGGTTCCGGCAGGAGAAGAAAAAGAAACGGCCAAAGGCAACCACGTCACAGGCCTCGGTCCGCATCTGGCCGAGCTTTCTTTGGTTCTTTCCTCATATGACATATTACTCGTACACCAAAATAGTACGGTTTTGCTGTTGGCTTTGTTTGCCGCTATCTCCCTCTGGACTTAATCGCTATACTGCGCATATATTGCTTTATCTTACATATCTTGGTCATCCCCCTCCTTTCCATTCGCATCAATGCCTCATCCTGTCTCGCCACACCTTTTCTTCTCAATTGGCCATGGGCGCTCCGACATGGACTCGCCATTAACCACAGCCTGCACTTCTGCCAAGGCCAAAGACGACAGCAGCCGAAACGGCAGCGTTTCGCACCGCCGTACGAAAGCGAAAAAGGCTCCAGAGGCATTGAAGCCAAAAGCGGACGACGACGGCCAACCGGTGTCCAGCCAACCGCCCCTCGACGACGCCGCCATCCAGCAGCTGCGCCGGTCTTTCCGCCGCAAGTATCGCCATGTGGCCGCCATCCACTCCAAGTCGCAGCCGTCGTGCCTCAGCAACGACAGTGCTGTTTCGCCCAGCTTTCTCGGCTTTCGCAATCTGATGGTTATTGTTTTGGGTGAGCAGCACCGATCAGAAACTGGCGACGCTTTTTGGACTTTCAATTCTGACTTTTTTTCACAGTGGCCGGCAACCTTCGTCTGATGATTGAAAACATTCAAAAGGTGAGTTATGCCGTCGCAGCGGGTTCTTGGGGCCAGAGTGCAAGCTGGGCGAGGCAAGCTGGGCGAGGCAGGCTGGGCGAGTTCGAGCTCAAAAAGCTAACTCCACTTCTCCCCAGTATGGAGTTCTCATCTGCGTTCGCTGCCACGACTTCCGACAGCACGACGTGATACTGGGGGCCTTGCTTTTCCTGCTGATTCCGTTCCATCTGTTTGCCGCCTTCTTGATCGAGCTGGGAGCTGCGCGCCAGGCGCAGGAGCTTCGACGGCGGCAGGCCCGGGCGGCGGCGGCTGTCCTGCCGGCCGCTCCGAAGACCGCGGCGGCGGCGGCGGCACACGGCGACCAAGGCGACAGCGACGACAAGAACGACGACCAGCAACACGACGCAAGCCACAAGGCCGGCACGTCCAGCCCGACCGAGGACGAGGCGCGGCGGTTCCGGGCAACGTGGTGGATTGTGGCGTGGCTGCACACGATCAACGTGACGCTGGCGCTGGCCGAGGCCACGTACGTTGTGTACTACCATGTGCACCATCCGCTGATCGGCACGCTGGCGGAAATGCACGCCGTCATCGTGTGGCTCAAGACGGCCTCGTATGCGTTTACGAACCGCGACCTGCGCCACGCCTACCTGCACCCGTCGCGCGGCGAGCGCGAGGCCCTGCCGGCCCTCTACGCGACGTGTCCGTACCCGGCCAACATCACGATGGGCAACCTGGTGTATTTCTGGCTGGCGCCCACGCTGGTGTACCAGCCGGCCTACCCGCGCACCGAGCGCATCCGCTGGCTGTTTGTGGCCAAGCGGCTGGCCGAGGTCTTTGGCCTCAGCGTGTTCATCTGGTTCTGCAGCGCCCAGTACGCGGCGCCGGTGCTGCAGAACTCGCTGGCCAAGATTGCGTCGCTCGACGTGCCGGCCATCCTGGAGCGGCTGCTGAAGCTGTCGACCATTTCGCTCGTCATCTGGCTGGCCGGCTTTTTTGCGCTGTTCCAGTCCTTTCTGAACGCGCTGGCCGAGCTGACGCGCTTTGCCGACCGCGAATTCTACGACGACTGGTGGAACAGCGACAGCCTGGGCGCCTATTGGCGCAGCTGGAACAAGCCCGTCTATCATTTTTTCCGCCGCCACGTCTACTCGCCCCTGCTGGGCCGCGGGTGGAGCCCCAAGGCGGCCTCGTTCATGGTCTTTTTTGTCTCAGCCCTGCTGCACGAGGTGTGTGTGGGCGTGCCGACGCACAACATCATTGGCGTCGCCTTTCTCGGCATGTTTCTGCAGCTGCCGCTTATTGCCCTGACGGCGCCGCTCGAGAAGATGCAGTCGCCCACCGGCCGCCTGCTGGGCAACGGCATTTTCTGGATCTCCTTCACCGTGCTGGGCCAGCCTTTTGCCGCCTTGATGTATTTCTACGCCTGGCAGGCGAAGTACGGCAGCGTCAGCCGGCAGGCCGCATAGCTGTCTCAGAGACTTGCGGGTTATTCTGTTTGTTTTTAAATAGCCTGCCTTTACAATCTGGGCTTTCCTTTTTTTTCTCTCTTGTTTTATTTGCAGCGGTTGTCTTATTTGATGTAATACTGTACGGGGAAACCACACATGGTCTGGATATTTTATGGAAAAAACAACGGGGTATGTTGGCTATATATATTTTGGATCCCGCGATCTAGGTTCTGGGCACATACGTAATAATGGCGGTTCTGGAAGGAATTCTTTTTTAAAATATGAATGGTCTTGCCCAAATGAACAGTCTTCCCAAATGAACAGTCTTCTCCAATTCCTCCTACGGTATGAACGGCAGTTTTGTGCCCACCCGCTGGCTGTAGGAAACATAGTCGTTGCCGAAGAAGCGCCGCAGCAGAGCCTCCTCGTGGCGGATGCGCGCGGAGAAGAAGCGCCAGAGCACGAGGGCAAAGGCCACGAGGCAGACGACGTTGCCCTGCACCAGCTGCAGGCCCGTGGCCCACCAGAAAAAGCCAAAGTAGCTGGGGTGGCGCAGCCAGCCGTACAGACCGGTGGTGACGAGCTTGTGGCTCGCGGCCCGGTGCTGCTGCACCAGGTGGTTGAAGCTCTGTCCAGCCTGCACCATGGCCGCCGTCCGCACGGCCTGGCCGACGGCGACGGCGGCCAGGCCCAGCGCCAGCACCGGCCGCGACAACAGCGGCTCCGTCGCCCACACGAGCCCGGGCAGCCACCGGCTGCGAAAGACGGTCCAGCGGACGAGCGACTCCAGCAAGCCGGCCGCGTGGGCAATCGCGTAGGCCGGCCAGTTGGCCGTCAGCAGAAACGCGTCAACCGTGGCGGCCGGCGTGTTGTACCGGGCCGTCGTCCAGAACTCGAGGAAGTGGAACGTCGCCAGGACAGCCAGCGTAAACGGCACGCGCCAGAGCGGCGCCAAGAAGACTGTCCATGATGCCGATGGCGAATCATCCGCCTCTTGGCGCCCGGCTGCCGCCAACAGCACAGCCAGAAGCAGGCCGAGGACCAGAGCACCGCCCAGACAAAAGGCCCGCAACGCAATGCCGGCAAGCGACCGAGGCTGGCCGGGGTACAAGTCGGCGTCGGCGTCGGCGTCGGCGTCGGCAGCCGAGGGAACGTCTTCGGCACTCGGACGGCGGACCGATCTCGCAATGGGACTGGCAAGCCAGATTAGAAAGCAAACAAACAAATCAACTGACAAGCCAGGTTAAAAGGAAACAAACAAATCAATACAGGGCAAGCAGAAATAGGCCCTGTTTACCTGGGGCGGCGATATGCAGCCGTTGCATCAGCTGTTGCATCGACAGACGTAGCGACTCCGGGCCTGTCCATCATGACGTTTTATCTGCGCTTTAGATCAAAACAAAACCCGTTTTTTTTTTGGCTCGTCATGCAAATTCAGGAGGCCGACAAAAAGCAGGAAAAACTGAGCAGCGGCTTTTGTACCCGGTTTGGCAGATGCAGCATGGTCGTCATCCTTGCCCGTAATACCGTCTCAGGATGTGTCACTTGGAGATGGGAAAACCAACAAACTGGGCGGCGTTTGGGGCTGCGAGCACAATCATTTTGTGCTTCACATTGTTCGGTTTGTTAGCGGGACCGCAAACGGGATTGGGCCCGCTGTAGCAGTCTGACTTTGGCGGCCAGTGGACGTATCACTGAGTAATATGGATAATACTGCGCTAGAAGGCCACTTTTAGCGTCCCTAAAAGTAATACCCACCAGTAATACTCGTTCTCGTATTATTACATATTATGGATAATATCCATACCACGGATACTCGTACAACTGGCAGCGCCTGAAAAACGGTGCAATGTGAGTCCCGTACCATATAACGAAAAGCCTGAACCAACAGGCACTCTTTTCTGGCAAGTTACCATTGCCAAACAGCTGTGTTCCCATTCCGCAGTAGTTCTAGCCCGCAAAGCAAAAAGTCCAGCTCAAAACAGGGAGCTCTTTCGCTCGAGTACAAAGAAAATGGCTGCCACCAATGCAGATATCCCGAGCCCACCAACAACGGCGGATGAAGTGGCCGAGAACCGACAGCGCATGCAGCGCGGCGAGCTCTATTACTGCAGCGCCCCGGATCTGGTAGCCGAGCGCCGGCGCTGCTATGAGGCTTGCTTCATTTTCAATCAGACGTCGCCTGCCGAATCCAGGCGGCGACGGGTTGAGCTTTTTTCCAAGTGGGTGGTGGCATGCGGCCGTGCTTGCAAAGTCCTTTTGCGGATGGGGAGCGCAGCCAGTCAATGAACTGTGAAAGGCGCTGCTGGGCTAACGGCGCATGTTTGTGCTTTCAGGGCGGTCTGCGACAGCACGCCATTGCCGCCACCTGCCGCTTCAGCCGAGGCCGACGAGGCTGTGCTGGCCGACTGGCCGTATGTCGAGAACCCGATCCGCATGGACTATGGCTACAACGTGCGCCTGGGCGCCGGCGTGTATGTCAACGCCAACAGCACGTGGATCGACACCTGTCCCATCACCGTTGGCTCCCGCACGCTCATCGGACCGAACTGCTCCTTTTTCAGCGGCACCCACCCGACAGACCCGGCAGTGCGCAACGGCTTCAAGGGCCCAGAGCTGGGCAAGCCCGTTGCCATCGGCGCCGACTGCTGGCTGGGAGGCAATGTCGTTGTGCTTCCCGGAGTGACCATTGGCGACGGCTGCACCATCGGGGCAGGGAGTGTTGTCACGCGGGATGTTCCGCCACGTTCAGTCGCCGTCGGCAATCCAGCACGTGTGATCAGAACCATTTAGACCGGGGGGGCATGATCAGAACCATTTAGACCGGGGGGGCATGATCAGAACCATTTAGACCGGAGGCGTGGGAAGGGGTCAAGGAGACGTAGCGCAGGTAATAGACTTTGTACTTTTTGTCACTTTGCCAGAATTTGTGCTTGTTGACAAGTACATGACAAGTCTACACACGCACGCAGACGTAGAGCAACCCGATGCAGCCCTTCACAAAGCGCCTTGTATGGAAAACGACGATATGAGGAGAGCCAATACGCTGGCCCAGCCCCAGATGAAAGGAATCCAGGTCGACATCCAGAACGGGCCTGTTCTGTAGGCAGCACCAACGCTAGGAAACGACTGTTGTTAGCACTGACCCTTTCTGTGTTTTTTTTTTTTTTTTGGTCTTGTCTGACAAGCATCAAACATACACCAATCCGACAATGCTGCCGGCGAAGAGCGCCTCGATGCCGGCAACCACAATGTATGTTGCTGGGATGGCCCAGAGGTGGCGAAAGTGAGCTGGGCGGTTGGAAAAGAGCAGCTGCACAGCCAGTGCAATGGCGGCGGCGCCCAGGTGGAAGATTGCGTAGAGGATCAGGGTCCAGAGAACGGTAAAGCGCCAGGTATCGGAGATGTAGTAGAGACTGCCTTCGGGGATCGCCTTCTGGGGTGGCCAGTAAAGACCGGGAAATCGGGGCGTGGTGTAGCCTTCGGGCGGTTTACTGTGGTCGTGATGGGGCATTTTGGGTAGATATCTGGCATCGACGGCCGCTCACGGACGTGCCGTTGCGGTTGCCAGAGGTGTCTTCGGCGTAAATAGGAGGCTTGTTTTATGGAGTAAATAAAGAGAAGAGGCTTGGCGCGAAAGATGAAGCTACGGGTACTCATACGCCGCGTTTTTGGAAGCTGCTTATGATGACTAATCCTACGTGGTTGCCAAAACCGTCATCAGACAGAGGAAGGAACCTCGGCAAACAACAGAAAAAAGAGAGCACGAGTAATAAACACATTACGAGTACGTTTTCCACCACCAACCGCGATACATGACGCCCGAACACAACCAAGGCCATGGCGACAGAGCGACTGCTGCGGGCCACGCTCGCGCTTTACCATGACAGGGCGGCCCTGCAGCGACAGCAACCGGCGGAGCTGCAGGTGCCAGACGGCCTTTTTTCGCAGACCGCGTCGCTCTTGGCCCGATTGACGAATCCGCTCAACATCAGCCTCCTGACGTCTCACTTTCTGGCGGCGCCTGTCATCTGGGCGTCTGCGGAACCGCTGGCGAGCAGTAACGGCGCGGCGGTCGTGTCTGGCGGCGAGGAGGCGCTCGACCTCGTCTGTCCGGCGTTGTCGACGTGCCTGCGCATCATTGGCACATTTAACTCGGCGGCCGTGCGTGTGCGGCAACGCGAGCTGGAACACGAAGCGGCCACGCGCAGCGGGCTGGCCGGCATGGGACTGATGGGTACGGGTGGTGGCGAGGAAAAACCGCTCAGCAGCGAAGAGTGGGCGCGCGCGGTGGCGCAGGGAGCCGATGCGCGGTCGCCGCGCTGGCGTCACCTGCTGGTGCTCGTCGGCGTGCTGGTCGGGTTTAAGCGCGGCGGACGGCAGTCTCTGTCGCGCAGCCGGCGTGCAGCGCTTGAGCTGGGCGTGGTGATGGCGGCCAACCTCGCGCTGGAAGACGAGGAGAGGACAGCAGCAGCCGCCGCACCGACAGCCGCAGCAGCAGCTACGACAACAACCATTGGCCGCTTTGCTGTGGTGATGGGTCTTTCGCTGGCCATGCCGCTGCTGTCGGGCCACGCACGGGCTCAGCTGCGATGCGACCTGCTGCTGCCCGTGGCGGTGGCTGCCATGACGGGGCCGTGGGGACTGCAGAGCATCGGGCGCATTTTTGCCGCTGTCGAGGCAGACCCCCAGGTTGTGGGGGATGGCGACGGCAGCAGCGACGGCAGGGGCATGCTTCACTGGCCGCCCACGTCGGTGTCGGCGCAGCAGCTGCAGCAGGCCAGCTCGCAGCTTCCTCTTGTCAGCAGCGCCGGGCCGGTGTCGCTGCTGATTGCTTTTGCTGCCGAGCACGTGGCGGGCGTGCATGCGCCGCGGCTTCTCATCCAGACGCTGGACCAGCTCATGCTGTTTTCCGACCAGTTGGCGGCCTGCTGGGCTGCGAGCGAGCGGCTCTCTGGGGGCGACGCGTCGCGCGAGGCCGAGTTTGTCAGTGCCCAGACGCTGCAGACGACGTGGCCGCTGCTGTGGGAGCAGCTGAAGAAGGTGCTGTACGCCGTCGTCATCGTGCTGCAGGCCATACTGGCGCGCAGTCTGCGGGACCGGGCGCTGGTCCTGGCGGTGGCCGTCGGGGCGCCCGGCGGCGGCGGCGCCCGGGGATCGTCAGTTGCTGCGGGCGGCGCCCAGCTGGCGACGAGGGCGCTGCACGTGCTCCGGGGTCTGTTCTTTATCTCGGCCTACCAGAGCGCCGGCATGTTCCAGGCCTATCAGTTCGTCTACCTGGTTGCCCTGGACATTCTTGCGCAGGACCCGGGCGCGTCGGCGGTGTTTCTGCAGGAGATGCTGCCGCCCCCGGTGCCACCGCTGGCGTTGCTGCGCGGGCGCCGCCTGACGGCCGACCTGTTCTACCTCAATGTGGCCGAGCACTTTGCCGGCGTTCTGCCGCCGGACGCGTGCGAGCGGCTGCTGATCCGGCCAGCCATGCCGTATGTCTCTCCCGCCGGAGCCGGAGCCGGCGCCCTTGCAGCGGCGCAAGCGTCGCCGCGCATGGTCGAGGTGTACGAGGCGGCGCACAGCGCGACCTTGGCGGTGCTGTCGTGTCCCCACAATGCGGCGATTGCAGCGGCGGTCAGCCCGGGCTATGCGCAGGCGCTGCTGGCCGCCTTTCCGGGGCGCGTGTCGGCTTGGCAGTTTCGGCTGGCGTTCAAGACGCTGGTGCAGATTCTCTCGCCGCCGTTCCCCGTGTACGTGACACATCCCGACTTGGCCGAGACGCTGCTGGAGATGGTGCGCATGCGGGCCGCCGGCGCCGCCACATATGTGCTGGATGCCGGGGGCGGAGCCGGAGGCATCGGCGAGGATGGCGGTGCGGCGGCGGCGGCGGCGGCGGCGGATCCGGTGTCCGAGCAGAGCGCTCTGGTGCTCACGCTGATCGACTCGCTGCCCTTTTTGGCGCTGCCGATGCTGGAAGAGTGGCTGACGGCGGCGGCCGAGGCGGTGTGGATGGTGGGCGGCGTGCCGGCGCTGCGGCTGGTGGTGCAGCGGCGCTTCTGGGAGATTCTGGGCAGCGGCGAGATGGACGTGGATCGCGCTGCGCTGGGGCTGAGGTGGTGGGCCGACGGCGGCGGCGGCGAGCTGGTGATGACGGGGCGACGACGGACAGCGCCGGGGCAGCGGCCGGGCGAGCCGGTGCCGGCGGCCGTGATGAGCGGAGCTCTCCAGGGCGGGCCTGTGGTTGCAAACAAGCTATAGCGGGTACGGACCCAGAGACACTGCGAAGGAGGGTTTGTGGGGTGCCAGCGTCTACGGTTCTTTGTCAATGACGACCATTGTGGCATGGGACAGCTCTGCGATAAGTCGTCGATGACGACCATTGTGGCACGGGACGGCTCTGCATAAGTCGTCGATGACGACCATTGTGGCATTGGACGGGTAATTCCCTTGTGTACGAGTATCTAGGTACAGCCCAGAAAGCTGTGTGTAGCTCAGAAAGGCCATTTGATTGTACGAGTAGTATAGGGACAGCCAAAGAGCTGTGTGGAGCTCATAAAGGTTAAAGGCCAATCGATTGATCTACTGCCAAGTAGCAAGTCTGAACGACAACCTTCCTGAAGCTCTCCGAGACATAGCGTATGGCCGGCCTTTTGCCGAATGAAGTGATGTGGCGGGCTGGTCAACGTAGACAAACGGTTTGTTTACCATGATAACCTTTAGAGAGGGCTCACGTGAGCGGCTTTTGGCCGAGCCTTTGTGTCGATAAGCTACGGCGAAAGCGAGAGGGAATGGGGGGAGCAATCCTGGAAGACAAGAAACTTGAATTCTGGAGGGGCTCTCGAAGTGAAGAGTTGAGCTTCTTGTCTCATTGGCCTAGTGCTGTACGGCGGGGGCGGGGCGGGCGGCAGGAGGTTACGTCAACACAGAGCTAGTCGACCCTGCTCAGGTTGCATTGGAAGGCGTGCTTTTTGGGAGATCGTCTGTTCAGCTGGGCCTGCACACCATCTTGACTGCGGCCGAGTGGGTCGGCTGTTCGCGAGCGAGGCATTAACCGCAGAGGTATTTTGGAGATTTTGTCGCTGGGAAAGGAGGAGGTGTCTCTGGGAATAAAAACCAGCTTTCCATTCTCTGTCCGATTGTATGATGCAATGCAAATGACACATGGCTTCATATCCATGGCGAGCTTCTCCTTTAGGTATGAGGTGCTTACTGGGACTGCTTCTGCTCGGGATAACGCCGCTCTTCGACGATGCTCGTCCTGGGACTGCGCCGTGTGGGTACGAAACTATGCTATTCCTTAGGGCCAGTGGGGGCAAATCTGCGCCGACCGGGTGCTCTACTCGTGCCTCTTCCAAGACGTCGTAAGCCGCGCAAATCTGTTTTGTCTGAGGGGTCCCTGGTCTAGGGAGAGCTATCAGCGGCCTCTGTGTGGCGGTGTTTGTCGTCATTCGCGCGGGTTCTGGACCAAATACAGGGTGCTAGAGTGCTCGACTCCATAGCTTGGACGGAGCACCCAGGCTTGGCAGGCCAGGTTCCGTGAGCAGCTGCGTCGGGACTGTTCTGCCCCTTGTTGGGGACCGTCTTGGGCGTTTCCTTGCATTTCCTTGCATACAGAGGACCAACAAAGCTCAAAAGTGCTCAACAGGCAAAATGTTGAGGCAGTGTTGTTCGGGTGCAAACGACGTTTCTTTCCACGGGCTAGCTCCTGTGTGCTATTTTTTACACTTTGCCTCTGCCTTTGCTTCGTGAAGCTTCTTTTCCACTATTGTATGCAATGTACGGATACTCGCACTCTTTCTCGCCCTTAGTGCCCAGAAGTCTTCCCTACCGCCCGGTCCTTTTCGATCAAGGCGGCTTCAGTCTGGCCTTACCAGCATGAACCCTTCTGTACATCTTTGTGCTTCTGTCCATCTTTGTTCTTTGTACTCTTTCCGTCAGTGAAAGTCTCTCTCTTTCCCACCATAAGACATTCCTCGTACACCCTCTCGCCCTCGCCGTCCCTGGCGGTGTGGAATGTGTCCAATGACAGCCTCTGCTCGCAGCATGCTCATCGTCGTGCTCCCGTATCCATATGAGCACTTTGGAAGCCCGTCGGTCCGCCCAAAGTACCTCAGTCTTCCTCTCGAGCCAGTCCCCCCACGGCCCCATCGCCGTCAGCGACTCGAGCGATCGGCATGCCCAATAATGCTTTCTAGGAGAAGAGCCTAGGCCCGTCTTTTCCTAGCGGCATGCTGATGCACGAAAACGTGAGATTAACAGGGAGGAAGGAGGGGAAGAATGAGTTGTTCTCGTCGATGTGTACGAGTACTCCTCCGGCGTGTTGTAGGTAGCTGAACTCGTATGCGTATGGATACTCCTCCGGCGTATTGTATTACCAGTAGCTGAATAGAGCAGCTGTTTCCATGGCAGTGTCGGACGGGTACATTGCAAAAATGTCTCCTCCGTGTTCTTGAGCCCACAGGATACAGCCCTCAAAGGGAGTTTGCCCATCGACAGCCATGTCACTCGCATGTACAGCTACACAGACATGACATCCAAAAAGCTCAAACATTCCCGTGTACGAAGACCGCGTGCTCCGCAGCTGTTTCAGCTGCCGCCGTCTCGGCCTTTCCTTCACCCCGCCAATGTTTCCTTTGTCGAAGTGGGCTGGCCACATACCTCGTGGGGATGGGGAGGGGAGGGGCGGTTCTTTGCCATGGATAGAGGAGAGCGAGTGGGAGGGAAGGGAGAGGCAAAGACGAGGGTGAGACTAGACAGCAAGACTACGAGGAGACATACCAAGAGACATATATATAAGGAGCTGCGAACTTGATTCATCCCCTCGCTGCTTTTTCCCTCTTTCAACGAGCATCCATCCGAACTTGTATTCTACCCGAATTTCAAAGCAAACAGCACACCTTCGTCAAGATGTCTTACAACGACGACAACAGCAGCGTGAGTTTCGTCGCCCCCCCTTCTTCTCTTTCTTTCTCAAAAACACTCTTGATCTCTCTTGTCTCGGGCGAGCACCCACCCCGATGCTCCTCACTGTTTGAACACAGTTACAATAGAAAATGTGCGGCTGACATGTGTCTTCTTTTTCTAGTCCGGCTATGGAGGCAACGACTCCTACGGCTCTGGCGGTCGCGGCGGCGACAACGACAACAGCTACGGCTCTGGTGGCCGCGGCGGCAACAACGACAGCTACGGCTCCAGCGGCCGTGGCAGCGACAATGACAACAGCTACGGCTCCAGCGGCCGCAGCGGCGACAATGACAACAGCTACGGCTCCAGCGGCAGCGGCGGCTACGGCAGCAAGAGCAGCGATGACTCTTATGGCTCGAGCGGCACTGGCCGCGGCAGCAGCGGCGACGACGACAACAGCTACGGCTCGGGTGGCCGCAGCGGCGGCCGCGGCAGCGACGACAACAGCTACGGCTCCAGCGGCCGCGGCAGCGACAATGACAACAGCTACGGCTCCAGCGGCAGCGGTGGCTTCGGTGGCAGCGGTCGGGGCAGCGGCCGCGGCGGCGATGACGACAACAGCTTTGGCTCCAGCGGCGGCGGCGGCGGCTTTGGCAGCAAGAGCAGCGATGACACCTATGGCTCCAGTGGCCGAGGCAGCAGCGGCGACGACAGCTATGGCTCCAGTGGCCGTGGCAGCAGCGGCGATGACAGCTATGGCTCTGGTGGTGGTGGCTTTGGTGGCAGTGGCCGGGGCAGCGGCCGTGGCGGCGACGACGACAACAGCTTCGGCTCAGGCGGTCGCGGCAGCAGCGGTGATGACAGCTATGGCTCCAGTGGCCGTGGCAACAGCGGTGATGACAGCTATGGCTCTGGTGGCCGTGGCAGCAGCGGTGATGACAGCTATGGCTCCAGTGGCCGTGGCCAAGGCAGCGACAGCTACGGCTCCGGCGGCGGCGACAGCTACGGCAGCAGCGACAACAACTACTAGGTGGACGGGTCTGAGCTGTATGAGTCGCCACATTCTCTGTGGTGGATGCTTGAAGCATACATAGGATAGCTTGAAGAAAAGCATGTTCTGGACCGAGAAGAGCAAGGAGCTCCGTTTGAAGTCAAAAGCCAGGCAAAAATAAAAAAAAAGTTAAACAAGTTTAAACTCTCGCTTTGTTTGGACTGCGAACAGACCCCAGTAAATCAGAGGACACAGCTCCTCTGCAGCTGCCAAGGCTGCGCCGTTTCTCCTATTTGTCTTTCTCCTGACTGTAATACTTAGTGCACCAAAGGGTGATTGCAAGGCCTGTAATATCTGCGTTAGCCACTATAGCCCGAGAGCAATATAATACGACGTATTACAGGCCTTGAAAACCACCTTTGGTGCACTAACGCAGACACCACAGCCCAATCCCCACCGCAACGACCAGAGAAGCTGCCACCGCTGTCGTTTTCGCTGTCGCAATGCCGTCCGCGCGTCGGGGCGAAGCCGGCAGCAGCAGCAGCGGCAGCCTGGCGTTGCGGTCGGCTAGTCAGCAGATCCGAAGCCCACAGATCTCCACTCCGCGGCTCTCCACCACCACATTGCGCCGCCCGAGATACTGCCACGCCAAGTCCCGCAAAAACGCTGCGTCCGCCGCGCTCCACACGTCCAGCCCCATGTTGCTGAGAGCATCGCAGCTGACCCGAAGAGCCGGTGCCGTCGACGGGCCGCCAGCACCACGCCCGTTCGCCGGATGCCGCCGGCCGCCGCCGTCCTGTCGCCGGCCAAAGCCAAACACGCCTCTGCTACCGCCGCGGCCATGACCGCCGTAACCCTTTCGGTCGCCGCCGCCGCCGCCGCCACTGCCACCGCCCCCCCGACGACGCAGCAGCAGCGCCGTGGCCGACGAGTTGTCGCGCCCGTCAAAGTGGCCCGTGGACGCCAGTCCGCTGCGGCGGGCCCCCACCAGCCCATGATCGCGGCTTGCCAGCATGTCGTCGTCGTCGCCGCCGCCACCAGCGTCGCTGTCGCTGTCGTCGTTGTAGCCGTTGTCGGTGGGGCCGCCGTGATGGGTGGCACTGCCGTCGGCCGCCCCCATGCGATCATGGCCGTCCTCGTCGTCCTCGTCGCTGTAGTCGTAGTACCGATCACCACCTCCAACATCGTCCTCTTCGTCATCGTCCTCCTCCTCCCCACCATTGCTCTCAGCAATGCCAGCCAAAACAGACAGCATATGCGTCGTCAGCCGGTGAAAATAGGCAATGATCGCCAGCTCAATCCGCGCACGCTCCTCTGCTTCTCCGCTGTCTGCATTTGCAGTCGCGTTGGCTCCGATCTGATCACCGCCGCCGCCGCCGCCGCCCCCTCCGTGTCCGCTGGGGGCCCACACCGCTTCCCCGGCCGCACCCGCTGCGTCCGGTCCGGGCACCAGGCCTGCTAGCAAGGAGGAGTCGTACATGTCCTCCTCTGCCTCTTCGGTCCGCCGCTGCTCGCCCGCGCTCGCCCACCACATAAAGCCGTTGTAGGCCAGCGCCGCCCACGTCACCGGCTCCACAATGCTCTCCGCCGCGTCCACCAGCTGCGCGTCATCTTGGAAAAGCAGCCCCTGGTCGCTAGCTCGGACTGGGCCGGCTGCTGCGGTGTCGTGGGCCACCGGTCCGGAGTCGCCACCGCTGCTGGGCCTCGACCGTCTGGCAAGCCGACTCAAGCCTCTCGTCAACGCCAGGAACCGCCGCAGATCTCGCTGCGTCGCCTTGATGGGCACGCCTTTGGGCCCTTCCACCGATGGCCATGTCCTGTGCTGCGAGCCAGCACCGCCGCCACCGCCGCCACCGCCGCCACCGCCGCCGCCGCCGCCAACGTCTGGCGGCATGGTGACGAGAACATCCCACAAGTCGCCCTTCATGGCAAGAATGCTGTCTGTCGTGCAAGCGACCCATCCGACTCCGCCTTGTGTGCTGCCAGCCCCGCCACCACCCGTGTTGTCCCCGTCTGCCGGGCGCGCCGCCGCCGGTCTCCGAGAGGCAAGGTCCTGGACGAGAAAGGGAATGTCATTCACACCGATTGTGAACAGGGGCCGGATGCGCTGCTGTGCTCGGGAAGGGAGAACGTCAAGAACCGATGCGGGGATGTTGGCTAGCACGGAGATGTTGTAGACTGGACGCTGGTCAGCAAACCGGGGTGATGCTACAGTAAAGCACCAAAGCACGCGCACAACACTCACCGAAATTGTTGACTTCGCGGACGGGCGCGTGGGTGGAAATCAGGATGCGTTTCCGTAAAAGGGCCGCGCGGTATATTGGGAAGATCAGCGGGCCAAACGTGTTCAGCAGCGACGTTAAGCTCCAGGCCGGGTGGTACGACGACAGCTGGTGGCCAGGGGGCAGGTAGAGCGCCGTTCCGTCAGAAGCCGACCGGTTGCGTGTGTGTTGACGATTTGATGTGCGGCTGCCGTAGTTTATGAACGCCGGCCGAGGCGGCGTGGTGACTACGGGTGACGATAGAGGGGACTCGAGCGCCTGCCGCCGAGACTGGCCACCCTCGACCATGCCACTCTCAGCGGCACTGCCAGGAACTGGAGAACTGCCGCCTCCGTTCTCGTTCCAGTACATTTCAAGGATGAGCTCCTCGTTCCGGTTCGCTGCAATTTTTCTAAGGGGAGAGTTAGAAGCCGGCATTGCTGAATAGAAGCTGGCATTGCATCATGAATGAAAACTGGCATAAAGCTTCAAGCCTGCAGCCTTCTCTGCTCCACCAACCCTTGCTTACCTCGCCATGCCCATCAAGTCTTCCGCGTGGCGCCATGCGCGTCCGAGTCGGCCAAAGCTCCGAGGCACGAGCACGCCCACCGCCAGCATGCGTGCATATCGCGTGTCTGCCTCGTCTGTTGGCAGATTCACAAACGCGCTGAGGCCCGCGTAGCCGCCCGCAGCTCCGTTGCTGGAGCTGCTCCCCTCGCTGCCGTCTTCTTCGTGGACGAAATAGATCAAGTCTTCCGACACGGCGTGCAGGCCCGACGGCAAGCTTTTGTACTCCACGGCGCCATTCAAATCAATCCCGGGCGCTGCCCGCTTCCAGACAATCGTGTAGCCGGCTTTGACGTCAAACTCGATCAAAAAAAGAGCGGCAATGGGTGGCGACTGGTCGGCGGATGGCCGCACACTCGTCGCGCCGTTGTCCGTCCCCGGCCGTTCATCATGTTGTTGGGTGTCCGAAGCTTCTTGAGTCTGCGGTGCAGCTGTGCTTGGCTGTATTGATGCCATTGCCTCTGCTGGATTTCCGCCCGTACGCCTATTTTCTAGATTTCCCCTTTGATCGTGTCGGGCGATCGCCTGCCTCTGGTGGACTTTGTTCTATTTTCCCGCTTCTTGCTGTCTCCACAAAATCACGTCCTCAAATCAAGAGAAAAAGCGGCTCGTGGATGATGTGGCCTTGTCATTCTCTGAAGCGTTCGTTCCCAAGATACACAGAGTCAAATTCGCAGCAAAGAGTGGCCAAGAAAGATTTGTATTTACAATTCAAAATGTGGCTTTCGCATAACACGCTGCGTGATGATAATACCTGGGGATGCTTTCAGAGCCAACGCGATTCCGTTACTGCGAGTCCGAGCATTATTGCTGAGAACAGTAAGAAGCACGTATACTTGCAACACCTGTTAAAATCAATTCTCTTTGTTACATATACCGGCCACAACGTTCCCCAATCTGCTCGTCACCTTCATGCCACTCCTACATGACTTTGGCGGAAATTTAGAGCAACTCATACTGATAGTGATCACAACGGACCTCATCATTGTGCGAGCTGTCTGGCCGGAGCAGGATGCGCAAGATACGTGGTAGCGAGAGTGCGAAACGCATTAAAACACACGGTCGGTCCTATCAGCTACGTTTTTCGTGGCATGTGAAAGTGCTCCGAGAAAGCTCGCGCACGTGATGAGAGGAAAATGCTGGACGTATCAAAAGGCCATTTTCCACAACCCCCACATGTTTTAAAATGAAAGCGCGGCACCGACAAGGCTGCATAAAGATATTTTCTCCAGGACAAAAAACGACGAGTAGGTCGGGAGTTGGGAAGCGCCGAAACAAAACTCGAGAATTCGAAAAACGTGGACGTTGCAATAGGATATAGAAGGCTGTGGGAAACACGACGTCTTCCATGTATATGGATATTCTGCAGCAAGCTGGCGACTTACTCTAATCTGACTAACCTGGCCCCGCCGCGCCCCAACAAAATGAAATAGAAAAAAAAAGAGGAAAAAAAAGAGGAAAAGAGGAAACAAAACATACACATGCACAAACAACTCGTCTACGGACACCGGTCGGTCAGCAACAAAGACAGGGCACAGACATCAGAAGTGCCTCTGCTAGCTAACGGCTGCTCTCGGCAAATTCCTTGAGAGCATCTCGGGCAAACGAGAGTCTTGCAGGCGAAGCAAGACAACGAGAAACAACGGCGGGAGAACAGTCGGTGAGGAGTTCGACACCGCTGCAACAGAGGGCACCGAGGGAATAAAAAAAAAAAAAAAAAAAAAAAAAAAAAAAAAAAAAAAAAAACACCTAAAAAAATAAGAATGAAAACGCCTCCAGACATCTTGGCGCAGGCGGCATCCGCAGTGGGCTGGTTTCTGGTGCGGTATGCGGGTCTTGTCATGCTGCTCTATGGACTGGCGACGGTGAGCGAGGCGGCTGGGTTTGTGGCGCGTGTGTTGGCATCGTGGTTGGCGCTTGTCATCTGCGCGCTGTATGGCATGCTTGTCTCGATCGTCTTTCGGCTCCTGGGCAGCGACCGGTGGCAAAATGCGCAGTGGGCGACGGCGCGGGCGTTCAAATACACCATGGCGGTGCTGACCGGAGTGACGTTTGAGATTGAGGATCCCGGCCATGTGCTGGACTCGTCGAGGCCGGCCGTCATTATTGGAAACCACCAGACGGCACTGGATGTGTTGATGCTGGGCCATGTGTTTCCGCGGTACTGCAGCGTCACGGCAAAATCGCAACTCAAGCACTACCCCTTTCTCGGCTGGTTCATGCGTCTCAGCGGCACCATTTTCATCGACCGCGCCAACAGCCGCGATGCTCGCGAGGCCATGCGTGGCGCCTCGGATGTCATCCGTCGGAAGCGTCAGAATGTCTACATGTTTCCCGAAGGCACACGCAGCCATTCGCTCGAGCCCACTTTGGCTCCCTTCAAGAAGGGAGCGTTTCATCTTGCCGTCCAGGCTGGCGTCCCGATCGTCCCTGTCGTTGTCGCCAACTACAGCCACATCTATGCAAAGTCCAAGCTGCGTTTCCGCAGTGGACGTATTCCAGTCAAGGGTATGTTCTCGTGGTTTCTTTCGTGGTTTTAAAGGTGTGGACAGGTGTCTTCAGTTGCAGCTAACAAGGTCTTTAGTTCTTGATCCCATACCCACAACAGGACTGACGTCTGCAGACGTCACTGACCTGACGAACCGCACGCACGAGCTCATGCAACGCGAACTGATTTTGCTCACAAAACGAGCGCGCAACGAGACCATCACACATGCATCTGCTTCCTCGCGGATAGCTGTTCCTTCAACGCCAGCAACAGCTGGGACAGGCGCATCCACCGCCGTCGACACTTCCTCATAAGAATACCAAATAGGAACTTCTGGCCCCAGCCCTAGAAAAGAAGTACCCCCCCGTCGGCCTATTTGAATATTGGCCATCTCTCTTCATTTCTTTCTTCCGATTGCTACTCATGATAGACACCCTGGCTCCTTGTCTCAATCTACCTGCCTACTGTATTTACGGATGCATCTCTTCCTCTATCTTGGTTATTGTTTTAAAGACGTCGTGTGCTGGAACAAGCTGTCTGTACATTTTTTGTCATATATCATGAAAAGTTGGTATGTTCATTAAAAGGGGAGGCAGAGTGCATCATTGGTGTTTACGCTTGTTAGATGATCACGACGCAGCGGGGAGTTCAATGTCCGGTTTGTTGTTGCCCGGAGGTATTTGGACGAACTGGCCGCATCAGCGTTTGCCTCGAGGTTAGATCCTTTTAGATATGAGAGAGTGTGTTTTTTGTAATCCCTTGGAGTGCTGTATGTCCCAACATTGCTGTAACCTCTAAAGAGCGTTCCAGAGTATCCTTTTAGGGGAGGGCTTTGAATACGGCCGATCTGATGTTATTGCTCTTTTCTTTGGCTTTGCATGACTCTGGGGGATATCTAAGGGAAATAGCCATGTATTTACTTACTGCATTTTACATTTCATAATACTCTCTGAAATAGTTGCTGAACTTGAAATTCTCAAAAGTTTATAAAGGATTGTATTGCTACCTGCTAAGCCTTGGCCAAAAAAATAAAAAATATTAAGTCTAGAGAGAAAAAAAAAAAAAACTTCACACTTAAGAAGTGTGAAGAGCACAAGAATTAAAGTATAATAAATAGCCCGTCTCAATACAATCAAACCCAGATACTCGGCCAAAAGGTAAAGCGAGATTAAATTCCTTAGGTGCGAAGACCCAGTGACTTTTTTTTTTGATACATTGCAATTAAACCGCAAAACCTATCAGGCCCTACTCTCGAGACAGAGGAAAAAGTACAGCAGGGTTAGCTTTGATTTGATTAGGCGAGAGCCAAGAGGCCAGCAAAGCCAGCCACAATGGCAATGGCAGCCGGAGCACCGTTGTGGTGAGCACCGGCAGTGGCCACAGCGGCAGGCGTCGTAGCCGCCGGCGAAGAGGCCACAACAGCAGGAATGCTCGACGCCGTTGTTGCAGGAATGCTAGAGCCAGCAACCGCTGGGCTAGAGCCAGCGGCCGCTGGGGTAGAGCCAGCAACCACGGGTGCCGTGGTCTCCGGTGTCTCCGGCGCCGTGGTGGCCGGTGCCGTGGTCTCCTGAGCAGGCTTGGGCATGCTAGAGCCAGCGACCGCAGGCGCCGTGGTCTTCTCCGCCGGCGCCGTGGTCTCCGGCGCAGGCTTGGTCACACTTGGGCCGACAGGCAGCGGGGTCACTGGCACAACCGTGGTGTAGACCGAGGTGGCGGAAGTAGTCACGGTGGCGGTCGTAGTCAAGACCGTGGTTGAGATACCAATGGTCTTGGTGTACGTGATCACCGGGCAGGTGGTTGTCTCGTAGATGGTGCTGTTTGCCAAGTTAACAAATGCTCTCCAAGAAAGTGTACACACATTCAGTCAATGCAGACAACATCACTTACGTGGTGGGGCAGTAGGTGGCAGGGACCACCGTCGTGACCGCGCTGGTGGTGGTGTACGTCTTCCAAGAGGTCGTGCTGTTCTTCAACGTGACGGTCTCACTATAGCAGAGCATTTGCTCGTCAGTATTCCATATATAAAAGCTTTGGCTGCTGCATCCAACTACGTCACAATAGCACACTTACGTCACTGGGCACACAGTCGTGTAGACCGTTGTGATTTGAGTGGTCGTTGTAGGAATAGGAGCAACAGAAGGAGTAGTGGTCTTCTCGCAACCGCCGGGGCAGCTGGTGACCACAACGGTCGATGTGGTGTAGCTGTACAGACAACTGTTAGCTGGGTTTTCTGGCAGACACAAGACACGCCGTGTTTGGCAGCATTGAAGGACTGGTTAGAAAGCATACGTGGTGACAGGGCACGGGGTGCCGGAGGAGATGGACCACGTAGTGATGGGGCACACAGTCGTCGTGGTGTAGATGACATCAGTGGTGGTGGTGGCGTTCTTGTCCCAATGGTGTTCACCGCGGCGAATGGGGACGTGTGCGGCCAAGGCCGACGTGGCCAGCGTGAGAAGCGAGAGAACAGCCTTCATCTTGATAACGGGCAGTGTTATTTGTTATGCAGTGGCTCGTGCTGTCTTTTGCGGTTGGTGTATCAAACGAAAGACTTTGGACTTTGGCCAGAGGCGTAGTATGCTGTAGCGAATGTGGGATGTTTGCAGAAAGAGTAAACGATCGGACTGAATTAAAAACTAGGAAGGAAGAGAAGAGAAGAAGAGAGCTAGCAAGCCCAGGAGGGAGGGAAAGAAAGGCATATATACGTGAGTGAGCACCATGTTGCCATGAGAAAGACTTCACCCCCTCCGAAAGGGAGCTAGGCAAAGTCTCCAGGCAGACAGAAATCTCTTCTTTCCTCGTCTAAGCGACTTTAGCTCTTGGTAGTCCAGAGGAGCTATGTAACGATGCTGAGATGCAGGAAAGATGGAAGATGTCACCACCTGTTGCGTGCACTGTACAGAGGATCAAGTTTTCTCCCAGTCTTGGCAGTACCTTTCCTCCTCTCTGGGGAGGGCATCGACACTTGAAAGACTTTTACTAGTGCACGTCTGGATCGACAGTGTCTTATGGGATAAGAACAGTGCCCGCGTTGGAGAAGCGGCCGATGAGGGGCGTGAATACGAGGAGCGATGACTGGAAAAACTAGATTTTTCTTCTATTTTTTTCAAAAAAATAAAGATTAAAAATCAGAAAAACCCGTACCTACATGCTAGGACCCATACTGTATGGCTTTGCAAGTATCCAAGTATCGTTGGCCGTGACTACTGGTGCCATGGACACCTTGGAAGTGCTCCTCGAGTTATCAAACGAACGGCATCCTTCCTGTCCTCTTGCGTTTGTTTTGCCTGCCTGCCCTCGTCTTTGCCATCTTCGTTAAGGAGGCACATTGCAAGCAAGGGTAACAGAAAGATCATGCAGCGAGGAAAAGGACATGCAAAATACACATTGTCAGCCGGACCGACTCGGCCTGCTATGAAATTTAGTTTGAAAGTAGAGGCGAATATTCGTACGGACTGTTTATACACAGTTTTCATCTCGCAACCTTGGCCGGACACTGTCTGCGTGGTTTTCCGAGGAAGTATCCATAGGGAGGGCATGTTTTTAAGTTCGTATTCGAAGCCCTGACGAAGAATTGGAAAGCATAGAATAGCTCAAGAACTTGTATGGATATATGTCCAGTTGATACTCATCTTTAGGCTTTGCTCTGTCCTCGCTTCGATAGGTCTTTGTCATATGGAATACTCGTATGGATACTGCGGAGCAGGTTTTTTGGGGGGGGGTTTTCTTTTTTTTTTTTAAAAAAAAACCGAGTTTGTCGTCAGAGACGAAAATAGAAACGCACCCCTTGCTGCACAAGTACCGTAGTAGAGAAGAAAAAGAAAAGAAAAGAACAAGGGATGCTGGAATCAGACAGGACTAATAGAAGCTTAACTCTTGCAGAACCATCAGTGGTCGACAGAGTTTGAGCCTTCACTCGGTTGATCTTTACGAGCAGGGAAAGACAAAAGTACGAAGTAATACGGTGTACACCGTACGTGATGATACAGAGTATTACGGAGTACAGATCTCTTGCTGTGACAAAAGCCCTTAGATCGGCCCAAGAGGCTTGTCTTGATGTGGCGTAAAGTTCCGCAAGCTTCTATCCAGATCTGTGGATTTGCTGTGGATATTTGCTGAGACTTCGTATGGCCGGCGGCCGCTCACACCACCAACAGCCAGAAGATACGAAGTACGAACTACTGGTAAACAAGCCAAAAAAACTCAAACCCACCTCGAGTGTGGCGAAAGAGAGCGGATCATGTAAGAGTTACCTCACCGGAACAACGCCGCAACACCTTTGATGCATTGCAGCGTTGAGCCGTTTTTCTCACTCTTTCGCGGTTCTGCTTTACCTGTTTCGTTATGTTGTAACATTTGTGTGCCAACATATGGGAAACCCAAGTTTTCGATTCAGAAAGAATGTTTTGTTGGTTGATGGGGAATACCAGGCGTCAGCGTACCGAGTATGACGGTGTTATATCGTGGAACATGCTGACTCCCTCGAACTTCATCCCCGTATTACTCTCCGTATTACGACATAATGCTTACGGCGATGTTCTAGTTTGCCTCCACTTCAGCTACTCTGCTTTGCATTTCCTGCTTACTCGTATGGTAACTAATACACACTGGAATTGCAGGGTCTTTAACACCGAAATATCATACGACGTACCAGAACCTAAGATGGTGTACACCGTACACCGAACTCCAATGCTTAGCTCCGCCTTGCACTGCTGTGAGATTGTTGCCCGTCGATGACGACAATGTCAGCCCCTTGAAAAGGCAAAAAAGGGCTCTCATGCCTGCGCAGCCACCTCTCTCCCACAGCCAGGGATGGCATTGCAAAAAGCACAAGTATGACGTTGACCATCAACATCCATCGTTTTGGATGCGCCTTTGCGTTTGAAGAAAATAGAAAACCGGCGGCTTACAAAAGCGAGCTGCTCGTACACCTGCGAGTTTTTACTCGTACTCGGAGGTTGAGAAGCAGCATCGAAGGTTCAAGGACGTCATGTCTTGGCACGCTATTGAAATCGGCTAGCCAAT
This sequence comes from Raffaelea deltoideospora, assembly GCA_019925385.1. Lineage (NCBI taxonomy): Eukaryota > Fungi > Ascomycota > Sordariomycetes > Ophiostomatales > Ophiostomataceae > Raffaelea > Raffaelea deltoideospora. Next base: position 85,077 of record JADHKP010000024.1, on the reverse strand, counting down.
CGGGAGTTTTGGACTGGTTTCTTCCCACCTTCGCTGCCGCAGCGCCGCCGCAGCGCCCGGCAGGTACGTGGTATAGCGCTTTCCCAGACAAGGATAGTGGAGGGGCTGCGGAGCAATACGACGCACCACGCCGTAGGTCCGCTAAAGCAAGTGCCTGGAGCAGCATCGAGAAGTGCAAAAACAGGAAATTTCTCAGGTGATAATACGAGGCACTTGTTCCCACTAGAACACAAAGGACGGAAGCTGTGCCCCGCCCGTGCGAGGCACGGTACTGAAATAGCGATCCGAGGAGAGCCAGAACGGACCAGCCCTCGTAGGTGGAAAAGCCGTCGTCAAGTCGAGGCGAGGCTAAATGAGACCGGCGAACTACGAGGCTCGTATCGTCTGTGCAAACGCTGCTGAGAGCCCCTGAGTACCGAAAGCTAGCGAGAGCGTGCTGTAATAGTATTTGCACTTGAGAACTCACCCACTCACCGGAGCTCGAAATCATAGACCATTCAGATCAGGGAAAGGAGGCCAGTTGAGTTGTTTACTGTTTAGCTGAAAACGTTTGCGGGACGGAGGGCAACGACGTGGCTGTTTTCCGACCCAACGAATTGCTTGGGCGTACGACATACTCGTATAACGACGCAAAATGGCTCTGCCGTCCCTGCCGGTTGGCTCAAGGCGGAATATCCATAATACGCCATACAATGGTGGGGCTTCCCCCCAACCTTGGAAAATATGAGGGACTTTTTTGGTGATATCTCAGTGTTTTTGTTTTGTTGCCTGCAGCACAATGACGGATGGCCAGATGCCACTGGCCATGTTGCTGACTCTTGCAATTCGAGCTATGCTGTAGCACAGCTCATCGTCGCTTTTATGCTCGGCACCGCACGATATCGGTGGCCGGTCTGTTCTCCGACTCAGGGGTGGGAGAAGGGCATATAATTAATTGTAGGACAAGAAGCCTGGGCTTGAGGGAGTAATTGGCTCTCCACACCCTGCTTCCGATAAAAGTGAGAGAGCCAGCGAAATGGCAAGTCGGCTATCTCCTGTCGCCATCTTTGTACTCCCCCGAAAGATCCATTGACGGCATCGTCGGGCAAAATCAGCCTCATCTGTGCTGCACCATGCAGGCCACGTGGATTGGCCGTACCAGATAACACGCGCTTTGTCCTAGGGGAGATGCACGTCGCTGTGGTGTCACTGTGATGTCTGTAGGGTCCCAAGAGCCTTAACGCGCTTTCTTGGATACTGACATTGTTGAGTTGTTTTCTTCTTTTTCTGTCCTCAACGGGGATAGCGATGCCATTGTTTCTTCTCTTTCTCTCCCCAACGGGATAGCGACGCCATCGTTTCTTCTCTTTCTCTCCCCAACGGGATAGCGATGCAATCGTTTCTTCCCTTTCTCGCCCCCTCATCGGGCATAGCGATGCCAATCGTTGATGATGTCCTCTGACACCTATCCTTTTGACATCCGTGCCATCATTCCAAGTGGCGATAGAATCAGGATTGGCTTTCAACGAAGGCTCAGGCCTCGATGCTCAATATGGGCAAAGTAATAGATTTGCTTTCTGATTTTTGAAGAACATCTTAATTTGTCTTTGTTTTTTTGTTTAATTGTTTAATTCTCCAATCTTTCTTTTCTACTGCGTGCTGTGTTGTGTAACAGCAACAACAACAGATAAAAATGAAAAAAAAAAGCCGCGATTTGTGTTTTGTGGTGATGATTGCACCGCTTAGATGCATTTTCGCCCACCATTGTTAACACGACAGAAGCTCCTTCCTTCTGGTGAACAGTTAACCGGGACTAGTTTTGCCCTGCTCTTGCCCCAGCCTGTTTTACGCCTAGCTTTTGGTTGTTTCTGAAACGAGTGCTATTTTTCTAAATTATCGCGATTGGCGCCCTCCCGCCGAAACAGCGAGCGTTAATTGGAGGGAATGAGCTGAAAAAAAAAAACGAGGGCTGTCGTAAGCAATATCCATACAATACGTCGTACATTTTCAGGCATCAGCAAGTGTAACCCAAGACCGGGGATTCACCGTTCGCTCAACCAGGTCTCGGTCCTGCATCTGGCCATGGCTGGCTGTGTTCCGCTTGCTTTTTCGCTTCCTCCTCGTCAGCTCTTTATATAAACCTGTCGCCCTCTGCCCTGCCTTTTTTTTGGTTAGAGCTACCTCGGAGAAAAGGACACGGCTGGAAAAGCGATTTCGCATATCGCAGAGAAGAGGACACGGCTGGAAAGCGCTCCTACATATCGCAGAGAAGAGGACACGGCTGGAAAAGCGCTCCTACATATCGCGGAGAAGAGGACACAACCACCTCGAAGAGAAAACCAGTTCAGCTCACATGGCCCAAACCCCAGCGGATGGGGCGACGGACGCCTCTGGCAGCGGCAAGACGGTCGAAGCTGAGACGCCGCTAGTCAGCCAGCTGCTGCGTATCTATCGGCTGCAAAACGCAAAGGACGATGCCAAGGCGACGACGACGACGCTGGCGGCCTCGGACGCGGCTGCACCAGTGGACGTGTACGGCTTTTTGCGCTACATGACGTCGCCCGAGGCGGACGCCGAGGCGCCTCTGCCGGCTGCGGATGCCGATGTCGAGGGCTACCCGCTGTCGAGCTACTTCATCAGCTCGAGCCACAACACCTACCTGACCGGCAACCAGCTGTACAGCGACGCCAGCACCGATGCCTACCGCCATGTGCTGGAGCGGGGGTGCCGCTGCATTGAGATCGACGTGTGGGACGGCGACGACGACGACAGCAACAGCGATTCGTCGAGCGGAGGCGGCAAAGGCGACCACTCGGGGCGGCCGACGTCCAAGGGCAGCTCGGCCAGCAGCAGCACCGCCACCAACAGCAGCATTGCCTCGTCAGAAAGCCGAGCAAAGGCAAGAGACATGGTGCGCAAAGCCAAGGAAAGGCTGCCGACGGGGCTGACGTCTCGGCTGGCAAAGACGACGCTAGGCCGCCGCTTTGAAAAGTATGTCGACAAAAAGATCGGCCTCCCGCCTACAGCAGCGGCTGCTGGACCGTCTCCGGTTGTCGCTGCTACTCCTGTTGTTGCTGCTCCTGGTGCTGCTCCTGGTGTTGCTACTCCTGGTGTTGCTGCTCCTGGTGTCGCTGCAGGGACTGCCACTACAGCCACCACAGCCACCACCAATGCAGTGGCCACTGCTCCTCTGGCTACTCTCAGGGAGCCTCGCGTTCTCCATGGACACACGCTGACGCGCGAAGTTCGCTTCCGCGACGTCTGCGCCACGATCCGGGAGTTCGGATTCAAAACCACCGACTTGCCCTTGATCGTCAGTCTGGAGGTGCACTGCAAGCCCCAGCAGCAGGACGTCGTGGTGCAGATCATCGAAGAAGAATGGAAGGGCCTGCTGCTGAAACCGCTGCCAGAACAAGAAATGAAAAAGACGACCCGCTTGCCCTCTCCGGCGGCCCTCCGAAACAAGATCCTCATCAAAGTCAAGTTTGTGCCGCCGCACGAGGCGTCTCCAGCGACAGAAAGCGTGCAGACGGCTGGCGAGACGACGGCAGAGCACGACGGCCTCGCCGACAGCGGCGGCTCGCGCTTGGCACATGCAGCCACAGACCCGTTGCCGACATCGCCAAAGCGGCCGGCAAGGTCGAAGCACATCAAGATCACACAGGCACTGAGCCGCCTGGGCATCTACACGCGCGGCGTGTCCTTCAAGAGCTTGACGCAGCCCGAGGCCAGCATGTCCACACACGTCTTCTCGCTTTCGGAAAAGGCCGTCAAGGAAGCCCACATCAAGCATGCGTCTCTGCTCTTCCACCACAATCGCCGGTTCTTGATGCGTGCCTATCCGTCGGGAATCCGCATTGGCTCGTCCAACGCTGACCCGGTCCCTCTGTGGCGCCGGGGTGTTCAGATGGTCGCCCTCAACTGGCAGAACTGCGACAAAGGCATGATGTTGAACCAAGGTGAGTGTTCCGTCGCGTGCCATTGCCCAGACAGTTGCCCAGACATTGAACCATCACTAACTCGTGGGAATTATGTTAGCCATGTTCTCCGGCTCCGGAGGCTATGTTCTTAAACCAGAAGGTTTGTCTGCTTTCTCTCTCTCTCTCTCTCTCTCTTTCTCGTCTTTGTTTTCTGTTGTTTTGTTGGCTTCCTTCGTCTTTCTCTGTTGTTTTCTTGGCTTCTCTTGTCTTTCTTCTGTTGTTTTGGCTGACCCGGCGCTTTCAAAGGTTACCGCGACGACCGAATCAAACCGAAACCGTCCACATCGCCTGGTAGTCAGGATACGGCTTTGCAGCACGTCGAAAATGCCGCAAAAACGCCCCCGGCACCCGTAACGACCAGCTTTGCACCGCCTCCTTCCGCTCCCTTGGCTGCGATTGTCGTCCACCACACGCTCAACCTCTCTGTTACTGTCTTCGCCGCCTACTCGCTGCCGGTCACACGCAGCAATGAAGATTCTGCAAACACGGGCAGACCCGAGTCGCCCTTCCCGCTTTCTCGCATGGGCTCTATTTCCCGGCCAAGATCGGCTTCTGGCTCGGCTTCATCTCCTCTTCGGCCGTATGTCAAGGTCCAGCTGCACGTGGACGAGGACGGCACAGACGACACCAACGGCGACTCGGACCTCAAAGGCGATGCTGACCAGGACGACATCGACAACAAGTTCAAGTTTCGCACGCGCGTTGCCCGCGAGTGCACAGACCGCAGTCCCGACTTTGGAGCCGAGGTGCTTTCGTTTGTGAATGTGCCCCTGGCAGCAGCAGCAGCGGCAAGAGCTTCGGCAGGCTCAACATCGCCTGCAACAACCGCCACAAACACTTCCACGGCCGTCGTCGCTGCTGCCCTCTCTCTCTCCTTTGTCCGATTTGTCGTGAAGAACTCGGTGGCCATGCGGCGAGACAGCATTCTGGCCTGGGCTGCAATTCGGCTCGACCGTCTGCAATCGGGAAACCGAGTGATCCGTCTTCGGGACATGCACGGAAACCTCACAGAAGGCATGTTGCTGGTCAACATTGCAAAAAGTGTGACTTGATGTGATATGATGACAGTTTTACGGATTACATGTTTTGTCTTTGATTTTGCCTTTATACTTTGATTCCTGTTTTCCTTGGATATTTGTTTAGTATTATGTCTCCGCATTTCGCGTGTGCTTTTGTGCTTCTGGATTGCGGATGCTGTCAGCCTGACTTTGATTCTGTTCTGCCATTATTTTTGCTTTTCAAACAATACCAGTCACAATACAATTACAGTGTATCACTCATGTGGACGGACAAAACCCGAAGATGCCTTCAGCAGAAAAATCACAGAAAGCTTGGGAACCAGGATCGCGTGTCTCACATGCCATTTTCCATTTTGCGTGATGGATTCGTTCATTCTCGAAACATGCTATCAAAACAACACGACCCCCTTAATACTCCGCATTACGTCTACACCCTACCACTGCCACAGCACCTTGTGGTGCAGAACCCGCGCTCCCAAAAACGAGTACTCAAACGGCGTTATCCAGCTGTCGTTTGCCGCCAGTTTTGCAAAAACGCTGGCCCCCTTCCATACCACCACCTGCTCGTCCATGTCGCGTGCACTCCGCGACACAAGAATCCGATCTACCAGATCCGGTCGCCGCGCCTTGAGCCGCTCCTCTAGGTGTGTTGTGAAATGCGGCGTCTTAGACCCGCCTCCGACCACCATGATGGATCCCAGGTAATCCTTCAGCTTCCGCTCGTCCCCCTTGGCTGCGTTTTGGATGGATGTCATGATGGCAATGTCCAGCGGTGCCAGCGGCAGCACACTGTCTCGCTCCACCGCCATCTCCTTGGCCGTTCGATGGAAGAGCGGGTCCAGGCCCAAGAGGCCACCAGCGGGGCCGCCGCCGCCGCCGCCGCCGCTGCCGCCGCCTGGAAGCCCCGGCTGCGCCACCGCCCCCCCTCCCGGGGGCGCAGGCGTCCCGCCGTTTCGGCCGCTGCGTGCCGGACTCGCGGCGCCGCCATTGACAGAGTCGCGGCCAGCGCTGAATATATATGGCGCAGGTATCGGCGTGCTGGTGCCATCTGGCGCGGGCGACGGCGCCTTGGACGTAGAAGGAGTGCCATTCAGGTTTGCGGCCCCGCGGCCCAGAGCGCTGAAGGGCTGTGATTTCTCCTTGCTGGGCGTCGACACGGCCTGCTGCTCACCGGGGCCGCCGAAAGCCGGCGTTCCATTGTTCGCGGCGCTGCCTGCATTTGCCGTCGCTCCCAAAGGCGCGCCTGGTGCCGATGGTGGCAAGCCCGCGACCGGCAGAACGGACGGCCGGTCCAGGGCCAAGATGGCCAGCTGCGCGGCCGAGACAGGGTCGTCGGGGATGTCGACGTCGTACGCGTTGTAGGTGCGTTCGATAAGCCGGCGGCGGCCCCGCAGCTTCGCACTGTTGTCGAACACGCTCGGCTCGTAGAATCCCATGGGCGCCAGAATGACCTCGTCGTAGGTCTTGAACTGGTACTTGTGCGTCGGCTGGTTGGGCGCTCGCAGGTGGAACTGGTACAGCTGCACCGACACGTCTGCCTGGTTCATCGTGCAGTGCTTCTGCTTGAGCTCCTCGGCCAGCAAAAAGTCGTAGCGCCGCCGCAGGTTGATGTCTTGGTAGGGGAAGTGGTCGTACAGCAGCATCTTGACAAACGTTTCCGTCACGTCATACCCGCCGTACTTTAGATTGATGCGCGAGTCTTCCACCACCAGGCCGTCTTCCACACACGCGACCGACGTCTTCTGCGCGCCGACGTCCACCACACAGGCCTGCGAATAGCCGGCACCACACGTTGCCGAGTAGCTTTCCTGGATGAAGCAGACCTTGTTGAACTCGAACCCGACCATGCACATGCGCAGAATCTGCTCCACGTAAGCCTTGTCGTACAGATCCGGAACGACGAAAACGCAGCTGTACTGACGGCAGGCCGACACGCTCTTCAGGCCCAGTTCGTGCAGAATTGCGTGGGTGAAAATCGCTTCAAAGTCGCTGTACAGGCTGCTGACGCTGGCGTAGTCAGCCTCGTTCAGCCATCCATGCTGAATGGGCCACTTCAGTCGGAATTTTGGGCTGGAGTTGTCCGGGATCCGCTGCGCTGCTTGGCCGTAGAACACGGACGGCGGTCTGGGCGTGGGTGCCGCAGACCGCACTGCTACCGTAGCGGCGTCGGCGCTGTGAGCGTCCGTTGTGGTGTTCCCGGCGTTCCCGGCGTTCTCGGCGTTCGCTCTGCCCTCCGCTGCTTCGTCCGATTGCGCTGTTTCGCTGCCGGCCGGAGCTGTTGCGGCTGGGGGGGCGGAAGCGGTGACGTCGGTCCACTCCACCTGCAAAGGGTCGTTGTGCGTGGGAATGATTTCCGGCTCGACACGGCGGTTGTAGTTGACGACCAGTTCTTTCGAGCTCGGCAGAACCTTGCGCTTGTTAAGGCGCATGTCCAGTTTGAGATCTTCGCTCATCTTTTTGTATTTTTTCGACCATTCCTCGCCATACTGCTGGTCGATCTTCTGCGCCTCAAACTGCCGCCGCGGCAGAGCCTCGAGCTCCTCGGACTCGGTGCGCTCGTACTTGATGGCAAGGCACATGGGCACAGTTTTGGGAAGGACGTCGGTCGAGAAGCCAATGCGCAGAAACTGACTGCCGGGGTGGATCACAATGATCTTGGAGATGTCGAGCCCATCGCTTGGCAAATTCAATGGAGAATCGGCTTGCTGCTGCTGCTGCTGCTGCTGCTGCAGTTCTGAAATCGGAAGAGGTACCTCCCCTCGGCTCTGGTTGAGAGCCCGGTCTCGGTCCTTGGCATTCTGCACCAATCTATCCCGGTTGACTTCGTTCTGGACACGGAGAGCAAGTATTTGATCATCACGCTTCATGTATTCTCTGTTGCATCGTTGTGAGCCACACTGATCTCAGACGGGACCGCGCATCGCCAACGAAGGCACGCTGGAGGAATCAACCTACGTGTAGTAGTTCTTCTGATTGATCGGCGTGACCTCCGGCCAGTTTGTCTGCTTCATGCCATTGTCGGTTCGCTCAAGCCCTATCAAAAGTCAACCAGAGATCATTTAGCCATGAAATGCCACCCATCGCCGCCGCTTAGAAACTCTACATCCCGTCTCCGTCAAAGCCTTTCTTACCTTCCCGAAGAAGGACGCGCTCGCTAACTTTTCCAACCATCGCCGCGGGTGTTCGCAGTCCCCTGCTGGTTCTAACGTGAGCAGCGTACGTACAGGGACAGGCTGTCCCTCAAATGGCAAAAAGAAGAAAAGTCTGGAAGATTTCGCTCGTGTCTCATGTCAAAATTCGTCAAGCTGCTCTGTCTGGATTGATCTTCAAGTTGCCTCGCAGAGGCCAAAACATGGGACAATCGGCTTAGTCATAATGCAAACATCGGCGTATTTATTTTCCGTTTCAAGTCTCTTTTGGGTAGATGCATACGAGTACGCGTATTTTGAGATGTATTAATATCCATACTCGTACATCGCACTATGGATTGGTACTGGAGTTGGCGCTTATGCTTACTTGGTCGCTGCAACGAGGCCAGTTTTGCTGGCTGATGAATGCAGCGTCACAAGGCAAAAGCTGGACATTTGCCACTGACTACGGAGTTCTTTTGTCCGACTTTATTCCGGCCAGAACACGTAAGGCAGTGATGGTTGTTAAGTGGTCTCCATGTCTCCTTCCTCTTGTTTTTTCCCTACTTTCCCTTGCAAAGAGCCTCATCTGTAACACAAGCTTTTGGCTAGTGTGGCCGAAAACTTCATACTATCATATCAGTGGTTGCCCGTTTATGTAGACATGGGGAGGACCACATTGCTCTCACTTTACGGAAAGCAATACACATAAAACATATCTTTTATCATGCCTCCCATCCCGATATATTCCCAGAGCCCCATCAATGCTGCTACGGCACGAGAACCGACATCCAAAACAGATGAACGCTCGAAAGGCAGTCATAATGCATCTGATAATGCCCAGTTGCCGCCTGTCGCCACGCGACAACAATCTGCGGACGTCCGTGCTATATCTTCATCCTTGACCAGAAATCAGCCTCCCGCAGCGAAGCCTGGTGCGGTCGCTTTATTACCCCAAGCGACCGGAACAGCTTTTCAAGGCGGTGGAGGTTCCGGGACAAGTGCACCTGGCCCCGCCCCTACGGCCATTCATCCTACCCCTACCGAGTGCAGTTTCACTCCTCACCCACCTCCTCCGCAGCCTGGGGCAGTGCCTCAGCCATATAGCCCAGCGTTGCATCCGCCGCATCCAACCAGCTCTCAACAAATTTACGACTACGCCCATGTTCCGCAATCGAACTTGGCGGCGGGAACGTATGGTGGCGACGATGCCCATGGCCGCGGGCAGGCTAGCGGAGGTGGCGGCGGAGGCAGTGGTACCGGTGACGGAGGACATACGGTCTTCCAGCCACGACAAGTGGCTATCTTACCTCCAACTGCATCGTCACAATATCCCCTCCCAACCGCCACGGAAACGGCAACCATGAGCCAGCCTTCTTTTGGCACCAGGCCCAATCTGCCACAGCCAATTGCACTAGAGCAGACTGCAGGTTTTGAAACAAAGCAGACATCTCTTGAACATCCTCCAGGGTATATTCAAAATGCATCAGTGGCAGCCACCCACGGCTCCCAGGATCTAGAAGCGGAAGAGGCTGGAGAGACGAGCAGCAGGGACAACAATGTGGCCAGAGGCGGGGAACTTACGGCTTCGGGGCTCTGGAACAAAGCTAAACAAGTGGCCTCTTCCGCTGGCGAACAGCTTGCAGCAGCAGAAAACGAGATTTGGAAGCACATCAACAAGGAGGAATAGAGTCATAAAAGCATACTATAACAGGGGTATGTGGCAGATGCTACAGATGGGAGGAGGTACGTGATTGTCTGATGCCTGTGTATTCCTAATCCGGTTTTCGACGTGGCCAAGTGTCGTGTTTCGGGAACCATACGATGGGAAGGTCAACAAAAATAAAAAATCAAGACAAATAATCGAAAGTTAAAACTCAACAGATCAGTATTAATACATCCACGAATCAGCTCTCCCCTTTGTCATAAAAAGTTCAAGTTGACCATGCAAACAAAAGATATGGCGGTAATAGCACAGCAACACACTTCGACATCTGAACTAAACGGTGCATTTCGTCCACAGGAAGTGAAGTCTTAAGACTGATTGATATGGTCAAAATAGACAATATAAGCCAACGAACAACAGGAGATCACATTAATTCAATACGGTGAAGGGATTAGAAGAAAGAATATCATTCACAGGCATGCATTCAACGACGGTACAGAGCAAGAGCAAGGTGCCCGTTAACTGTATAAGCAGGTGCATATCACCCTTTTGTGGTATTCCATTGCTTTTACGGTATCGATGCTCCGTTTCTTTTTTCATATCTGACTGGGGCGTAGGATGGTCAGTTGCCAAGTGGCAACCGCATGCATCCGTACGCGTGCCTTCGGTCAGAAATGATGTTTACACCCCTCTCACCATGTCAGGATCTTTTTTTTTTACTTCATACTCGTATCCATATTTGTTCAGCTTCATATCTCGGAGAGCGGCTGTGCGGATAAATGACGCGAGAAAAACTCTGGATGCAATTTCCCACAAAACTTCCTAAAAGGGAAGAGTTTGTTATGCGTTAAGACATTGTGCGGGATTACGACGCTGGCCTCCGTTAGGCATCGAGTCTACAAGATGCGTCATAAGCGCAGTGACCTGCGCAGCGATGGCTGTGCCTGCCTTGTAAAGACTCAGCCGTCAATGTGTCGATGTGGACGTACGATACCTGAATGTGAAAACTTTACTCTGTCAAAAGTGTGGAACCGCGAAGATGCCCATGCTTGCACATCTGAGAGTCAATTCAAGTTTCAGCAAGAGAACCATACGAGGCAGCCAAGGTAGCCAGACAAACAACCTGGAAAACAGACACATAAAAGCCACAGCACAAAAATCAACCGGAGATGTACTTTGTTTTCCCACCGCCACTCCACCTTCCTTCTCTTCCTCATGGGTCTAAAGAACGAGAAAAAAAAAATCATGGATGGTATGTTCACCGGCATCGTTTTAGCGTTGAATAACTGGATAAACAGATGCCTTAAACCCAACGTGGTAGACCCGTTGCAAGCGGAGCCGGAGATTTAGATCTGTCTTTTCCCATGTTATTTCGCTTTTCAACCTTGTCAGTTTCTCGACACTTGCCAGATTTGTCGCAGTGACGTCCAGGAGCAACATGTGGGCACAGAAGAGCTGAATAGCCCATCGCCAAAGTGCGCGCCGAACAAAGGAAAAAAAGACACAACGTAAGAAAGAGCTGGGGTGCAGTGGGGTGTTTCCGTGCGAAACTACACGTAGATGCCCAAACTGCAACATATAAACTAACAAACAACAATAAGGATACTCCGTGCTCGTAGATGTCAACCAAGCATGCCAGGCATAGGAAAAGCGCCGTAGATATCTATACGAGTATGTGCCTTCCACATGCCATGTATTTAGCCGTGGCTAACCAGGCGGCAACACGTTGCTCTGCTGTTTTGTTTACATGACTTCTTTCTTGCTCTCGGCGGTATACCACGAGACTTTTTCTGTCAGTACTTGACAGACAGAGTGACTTTTTTCTCTTCTGGCGGCAACATCAATAAGAGGCACACCCACTTTAAGCAAGAGTGGAAAACGGCAATGATGTGGTGAGAAAGTCCTAGTTCTGTAAGCAGGAAGTGATATTACCGTACCTCGCATATGTGCTGGGCCGTGTAGCTCCTCCTCAGTACCCCACTGCCACCCCCGTCTCGATATTAATTGTTTATGCAACACCCTGGTCATGACGAATACTCGGGTTCTGCTAAACAAGGTGGTCAGAGGAAAAAACTTTAACGGTAATCTACTCGTATTCGTAGATTGGGAAGGAAGGGAAAGGGGAAGAAAAGAGAAACGGAGTAATTAGTTCAGCTTTAATATACCCAGATATTACTGGAATTATAGGTTATGCAACGGGGTACGCCGTTCTCGTACTCTGATGAAGCCCAGAGGAGTTGAAAATCTGAACAGTAGGATATGAACAGTGGCTAGGTATTACGCCGTGTCATACGGAGGCAACAGCCAACCCCGCAGACATCTTTACTGAGAGCCGAAGGCGTGGCAGCGTTCGAGCTGGCTTGAGTTGCTACTTATTTGCTGCGGTTAACAAAGGTGAGCCTAAACGCATATTGGTGTGCCAAAGTGGCGTTTTGTGACGTTCCAAGTCACTGGCTATCTATTCTGAGCTGATGTGGCCTAGGAGGCGAAGGTGTTGGTTCTTTCTCTTCTCATTGTATCCTTGTACATAATTAGTTAGGACATCAAGAAGGGCAGCACACTCGGTTGCTTCGGCGTCTAGCCCAGAGGCTTTATTTGTTAGCCTTGGCCCGTTTGAGGACCAAAAAAGGGACAGAAGTGGTACAGCACAAGGAATGAGAGGCGGAAAGAGAACGGTACAGTGGGGAGACAAAAATATGTAGCTTGTTTCGGGGAAGAGTTACTGCGGAGAGTACTCGTACGAGTATGTTTTTAGGAGGAAAAAGAAAAGCCTCCTTTTCCGTCACAAAACTTTTTTTTACGTTGAATACAGCTTCTTGGAAAGGTACTTGGAAACTTCAGCCAGCCTCTTTCAACTTCGGCTTTACCCCTATCCTTTCCACTCTGGCTTGTTTGGCTGGCTAACCAATCCCTATCGCGCCTTGATGTCTACAACAGTATAACAGCCGTATTATGCATGCCCCCCTTTTTCAGGCACACTTCACGGCGTTCTTTCCCTCCTCTTCTCGGCCATACTCGGTAAAACAGCGAAGAGGCTGCAGAGTCGTGCTGCCTTTCTATCCAACAGTGCCATGTTCTAATTGATTCGCCAAACACTGCCGAGACTGGCGTGATGAAGGAGGCAAGAGAGAGGGCGAGTAGGCGGGAAAGAAAGGTATCGTTCGTCAAGTCTAATCCCCTTTGCAGAATCCTCTTTCCTTTTCGCCGTTATTTTTTTTCATGATTTCACAGAGGGGCAGGAGGAGGGGCAAAGAGCCAAAAAAGGGGAAGAGGATCACTTGGAGCAACCATGGTTTGATAAGTGTTTGCTGGATCTTCAATCTGTTGTATCATGTCTCTCACAAATACGTAGCCTTGTTTTGATTTTGTGTTCAGCACACGAAAACAAATGAAAGAGAAAAAAATGATACAGAACGGAAAGAAGACAGAAAAGGCGACAAGAAAAGGAAATACAGGAATGAATAACCCCCCCAAAATCATAATGTATTATTACTGAACAAAAATGGAAAAAAAGAACATCAGCTCCAAACTTAAAAACTGCTATGCAGCAAATTTTTCGTTTGTTACGTCCTCTGTGTTAAAAAATCGAACGACAAAAACCTTAGAATACATGTCTGTTTTTTTGTTGGGTATACGGGCAAACTGTAATTGAAAAGTCGAAACAGCACGGAGTGCTTCGTAAGAATTCGCGACAACAGTACGGAGTACTCCGTACTCCGTAGAGCCACGAAAAGAAGTTGTCCTGCGACAGATGTGAGACGGCTGGCCAACCCACCCCTCCTTCCATATTGGTTATCGATACCTCGCTAACACGCTGCGCAACTGCAAAACGCAGGTACCGCTTACTCCATTCGGAGGCACAGCCATTTGGAAAGTCGCAACCAGTCATCGCCCCACTAACCACTGCCGCGGGTGGTCCCCTCTTTGCTGCGTTTTCCTTGCCGGAGGGTGGTGCTGTGCTTGCCCCTTTACTCCATAGGGCAGGTTTCCCCCTTGTTGACGGAAAGAGCGAACCAATCAGCATTTAGCTGCCCCCAGCGTTACAAAGTAAGTGAAACAGCACCTTTTTTTCAACGTCTTGTCTTCCAAAGGTTTTGTTCATACAGGGTGTCATCAACTCCAAAAAGGGGTTTTCACCTCGACACCGACACCCAATCATCAAGGTCATAGACATTTTGCAGAAGGCCCGTTTCCGTTTCTCTCTTGTCTTTTGTTTTTTTTCCTGCTGAGCGGACTTGGCTGGGATTGGGAAGAAAGCCGATTGACAGGACAAAAAAAAAAAAAAAGGGCATTCCCCCCCCCGACCCATGCTCTTTAATCTTGACACAATCTTTGATCTTTGAATACACGAGATGTCTCTCCGTTTTTGATACCACGCGACAGTCTCGTCTTGTCTCGTCAGTGGCGAGGTGTTAACACCATCGGCCTGCGTCTCTCCCGCACTCCTGTTTCCCACCATTCCCCGACGTTCAAGGCGCATGTTTCCTCTTGCTTTCATTCTATGCCGCATACAGCGGAGCCCGTTTTGTTTCCGTTTCTCGTTGCTGTTGCTTCTTCTTGTGACAAACGTCCTTCACCGGTTAAAAGACCACGTAGCAGCAAACTGCCTTCCTATGCAGTCCGACAGCATTCCTGCATGAGTTTGGTGATGATGGTATGTTGATTTAACTATTTTCTGCTAATGCTGGGCGGGCGTTCTTCCAGTCTCGAGGTTTGCAAACACGATAAAGTTTTGCGAGGGTGATCTGCTGGTCATGATGGCTTTCCGTGAGCATCACATTCCGTAGATTGCAACAAGGCAGAACTGAGAGAGGAAGGTTATCTTTTTGCAAATGGAGCTGAAAAGGAAACAAAAAAACAGCGACTTTCCCGGCGTAGGATGATCGTGCCAAACGACAAAACTGTGATCTCCAAAGACGAACCCTCTCAGGAGTGGAGGGGCGGGGGGTCAGGGGGAGGTAAAAAAAAAAGCGACTTTGGTTAAAACGACGAGCTGGGTGTTTTTATGATCGAATCGGGGTTTGCTTTATGTTGTCTTCTGCAAGTCGAGAGCGCTCTCACCGTTTATTGCTACTCGCCTTCATCTACACCTTACGCATGCGGGTTTGCCATGACAGTCACGGCATGGAAATAACAAACTCACACGGAGGAGGTAATGCAGAGCAACAGACAAACGAAACGCTAAGCTGCTTTAGATGAGAACGGTGCAGCGGAAGCGCGCAAAGGACGAGGTGTTAAACGTCCGTTACTTTGTGGGTGGAGTATTACGAGTATGTTGTGCCTTTTGTTAACGTGTTTGGCTTGCGTCTCTGGTAAGAATGAATAGCAAAACATTCCCTCCTTTTGACTCGCCCGCTGAACCAACGGCAGAGTTCTCTGTTTGATCGAAACAGTGCTACTCGTGGGCGTTATTCTTGGAGCGGCAAAAACTCGACCAGCCATTTTAAAGGCAGCCTATTGCTCTTTGGGTTTACGAGTACTCCGTACAGTATTGCGACACGACGTACGCGTCTCAGTCTGTTCTAGTTCTTGCTGCCTATTGTTGCCCATCGTTCCGCCAGGCTGTTCAATTCTGCGAGGCGACATTCCCAAGTCCCCACGAGACAGGCCCCAAGTCCGTTGCCTCCCTTACGTTCGCCTTGACGAATGTCTTCCGCATGTCTGCTCTCTCTTTCTCTTACACTTTTTATTTTTTCTTCCCAGTTTTGATTTTTGTCACATTTTCGTAATGTCCAGGCCTCTTACTACCGATACAAAGCACTCCAAACAGACTTTCTTCGTTCAACCTTTTCTTTTTCTTGCGCCGGAATTGGTATTTCCCCGCCGGCTCTTTCACATCACCTTTAACCCCCCTCTTCAGGGTAGGATGACGGTGTCTGTGCCCCCCCTGGTCTCTTGTGTTTTATTTCTGTCTCTCTTCCAAAAACGGTATCCGTCTGGAACTGTCCCGCTCTTCCAAATCCCTGCCCTCCTTCCGCCCTCCCTGTCGGCCTCGTCGGCCTCTTGCCCCTCTCCAAGACGTGCCTTGGCCGACTGGCTCAGCGTGCGCTGCCCTCTACCCATAACAAAGTGATTGCTCCGTATTGGTGTGCACGAGTAATACGTGTGCGAAGTACGAGTAATGCTCGGTTCAATGTCATAACCTTCATACCCCTGACCGTCCATAGCCCCTGCTCGCTACGTACACACACCCACCACTTATATCGTACGCACACCAATAACGACTGTGTACTCGTACGGGTATGGCCCATAGCCCCGTACTCGAAATGTTCTCGTACCTGATCTTTTTTCTCCAGCTACTTGTGACAGACTTCATGACGCTCGGTCTTCCCACTTAACGCCCTGGACGTCGTGCCACACTTAGCTCGCACCAAAGAGTCAATGTCTCAGCGACTCGACCCCCTCGTCACTTCTTACCGTTTGCCACCATTCCTGCTCTTCGCAAGTTCCGCACGAATGGTATCCCCACACCCCAACACTTTGCTCTTTGCACTTTTTTTTCAGGTTTATTTCACATTTCGTTTGCCCACCCCCTTTCTCATAAGTCATAGTCCTTGTCTCTGTCATGACGCCGGCTTCACTCCTACCGGTGTTCCGTGCTGTGTGAACCTTGACCGTGCTGAACTCCTCGAGAAAAAACCTGTCAAGATCTGTTGGCCTCAGCGACTCTGCCCATCCTCTGCTAGGGTAGCCTTTTGTAAAGAGCATGCACGACTAATCCCTCGTTAGCTTTTTCACTCGTATCTCGTCCTCAGGAAGATCTTGCACCGCCTCTTCCTCCGCCATAATGGCTGCCCCGTTTTGGTCTTCTCCGACATCCTAGTCAACCCACCCCCCTCACTTTTCTTCCCCCTCCACCAAGCTCGTCTCTCTTCCCTTTGCACAAACTAATACGACGTACGACGCTCTCCGTATTGTCACCTCTCTTTGATTCTGGCCCAAACAACACACCACTTAGAATCTTTTTTTATTCATAGCCACTCCCCTGCATAGTCTATTTTTCCCTTCTGGAGTCTACGTAGCGACACCATTTTAGCTTGAGTCTTTTTTCCCCTGTGTTATATTCGCCTCCGTCTATTATATACCACGAGCCGGCCATTAACACGCCCTCCGTCTTCTCAGCAATCCTCTCTTTTTCACCTCCCTCTTTTATTCTGTTCTGTTTATCTTCTCGTTTTTATCCACCGGGACTGTCTCCCATGTTTTTTTTTTTTTTAATTTTTCATTCTCTACATTCTCTGTTTTCTCAGTTATTATGACGGCTTTTTAACGGGTTTGTATCTTGATTTTCAATTTAGAGAAAAACTCAACACACTCCTTTTATTTTCAGTTTCTCACACAAACAACACACGATCTACATCACACCCCCCCCTTTCCTTCGCAAACGACCCTGCCACTTTCCTTGACGGGACAGACAGCCCCCCGTTCTTTGTGCTGCTTGACGCAACATTTTTCTTTCTTTCTTTCTTTGTCTCTCCTATACCAGAATCATTACCTTTTCTTTCTCCAATATTCTGCTTGGTCTACTCTAACTCGAGGAGCCGTTCAATCCTTGCTACTTGTTTCATGAATAGTGTGTTTACGGCGACTCGGACATGAACTAGTATCAGCAACCAGCAACATACCAGCGCATCTTTCTCCTTACCTCGACCGACATTAACCCAGTCCTAAGAATTTTCTTTGGGTTTTATCTCTTGAAAAAATCAGTCGTCAACCAGCACCTTAACATATAGCTCCCTCTTTCTTTATGGTGGCTGTTGTTTACGTTGCCCGTACCCACAGTCTTTCCCGCCCGCTTTGGATGTCCGCTTGACTTTCCTTGATTCCTTTGTTTTTGTTTTTGTTTGTTTTTTTTTTAAACCAGCTTCATATATCCTCCAGCAACCACAGCTGATTTAACACTTCGCAAGCGCCAACTCGACTCCGACTAGCATACCTCTTTGCATGATCCTCCGGAGTATTCGTGCTCGACAGTCATACATTGGCATCTACAAATCTACTGGATTTTGACCGCCTGCCGACGCCGCTGAAGAGAGACGGCATTGAGTGTTGCGTGCTGAACACAACAGCTCTGTATATGTGGAATATTTCTAAAAGCCAACCATCGCCTATGCAGACCGAAAAATCTACATCAGTATTTTGCTTCTTCGTTGGGGTGAGTGTCTCCCGACCACAGGCCTTCCTTGATGTACTTGCGTTTACGGTCCGTCTTGTCCAAAAACACCACAATTCAGTCAAAGACCTTTGAGATTGCTTTGAACTTCTCCCTACGTCTCTCGGAAGCACTTACTTCGCATTTTATTCACCCAAACTGGGCGCGCAAGCTGGATTTTTCCGTCCGACAGTTCATGCTAACTCTCCATCGCCACCCCCCCCTCTTCTGGTTGCAGGTGGCTTCGTATTACACAGCACTTCCGTCTTATTCATTCCGAAAGTGACTGAGCCGGCGATACGAAGAACTTTGACGGGGCAGACCTTTTTCATTGAGACTTCAATCCGAGCTCCTGACTATTGGCACTCTCGAGTTCTATTGCCGACCTCGTTCTTTATGAACAGAGTACACGGGCGCCGACGTAAGTGTTTTTCATTGCTTCTCAAAATTTCGACATTTCAGCATCTTTACTCCCTTCCTTTCATCGGTTGCCTCGTTCCGTATGCAGTCCTTTGAACTTGCTTGTCTATGCTGTTCTCTGGTCGCCCGGTCCTTCACCCTCTCAATCAAAGACCCGACTTTTTCGTATTGATCCTTCCTCAATCTGCCTTGAACGCCTTTCACTTCAATTTATATATTGGCCTGGTCTGCAATTCTTTTTTTCCTTCTTCCTGTCCTGGTACTGTGGTCTTGGCTCACATATCTGTCCATGCTGTCCCGCCATCTCACAGAAAGCATTATTTACAGCAAAGAGCTCTGCCGCTTGTCTCGTCGGGCTTTAAGAGTCTAGAATCATCGACAGTCTCGATCGTGTTTTGACAGTCAACAGTACCAGGGCCCTGGGATAATCTACTCTATCGAAGCTGAAGGTTGTCGTGTCGGCTTAGCCATACCGACGACGTCATCGCCACGTTTCACAGACATGACGCCGACAAATGTGCAGCCGCCAGTACCAGCACTCGACATGAATGGCAGCAGCGAAGGCGTCATGAAAACCGAATCAGAAACATCTACGCCTGTAACTACAATGGCATCGACAGCATCGCTTATGGCAGCGTCGAGCCAGGGAGCCTGGTCTACACCTTCCATGCGACAGCGACCGGTGACAATTCACGAGGGTTTCTCGTATTCCATGGGCGACGCATACGACAATTTGACATCTTGGGACTCGTCAACAGCCATGTCATTGCAACAGACACCTAGTGATGCGATGTCGAGGCCTCTTTCCATGCACCGGGAATATTACCCGTCAACTTCTATGAACGGTGGTACGTGCGCAATGAATTCGTGATGATGTTTGAAAACAACAATAACAAAAAAAAACTTCCAACAAAAAATCTAAAGTAAATTGAAACTGTCGCCGTTCTCATGCTCACATGGCTCGCAATAGGAGAATGGACGCAGAAGTCTTGCGACGAAGGCTTGGAATTGCAGCTAGATAACGACATGACGATTGGCCAGGCATTTACCACAGACGAAGCCATTCCGATTCTTGATTTACGGTATTCCAATGGAGCATCGATGGAAGGCGAGACGCTCAACTTTGACGGGGGCCTGAACCCACGACGGCTATCCGGCTCGTCATTCACCATGTCAACTTCGGGTGCTCTGTCTGACATGCCGTCTTACGAGGACTTTTCTGCGGCGTTGTCGGATGCGCCATCTTTCAGCTCTGACTACCCGCCGCCGTCCAACCGCAACTCACTCATGTCTTCGACACAGCTCTCCCCCGTTGCGTCTCCACGCATGACCCCACAGGGGAGGTCAGAGCTGGTCCGTACGCAAAGCCGTGGGCGAGCGTCGCCGTCTCCGCGACCTGGCATGCGAGCGGTGCCTTACAATGTGGACGGTCCCCGAAACAAGCGCTGGTCGACAGGTTCGTACAGCACAATGCCAAATCGAAGGCCGTCGCCCTTTGTTTTCCACGGTGGAATGCCGGGCGCTGTTGGGGGAGGTGCTGGTGCGGGAGTTTTGAATAGTGGTGGAGCGCCCCCTAACTTGGGAGGTGGTCCAGGAGTGGTCGTACAAGAGCCGTTTGGACCTCGACTGAATACGTCCGCATCCTCGCACCACTCGTCTCCGACCATTGGTAATGGGCGGCTGCCTCTCAACATTGGCAACTTGCAGCAAGTTTCAGTAGCCACAGGTGGTGCTAGCCAGCCGCAAAATCCATTTTTCCTGTCGGCAAATCCACAAGCTGCCGCAGCTGCCGCGGCGGTTGCTGCTGCCTCGGGCTATGGAAGACACAGTATGCTGCTGCCAACGCAGCTGCCGTCACAAGCTGGAGCCATGAACTTTCACCACCCCCACCAAATGGATGGCGTCGGAGGCGGATTTCTCGGCCAACATCACTTGTCGTCACAGCACGCGGCAGTGGCGGCTCACGGACTGCATCCGCACCAGCTTCCGAGTCACCATCCGCATGGTCAGCCGGGCTTTCCGCTGGGTCATCCGCAGTACATGCACCACCACGCTGGTGGATCTCCGTTTGATGCTTCTCCGGCGCCGCTCATGTCTCATGGGCTGTTCCGCATGTTGCAAAGCAACGGCGATCCGCACACGCTGCATGGCCATTACACCGACCTCTCGGATCCGCCGGACCTCTACGCATCGCTGAACGAAGAGCAGCTGCCGCCACCGCCGGAGGACATGAACCCAACAGATCCGGATCTGGTGCCACACGAGCAGGAGCTGAGATTTGGCGGTGATTTGTACACGCCGAAATGGGTACGCGGTCACGGCAACAAGCGCGAAGGTTGGTGTGGAATTTGTAAACCGGGCCGATGGCTGGTGCTCAAGAACTCGGCATTTTGGTACGACAAGAGCTTCACGCATGGAATCAGCGCGGCAACGGGGAACCCGTTTCAGGAACCACAGGAAACGCGACGAATGGATGGTAACCCGGACGTCTGGGAGGGGCTGTGCGGTAGCTGCAACGAGTGGATTGCCTTGGTCAGCAGCAAGAAGAAGGGCACTACATGGTTTCGGCATGCTTACAAGGTATGGTGTCAAGCGTTGACTGCTGTCATTTGACTTTCTTTATCTTTCCGTACTTCTTACTGACTTCTGCACAGTGTCATACGCACCCAAAGATTAAGGATGCGCCAAAGCGGCGGCGGGAGAGCAATCACAATCGTTTGATGGGCACAACGACGTCGGGAGTGATGCAGTCGATGGCCGGTGGATCGACGACCTTTGCAGCCTCGACCATGGCAAAGCCTCAGATGAGCAGTCCCGTGGCAACAATGCAACAGATGGACCTGCAAGCATCATCGCAGCAGCAACTAATGCAGGTGCAACAGCAGCAGGAACAGCAAGAACAGCTGAACCGCCAAGAACAACAGGAGCAACGGCAGAATCAACAGCAACATTATCAGCAGCAGCAGCAACAGCAGCAGCAGCAGCAGCAGCAACAGCAACAACAGCAACAGCAGCAGCAGCAGCAACAGCAGCAACAGCAGCAACAGCAGCAACAGCAGCAGCAGCAGCAACAGCAGCAGCAGCAGCAATTGCAAGAACAGCAGCTTCAAGACCAGCAGCTTCAAAACCAGCAGCTTCAAGACCAACAGCTTCAAGACCAACAGCTTCAAGACCAGCAACTTCAAGAACAGCAGCTCCAAGACCATTATCAGCAGCAGCTTCACCCACAGACCTATCAGCAGCAGTCACAGCAACTCCCAAACACGGCAGCTGTTGTGCCACAGACCCCGTTGACACCTCAAATGACACCAGTGGCCGCCACGGCATCTGTGTCTGGCGGCTCAAGCTCAGCATACAGCAGTCCACCGAAGAATGTGAGCCAAATTGTTGTACAGATGCCCATACCCGTATCCATGGCCATGGGGCCATCGGCTGAGCAGATGATGTTGGAGCACCACCAGCAACAGCAACAACAACAGCAGCTGCCACAGCAAATGCAGACTCCTGATGATTCGCCTCAACAAGCTCCAATACAACAACAGCAGCAGCAGCAACAGCAACAGTTTCTGCAGCTCTCTCCGCCCCATCTACCCCCATCCCAACCTCTGCCAGAGCAACCCCAGCAGCTAGACCATCGCCGGTTTCAGCACCATATGGCTCAAATGGAAGCTATGCAGCAACAGCAGTTTACTGTACCGCATGTCCACCAACCACCGCCTGCGCCGCCGCCAATGCCGCGCCCTATGATCGCGACTATGAACGCTCCAATGGAAAATATGATTTAGCATTCTAATTTGAGTCTTTATGTTTGACATTTTTTTTATTCATGTTTTGTCAATACGTTTGATGTTTTCACTTTTATTTTTCTTCATTCCCCCCTTTTCCCATTGATTTCTTTCTTTCTTTTTTCTTTGTTATGTTTTATTTCTGCTTTCAGTTGGAGAATGCTGTTGTTGCAGCCCTCTCATTTGCAACCTTTTACGACATGACATTCTATTATTGTAGTGCGGAGCAGGATGTGAGTTTGAGCGGCGCAATACATGGACCGGGACGTTCCCGATCCATGCCCGGAATTCTCGGCTGGTAATGCAGACCGTCACACTCGTTATTTTTATCTTGTCATTAGGTTCTTACTATGATGAATGATATGGGAAGAGGCGGAAGAGAAGCCAATATTGAGGCATGGAATAAACACGGTTTACTTCTGAGGAAAAACGGTAAACCAATTACTATGAACGCAATCGCTCCAAATTGACAACATGACGATGATGATTGGATGCTGTATTTAACTAGTTTTCTTTATCTTTCTTTCGTTAGGTTCCCTCCTCTTCAACGTCCCTCCCCTTCCGTTTGTAGCTCCTTTTTTTCCCTTTAGCTTTGACGTTTTACCAATTGACTACGAAAGTCTGCACAGTCTTGTCTATTAAGTTTCCTGTACGATGCTGATCAAAAAGCTTGTGGCACTCTCCCCATTGTGTCAAAAAAAAACATGGCGAACATTCAAAGCTGGAACGTGGAACGTTAAACCTGTATTGCATTCAATCCCGACCGCTATTGAATGCGCGTGGTATTAATGCTCTGTAGAAAGCGTTGAGACTTGGGTGAAAACAATAACCTTTTAAAGCCACGCGGGATACATATTGCCAAAATAGGCAGGTAAGTCTATCGTACGCAAATAACACTTGCTTATACCCAATCAACCTCGAGGCTCGGCTGAGCCGATTTCAATCGGTTACAGCGCTTAGCAGAAAGGCCATAAAGGATTTCCCGTGGAGAAGGAGATCGAAGGTAATAAACGTCGGCAATTGCTCCTTTTAGTCACTGGTGGATGTTTTATTTGTTATCGCATGAAGCCCGTCTGGTGGAAATACACAATTGTTAGAGATAACAATTGTGAGGACCATGGACAAATCACAAGGTTCTTTCAAGTCGTATTAAAACCCGAAAGCACGGAGTATTGGTCGATAGATGTCATTTTATTCGCTATCGAAATCCAGAACATAGCGTTTGGTAAGTTCCTGGCACGTGCCTGTTAGACTGGGATCTAAATGCTGTTCCCGTCGCCATTGCCGGACGGATATCCGGGAATGGCTGCCATCGCGGTGAACGAGTTAGGGAAGGCAAGTGCGCACTTGGTCGCCGAAATCCAAAGAATTTAGAGCGCCCAGCGCCCCGGATCATTTACCGGCCCGATTTAGCCAGTAAATTAAGGGAAAACATTGCCCCTCCGAAAATTTTTCGGCTCTATCATAGACTTTTGGATCTTTTCATCCCACTTCAATCTGGACTCGTAAAGCCTGCGTAGAATTTGTTGGCAATCTTTTGTTCCTCAACAAGCTGTAGTCCCAGCGACGTGAATGTGCATTATCAGAGGCCTACCAGTTTACGCTCTCTTCCAGCCGAGAGCAAGCCTTTGACTGCTATTGCACCCTGATTTCACGAATTTCCGGCGCGACCTTTCTTGCGCGAAAGCAAGTTTTTGCGTGTGTTTCCAACGGCCTTTCTTGGCCTTGCTGATGCACCGCGTTCGGTCGCAGAACCACCGATAGTCCCATATACATCTGGTTATTAGAAAAACACGCAACCACAAAGCAACACCATGTGTGGTGTTTCGGCCATATTGGTGCGCCTTTCCCGCAGCAACCCCCCAAGTTCCTTGAGCGATTGAATTTGTACTCGACATGCTACATGTGCGGGGGCCCAGTACAATGGGGATCGACGAATTCAAGTATGCTGACTGTGGTACCAGCTGGGCGACTCCAAAGCCACCACGGCTGCCGAAGACTTGCACGAGTCTCTTTATTATCTTCAGCATGTTAGCCACCCTTCTCTGCCATGTCAAGGTTCCACGAGATGGCGGCAGCTTCTTGTGTCGTACTGTCTAGCATAGAAAGCTAATCTTCGAATGCAGCGAGGACAAGATGCCGCAGGTATTGCTGTGTGCAAGGGCGGTCGGGTTTCTCAGTGCAAGGGCTTGGGCATGGCCAACAAAGTCTTTGACGAAGGCAGACGCGTGACCTCAGACACGATGCCAGGCTTCATGGGGTAATACTGAACCGCGTCCTCTTTCGTTGGCTTCGTATTAAGGCAACATAGAATGCTGGAATGAGGCTGACAGTGGCAGAATTGCTCATGTGAGATATCCTACGGCGGGTACAGCTTCTGCGTACGTTTCTGCGACCGAACCTTTGATTCTGCATTGAGAACTTCCCTTGAGTTTTGCAGCCTTGAGCCTTGAGATTTGACCCACTAACAGCCTCCGGCTGCAGAGCGGAAGCGCAGCCCTTTTTCGTCAATTCTCCCTATGGCCTGTCAATGAGCGTCAATGGAAATCTTGTCAATGCGCCAAAACTGGCCAGATTCCTAGACTACGAAGCTCGTCGCCACGTCAACACCGACTCCGACTCGGAGCTTTTGTATGTCCAATGTGGCTTCTAGACCTCTTGATCGTCCATGTTTGCTAATAGGATCCCGGTCGAAAGGCTCAATATTTTTGCCCATGCCCTTGGTGAACTGGGCAAAGCTCGCGCCAATGTCGAGGATGTCTTCATTGCTTTGCGCGAAGTCTACGCAAGGTGCAATGGTGCTTTTGCGTGCACTGCAATGCTTGCCGGCTTTGGAATCTTGGGCTTTCGGTAGGTTTAATGCATCGCCGACTGTATCTTTTGGAAAAATACACTAATATTCGATCGCAAGTGATGAAAACGGTATTCGGCCCCTTTGTCTTGGATCACGACCATCAGAAACTGTTCCAGGCGCCACCGATTATTTTCTTGCGTCTGAATCGATTGCGCTCGTCCAACTTGGCTTCAAAGATATCATAGACATTTTGCCCGGGCAGGCCGTCTTCATCAAAAAGGGAGAGGTCCCCCGCTTTGCCCAAATTGTGGAGCCGAAATCATACACCCCTGATCTTTTCGAATATCTCTACCTTGCAAGACCTGATACTTGGATGGATGGAATATCTGTACATCGCAGCCGGCAGAATATGGGCCTCAAACTGGCCAAGCGGATGAGAAACGTTTTGGGAGAAGATGGGATTAAAAAGATCGATGTTGGTAAGTAACTCGTTTTCCCTTCTCCCGTAGATGGTTGCAAGCTGGCAAGCCGCTAATTTTTTTTCATCAAGTGATTCCCATCCCGGAGGTAGGCGCTTTTATTTTGACGCCAATGGAATTTGCGTGAAGCACGGCTATTGACGAGGTTTTCTTAATCTAGACGAGTAATACGGCAGCAGCGATTTTGGCCAAGGAGCTATCAAAGCCACTATCGAATGCGTTTGTGAAGAACAGATATATTTACCGCACATTTATTGTATGTGGCCTCGAAGATTTGGGCTCTGCCTCCGTTGACAACGCTGACAGTTTGCTTTTGGTTTGTTTAGCTTCCTGGTCAGAAAGCACGACAAAAAAGTGTTCGCCGAAAGCTCTCCCCTATTGCGTCTGAGTTCAAAGACAAAGTGGTTTGTCTAGTTGACGATAGCATTGTACGGGGAACGACCTCGAGGGAAATTGTACGTCATCTTCTTACCCTCACGGGCATACTAGTGACCCGGTTGTGCGCCGTATCTTCGGAGAAGAGCTTCATCAAATTCTGACAAGTTTATAGGTCCAAATGGTTAAGGAATGCGAGGCAAAGGAGATCATTCTTGTGTCTTGCAGCCCTGAGATCACCCATCCTCATGTTGTATGTACACAGCTTCGCGGATGACAACGCAGATGAGCTGAATTTGTGGGTTGAAATTTGACTGCTAACAATGCTTTTCCAGCATGGCATTGACCTTGCCGATCCAGTTCGTACGTATGATCCGAAAATGGAAATCCACCCCACCGCACTTGTACCTGACAATAGGAACTGACTTTGCTACGTTGCACCAGAACTTCTCGCCCATGGCAGGTCATTACAAGACATGACGGAAATTATTCAGTGTGATGCTCTGGTGTTTCAAACTCTCCAGGACCTGAAGGACGCGTGTATTGAAGCAGCGGATGGGAAGAGCCAAGTTAAAGATTTCGAAGTTGGCGTGTTTTGTGGCCAGTACCGGACACCTGTACCGGGCGAATATTTCGAACGCCTGAGGGGGCGACACGGCCATAAACAGGAGCAAGAACAGTCCCTAAATGGCCATGAAGACGGTTCTGGCGCTGTTTTGGTTGCAAGCAGTGGTCCTGTCAATGGGGTGAAGCCGCAGGAGTTTGTCGAACGTTCCAAGGGCCTAGAACATCAGGAAGATATCAGGTAAGGTTCACAGCTCACAGGCAATGTAATGACACAAAAGTCTAATACTAACTTTACTGCAGTCTTTATAACAATCACCCACCGAGGTCCTAAACCCTGGCGAGGTCTCTCAATTGTGGTGGCAAAAATTGGTCGGATGAGAGTTTTCCTCGAAGCGCTGTCAAAATGCATCACGTCATGAGGAACAACAGAGGCTCGGGAGGACGAGGGGGGTAAGCTGGGTAATGGTACTAGCTACCCTATTCATGAAGTAGGTTTAGATTTCTGTTTTTGCAAGCATCCACATGGCAGAATAATAGACAGTGCAATTACTCCCATGCGTTCTATGATGATACGATGGTAGGCTAGGATAAATTATGACATCGGTACTAGGGCAGCTTGTCAACGTATCAGGAAGAGGGAAGGGGGGAATAAAAAGGCCCATGGTGTCAAAGCCTTGTGTTGTAATATGCCTCGGTAGGTCTCGTCTTCTGTTTCAAAACAAAACAATGTCGATCGGTACTGCTGCCGAGTCGTGGTGTTTTCGAAGGGGCATCTGTCGCTGCCAGTTTACGAATAAGAGCGATCCAAAGCGATCAAGGTCAATCTTGCGGCACTTTATTGCACCAAGCTGTCAGCTTGCTGTGTTATTGGTTGGTGGCAAAATCCTTCGGGGCTGTCAAATATCCCCGCTGTCAGATATCTCTCTTTTGTTCCAATCATCATGGAGCAGGAACAAAGGTAGGCCTCACTGCCTAAAAAACCAATCATCATCGAGCAAGCTGCACGGTAGGCCTCACTGCCTATAACGCCACCAACATAATGTCCAATCTATTTTACTACAAAGTTGTGAGACCCCGCTCCTCCCCTCCATCAATTTTCGTTTCTCTTCTATTATCTCCCCTCATTTACACTTTAGCTGGTTCGAGCCGCCCTCTTTGTCTGATCGAAATCAACCGCTCAAATGGATTCGAGTCCCTCAGTATCATTTGTCGACTCTCTTACGGGGGTCGAGGAAGTTGTTGACACCATATCGAGGCTGAAGAGTTCACGCAGCCAACAGCCATATCTCTACATCGATCTTGAGGGCATCAATTTATGCCGGTTTGGATCTGTGTCGCTAGTGACTCTGATGGTGGACAACCAGTCGCCTACAGGCTCACTGGCGCGGTCCACTCCTGCTACGTCCTCGACTCAGTCACCACCTCGCGTGAAACACATCTACATTATCGATGTCCACACACTCGGAGCCCGGGCATTTCACACTCCAGGAAAGCACAGAGCCACTGATTCTGGGACAGAAGCGGCTGCCACACTCAAGAGTATACTGGAAGATGCATCTGTATTCAAAGTGTTCTTCGACGTCCGCAATGATTCAGACGCGCTCTATGCGCATTACCGGATCTCACTGCAGGGAATCGAAGACGTGCAGCTCATGGAAAATGCTTCGCGGCCTCTTGGACAAGATCGATCCGTTGTGAGGGGACTGGCAAAATGTATCGAGTATGATTCAGGGATTAACATTGTTGTGAAATCTCGTTGGAAAAGAAGTAAGGAAGAAGGAGAGCGACTTTTCAAACCGTCAAATAGCCCCTTTCAGGCAGGTGGAAGCTACGAGATTTTCAACGAGCGGCCCTTGCCGCCTGCCATGGTGGATTATTGCACCGGAGACGTGAGGCATCTTCCACGTCTTCGGCAGGTATATTGGCCACGACTGTCGATTACCATGAAGCGTTTGGTGATTTTGGAAAGCAAGAACCGCGTGCATGAGTCTCAGCAGCCTGGTTATGTGACACAAGGTAGAGAGAAGGCCATCAGTCCGTGGCGCGGGCTGACGGTGTCCGAAATGGAAGCAAGGGCGAGACGTCAGTGGAAGCCGAGCAAAATCTACGAAGACTTTGGTTTGTAGACGCACCAGACGAAATTCTCGAGGCAGCAGAAAGCTAGACAAAGAGTCGGGGCTCGGAGACGACAGGATATCTTTATTTTGGACATTTAGCGAAACGTTTGGCTCGACCATTTCTATTTTTAGCAGATAAAGTGATCGTCATCTTGTTATCCCAATTTTCATCTTACCTTGACCACTTACTACATTCTCTGTATTTCTGTTAGTCGTGTAAATCTGGCCTACTTTTCCCTGTGTTCAGCCTCATTTCTAACAAGCCTCTATTCGTGAATTAAGTCGGCCCACTAATCAGAGCTGTATTCTTCCATCCGTATGTTTATGTCAGTCTATCTACACAAGACAGAACCTGGAACTAATCTGTCTACCGTACGGTTGCCCAATCTTTACAATGCTTTGTGCATTTTTTGGGCAGTTTAGCCCTCCACAGCAAAAAAAAGTCTAACAATACCTTGCAGTAGTTGATGTCAAGTGGCATACTCGTATATCATCTCCGAAGATCAGTTTTTAATAAACATTAGTCGTCGACACAGTATCCCTGAATCTGGTGAAACAGCGGTTGTTAAAGCTGTAATTCTGGCTTTTATTCTGGCTGCAACGCGATGACCGCCACATGGCGAGACGGCGATACAAGAGACAAAGCTAGAAACTGAAGCAAATGGGGGCGGGAGACTTTTATAATGACGACAGGAGGCTGGCTGAACGTAGCTTTTGCATGAGAGGTTTCAGACATGTGATCCAGGGCTTCATGTAAGCAAGAGTTTAAATTGATCTGAGTCGTAGACTCTTTTAATAGACATGGTTGATATTAAAGGCTTATTTCTGCTGTTGTGAAACCGAGCTGTCGGCCATCCGCTACCTCAACTGATGCATGCTTTGGCGTGCTGTCAAATAAAAGTGGGGGGCGTGGCACGATGATATGTAGAAAGTGCATTGCACGAAAATGCAGAGTATCAGGGACCTAGTTGAGACGACATTTTAGGCCAATTAGGCCGTCAAACGCCAGAGTGACGTGCTTGCTTTACATACTACGCCAGGCCAATTATACTGAACAACTTCTGCTCATGCAGTATTAAATACGCGATGCGCAGCGCTCAGAATGCACCTCTTGAGAGACGTACACAAATATACTGTAACCTTGGCATTTGCAAAAAGCACGCAACTGGTCACTGTATTGATACCATTTCCACCCCCCTCTTCGTCTCGTTTCTTGAGAATGGTCTTCTCCGCTCACATATTCCTGGGTAGTAGAGGTCACAACATTGATGGGAAGGAGATGTCACGTCAATGTCGGAGACCTGGAAACCCCCATTAGCCAGCCTTAGAAATATGGGATAGCTGTGCATATAAGAACACCCCAGTCCCTCTGTTGCTCCTCTGGGGTTTCAATATGTGTAGTAATAAAGTAGAGAATTTATACATACCACCATATCCTTCAAGCTTCCTTTTCTACTCACGATGGCCGTCAACAGAATAGAGCCTGTGTCACGGGTAGCTGTTATTGGTGCCGGGCCGGCTGGCTATGCTGCCGTTCGTGCGTTGACACTGGAGAATAAGTTTAGTCTTATTCGTGTGTTCGAGCGACGCGACCGCGTTGGTGGTATTTGGTATGAAATGCAAAAGACTGAACTGCACCTAGCTCAGCAAAAAAGGAGGAATCCCATGCTGACTCTAGCTTTTTTTTTTCTCCCCTCTCTAAGGCATCTGGATCCCGTTCCTGACGAGTTTCCATTATCGCCACGCCAGAATAAACGACCGCTACAGCAGCCGTCTAATCTGCCCAGCTGGACGGCGCCTGCACCACCGGAGTTTTCAGCTCGTACTGCCGTGTATGAGCATCTTGACAGCAATGTCGGTGCATCTATCATGTCTTTCTCACATGCACCGTTTCCGACCAAGAACTCGGCAACTTCGGTTTTGCGGATAGGGCCAGACAACCCGTCGCGGCCTTTTACTGTGATCCAACAATACCTCGAGGGATTGTTTCAAGAATACTACCACCTGCTGTCACTAAACACCACAGTGGAACGAGTCGAAAAGGTTGGCAAGGAGTGGGTGGTCACGCTGCGACGACCAGGTTCCGCCTCAGGATTGAGTTCTGGTGTCCTGTCGTCAGCCGGTCTAGATAGCTCGAGCGGCAACGACACTGGAGACTTTTGGTGGCAGGAACGGTTTGACGCCGTGATCGTCGCAACGGGGCACTACAACGAGGGTCATATACCACCGATTGAAGGCCTGACCGCTGCTTATAATAAGCTGCCAGGACATTTCGAGCATTCCAAGGCATATCGCACTCCTGACAACTACGTCAACAAGGTATCATATGTTTTCTTCACTGCCCGTGCTTGAATTCTATTCTCCAGCTAATATCTCCGCACCAGAAAGTTGTCGTCGTTGGTGGCAGCGTCTCGGCAGCGGATATCGTTGGCGATATTCACAGTATCGTTCGTGGCCCCTTGTACAGCGCACAGAGGCATGTCAACGAGCACCTGGTGGACGCGTGGAAATTGCCCAATGTCGTCCTGAAGGGCGAGCTAAGTAGGGTATACGTCGACGATGGCAATAACGTCAGTGTTGTCTTCAACGACGGCACGCTAGTCAACGGTGTCGATAAGGTCATCTTTGCCACTGGCTTTCGCGTATCCTATCCGTTTATTGTACCGAACCCGGTCACTGCGACTGGCCGACTGGACAACGTCTACCAGCACATAGTCAAGATTGGAGACCCAACGCTCAGCTTTGCGGGTCAGGTTAAGGGAGGCTTGACCTTCCGTGTGTTCGAGTACCAGGCGACTGCAATCGCCCGAATTCTGGCAGGCGCTGGAAATTTGCCTTCGATTGCTGACCAGGAGGCGTGGGTGTCGGAGCGTCTCCGCATCAAGGGCGATAGCCAGGCGTTTCATGAAATCATTCCCGATTTTGGCCCGTACTGGTCAAGTCTGCGAGATATTGCGGGCTTGCCAACGCCTGGCGCCGACAGTAAAGAGCTACCCGAGTGGCAGGAGGAGTGGGCAGAAACCGGACTGGCTATTTTAGGCCTCAAAATCAAATGGTGGCAAAAGCTGGCGAGAGCACACGAGGAAGAAGTCCAGGACCAAGCGCGGTCGGAGGACAACAGCCCGGTCAAGTCAAAGTTGTAACGGCTTTTATTCCAAGTCTCGTATTCCAGCGTCTGTGCCTTGGACAAGTCTGAACAATACGAGTATAATGGGCTTTTTGAGGATAGTACAATCAATATGTTCGGACATGGGAGCTTTATAGGGGTGTAGCGTTGCTTCTAGTTGGTCTAGCTCTATTTTGTGACATAGGAGAGTATCTATATTCGACTTTGGAATGACATATCGACATTTCCAAGCGTGATCATCTTAGTTGTGAGATACTCGTCAATGCCGTACTTACTACCCTCACGACCAAATCCACTCGACTTGACACCACCAAAGCTATGCAGGTTTTCATCGTTAGTATGCAAAATCTAGTACGTCGTACAAACGCAAGGTGTTCCGAACAGGGGGCAACGGGTTGCATCACAGCACCCAAGATACTTACGGCGCTGCGGCATCGCTTATGAGACCTGTGTTTATACCAACCATGCCAACATCCAGGGCTCGGGCGACACGCCAAGCACGCTGGATATCATGGCTGAACAAGTACGCGGCAAGTCCATACTCTGTTGCATTCGCAAGTCGAAGAACTTCCTCTTCCGTCGTAAAGCGAAACAGGCCAGCCACAGGACCGAATGTCTCTTCTGTTGCAATGCGCATATCGGTAGTAACACCGGTGAGAACGGTGGGCTCAAAAAAATTGCGTGCAGCAAGAGGAGAGGACTCTGTCGCTGGAGCACGTCTCTGGCCTCCAACAAGGACACGCGCGCCCTTGGCGATGGCGTCACGCACGTGCTCTTCTACTTTACCGGCAGCACGGTCGTGGATTAGTGGGCCATGGGTTGTGCCGGCTGCCACCCCATTGCCCACGACAAAGTCGCGTTTCACGCGCTCGGCAAGTCGAGCAGCGAAGGCGTCATAGACACCGCTCTGTACGAGCAGGCGGTTGGCACAGACGCATGTCTGGCCTGATGAGCGGAACTTGCTGACAACAGCAGCTTCAACTGCAATGTCGAGATCGGCATCATCAAAAACGATAAAAGGAGCGTTGCCACCCAACTCCAGCGAGATTTTTTTCAGTGTAGACTTGTTATCGGCACCAGAGCACTGCTTCATCAACAGCTTGCCGACTGCTGTGGAGCCAGTAAAGGATACCTTGTGAACCAAAGGCGTCGAGGTGAGGGCCGCACCCACTGCAGGTGTCTGTGCTAAGCTGGCTGTGATGACATTGATTACACCACGGGGAGCGCCGGCACGGCGAGCCAGCTCGACAAGTGCATTTGCAGTAAAAGGGGTCTCGCTGGCTGGTTTGATGATGACAGTGCATCCGGCTGCGAGAGCAGCGCCAGCCTTTCTATACTGATGTTAAATACTCTACTTGTCTACTGTGTAGACTGATGCAAGGCCGCGTAAATGTTTGCGTACCTCGTAATCATTGCCGCAGGAAAATTCCAGCTGTTTGGACCGTTCTGTCAGTCACATGGGTTTCCACGGCGGTAATGAAGTATGGTCGTATATTGACCTGTACTGCAACTTACGGCGTGATCAGTGCACAGACGCCAACAGGCTCCTTAACCGTAATGACCTGGTTTCCGGGGTTGGTGGCTGGAATGGAGTCGCCATAGATGCGCGGGGCTTCTTCGCTGAACCACTCGAGGAAGCTGGCTGCATAAACAATCTCGGCTCGCGCCTCGGCCAGTGGCTTGCCATTTTCCAATGTCAAGAGCATGCTGAGGTCGTCGGCATGTTGTACCACGAGCTCATACCATCGTCGGAGAAAGCGGGCTCGCTCGCGAGGCTGAGCTGTCCTGAATGATTTAAAGGCTGTCGAAGCTGCCGTGATTGCTCGTTTCGTCTCATCAATGGAGAACTCGGGACATGATCCAAGGAGCTCGTCAGTAGCAGGGTCTTTTATGATGGTTAGTACATCTATCAAATCGAAATTCTCCTCTCTTGTCTTTCCCCCTTTTCTCGTTTTATAAACTTGAGTAGAGTTTGCGCACTGTAAACATCAAACGTCTTGCCCGAGGTGGCGGAAACCCATGCTCCATCAATGTGTCCCTTCTCAATAAAAAGAGAAGGATATTTCAGCTGCAAAAAACACAATGACAAAGTTAACAAAGTTCTACTATGCGCGTTGAAGAACAGAGAGATGTTCAAACCTGGCCAGACACTGACCTTGAGCGATACAGAGTACGTGGACATGGTCACCAATCTTGTCCAATGTCAAACGAGTTCCACGATAATAACCAAACTGAATGACTTGAGAGTCCCATCATGTGAGCTTATTTACTGGAATGTCTTTTCTTTTTAAAGCTACGATATTATCACTTCATCATGATGGTCATTCACGATTCTGGCCCTCGAGGCCGCCCACCCCATGGACTGGTCTCACAGACTCTCATGAAACGGAGATCGGGAAACGTGAAAGGCTGACAAACAAAGGCCGACTAGCTAAGACGAATTGATATCACCCTGCCGTTGCACTGGTGTGGTAGGTAGTATAAAACTGGGTGGAGACGAACATGAATAATTAAGCGCGGCTATCGGGGAAGACGGAGACGACGGGGAAAACGGGATGTCCTGGATAAGCTAATGTTTTAATTTTATGGGCTCAGTGGTAGTATCCATATACACCGGTAGTATCCATACATACCCAGAAAGAGATCTACGAATACATAGCCACTTAATGTGATAGTCACGCGTTCTCTGCTGCAACGGCATCCCATTCATAAAGTCCTTAAAGTCATTCTCTCATGCTTATAACCATTACTCGGGAAAAGCTGGAGCATCGGCCAGTGACTTTTCCAGGAAATACAATAGACCCATCCGTGTATAATAAGCCAGATGTCATATATTCATATATCTAACTCCCACGCTTTTACGATCTCGCTCAGTCTTTCCGCTGTCTGATATGATCATCGAACAGACTCGTTCCCCAGTAACCGTAAATGTTTCAAGACGATAACCAAGCCATGTTGAGTAAATCAAAGTCTGTGTCCAGCATGAACTCATTGAGATCAATCTCCATCGGTAAAAGCTGCTGTTGCTGTCGCGGCATTACATAGCCACTACTGCCGACTAAAGTAAGCGGCTGAGGGCCGATGCCCGAATTACCTCCGTAGCCACCAGGGCCCCCACCATGAGGCGGATGAACATGGTGGTACGGATACGGAATGCCAGGACCACTATTACCGGCAGACTGAGGCTGAACGCTGCTGTGGCCGCCGTGAACCCCCATGATGGATCCGATCGAACCATTGGCTGTCTGGATGGCCTGTGCCGTCTGCGAAGACGGTGCAACCTGAGTTGCGTGTTTTGCTTGTACCTGGGGAGCGGCTGAATTGGGGTTGATGGGAACCAGAGTCAGCTGCAGCAAGTAGCTTACGCACCGCTCAACAACACGGTTTCCCCGGTCTAGGTTCTCGAGCGCCTCGATGGCCATGGAAAAATACGGGAGGGCGCCCTCGACAAACTCCCAGCGAGCCAGTCGTTTAATGTCCCGCTGAACATCACAGCGGGCGACGTGCATGGCGGCAAAAATAGCAAGGGCGGCATTGAAAGTATAGAAGAGCGAAAAATTCCAGGCCCCGAGAAGGTCGCGCCGAGGTCCTTCGGACAGAACGATCGTGTGGACTACCGAGATGATGACCTGGGCCGAGTGAATGCAGGCCTCGACGCTGCCGACGCCCATCTGGAGGATCTTGTCGCGGTCTGCAGACGACGCGAAGGAGGCAGGGGCGGTCGAGGCAGAAGCTGGGGCAGTAGACGGGGTGTATGGGGCACCCGACGAGGCGGTATTAGAAGCCGTAGCTGTAGCAGTCTCAGTTGTTGTAACTGTAGCCGAAGCTGGCGCAGAAGAGCCATCAGCCCGTGCGTTGGTGCCACCGTTGCCCCGGCGCACGTAATAAGAGCGGCCGCACGTTTCGAGAAGCTTTTCGAGAACAGGTCGGTGTAATAGAATCTGCAAGTTGTGGTAACGAACCGACAGGACAACGACATAGCGCGCAGAAATCTTGCTGTCGGCGTCGATGCTTTCAATGTCCCTCGGCGTCATGGGCGAATCATAGACGGAAAGGCGGTCACTGGCCAGCTGGGCTTTCCAGGCTTCGAGATCCTGTTCAACATGAAGCACGAGCGAGATAAGCTCAAAGTCCGTTTGGAACTCCTCAAGGCCGAGATTCTGCCCGTAGCACGCATCGATGATGCGAAACATGACATTGTAGAGCTTTCTGCAACGAAGGCGTCATGTCAGAAAGCGGAATTGACGCTAGGTTGCGGGACGGGAATCAGACGTACATTGTAGCTGTAAAGTAGAGACCATCCATCTGTGGGGTAGGGACGGCCTGGGGCTCTTGGCCAACCATCTGCATGTCCGTGATGGGCAACTCGAGTTTGAGGTAGCTCTCGTGGATCATGGACGGCCTGCCAAAGGTCATGCTGAGTGTTCTGGGATTGGGAAGAAGACAGGGTTAGTTTATGTCAAAAGTCAAAAGTTCGGCATCAATTCTAGAATGGCCACCTGTCTCTCTGTTTCTCACCTGTCCAGCAAAATGCAACCGAACCACACGCGTTTTCGGATCTCGCACTCCAGCGGCGGGAAGGCCTTGTTTGTTTTGGGCGACTGCAGGCCCAGCTGCAAGGCTGTTGTGATTGCCAGCCCGTGCACCGTCCATGCCTGTACCGATTTCTGCGTGCCCTGCAGATATTGGCCGAGGATCAGCAAGTACTGAACGAGCTCCAGGCTGATGTTGCGCCGCGACTCCTTGTCGCACAGCCCATTTGCTCGCTGGTAATAGACGTCTGACTCTTCTATGCGCTTCTCAGCCGACACCGTGGTGTCCACATGCAGCGTTGCTGCCATGGCCAGAATGATATTCAGCAGTCCCAGCCAAGTTCGTCGTGCCATGGTAAAGTTGCTTTTTTTCATCTCAAAGTACGTGGCGCAGAAGGTTGCCTCATGTACAAAGGGCAACAGACGCCCCGTCTTTTGGAAGTACTCACGAATGAGACTCCAAGTACGGGCTTCAGAGGGCAGGGCATATATGTTGACAGCGCTTGCGCCGACAGCGCTTCGGTATCCGTGGCCGTTGCCGTAGCTGCCGCTGTAGCCGTTGCTGGTGCTGGTGCCGTTCTTGGACAGCAGGGCCCTTCCGCCGCGGCCACTCTCGTCTTGGTCGACCGGATGCGGGCGTGACACGCTCATGCCGCCTGATACCTCATGGGCGCGATTTGTGGGCGACGGCATCACCTGGTTCAAGTCATCCATGCGAGCCACTGCTAGGGAAATGTGGCGCAGAAACGCAATATTCGATGACGGTCCAAAATAAGCCCAATCTAGTTCATCGGTGAACTTGATGGCTCCCATGCCGTCAATGGAGTCTTCAGCGGTGTCGATCTCGCCGAAACCATTTCTGTTTCCGTTTCCATTTCCAGCTCTATTCTCGGCAGTGGCTATGGGGGTGGTCTGACCTGTCCTGGTTTCCCGCCTCGATGCCGGTGGTGGAGTCCCCGTCTCCAGCGCCGTGGACGACGCCACCGTCGCATCACAGGAACTGGTCACGCCGTTCGGGTCATCAGCCGTGGTGTGGCTGCCTGCAGCCGTGCCAAGACTATCATTGTCGCCTGAGAGGTCTGTCCTCTGCCGACCACGAAGTCTGCCCGATTCGTCGCCATCACCTCCCAAGGCCTTTTCCAGGCTCTGGGGCGTCAGTGCTGGCTGTGCTGAGCGGACTTGTTCTAATTTGGATTCGATGTCGCTTAAGCGCTTTTCGAGCCGTTCAAGGTAACTGACATGTTAGGTATGATAAACCGACGCAGGAGAAAGGCGAGAAGCCAATGAGATACAGGGGGGGTCACGTACGAACGACCAACTGTCAGATTGGTTGCAACACCGGCCTGCTCATAAACACAGACGCAGCCGAGTTCAATGCACAAAGAGCACTGTGGCCGCCGGCCA
Organism: Raffaelea deltoideospora; assembly: GCA_019925385.1. Taxonomy (NCBI): domain Eukaryota; kingdom Fungi; phylum Ascomycota; class Sordariomycetes; order Ophiostomatales; family Ophiostomataceae; genus Raffaelea; species Raffaelea deltoideospora. The sequence goes on along the minus strand of JADHKP010000024.1, from coordinate 47,553 downwards.
TCACACTATCGTGAAAGCAGAGGATCAGAGTTAATACTCGTCCATAAACAGCAAAGGCGAGATCGAATGCGCTCATTATGGGGAAGTCAACAAGGACGCTGTACGGATAGGTCGACAAACTACAAGTACGAAATCAAACCAGAGAGAAGACACGTACCCGAGACTTGCGATGGCGACAATTCCCGCAAGCCAACGCCACCCTACGACGTTTGGAAGGCGGGCCTTGTTCTTGCTGTTGCTGCTGCTGTTGTTGCTGTTGCTGTTGCTGTTGCTGCTGTCGCTGTTCAAAGGGTTGGTCTTGACGTTGCTGCTGCTGTTGAGGCTTCTGATGTTGGTGGAGAGCGGGTTGAGGCGATGGTGGAGTAGGCTGTCTACGGGCAGACTGATTACCAGACTGAGACCCATGCATGGACGTATGATGGGGTCCAGGTCGAGGGCTCTGTGGAGACGGGGCAGATTGTCCCAAGGGGGACAATGCGGCGGCAGGGTCCGCCATGGACCACAGGCAACAACAGGAGAAGGGTGGAGGTGTAGGCTGTAAGGAAAGACCACACCCTCAATCGGAGCTGCAAAGCGTGGAAGCCGAGAAAAAGAAGTGCTGTGGTGGTAAACAACGAGTAAAAACGTGATTGGGAAGGGTAGAGACACCGGATTAGGACGAAATGCTCTGGAAAGACGGGAGGACGAGCGAGGGCCAGCCGGGACGGGGCCTAACAGCGTCGGGGAGAAAAGACAGATTCAAACACCAGGTGAATGAAACTTTATGTACCCGTTTTTGCTCTTTCAACCACTCCGGCAGATTTTTTTTTGTCTGTTTGGTCTCAGGTCGCGTCGGAATAGCGTTACCCCTCATGTAAATGGTGCTAGTGGCCGACTTCATTTTTTTTCTCCAGGATACCGATATCCTACTCGCATTTGGCTTCAAAAAAAGCTCCAATCCTGTTCACCAGCTGGCCAATAACACGGGTGAACAAGTTGGCTAGGCTGAAGTAGCGCAGGAGTCTTCGCTTCCCCGCACGCCTTGTGGAGGTTACTATTATGACCGAAGTCTGGCCAAGGCCGTCTTACGACGCCTGACGCGGAGTAATGTGGAGAACTGACGGGGAAATCGGGAACTCTCTACCATCAAGACATCCCGTTCACTTCCACTGCTCCCGGTTTGCTTTATTTCCGGTTAAAGCCCTTTTACTGGCGCCAAGATGCTTACTCGTAGGCAACTGGAACCAAATGCCTGTTGTTGTTACGACGTCAAACTCCGTATTGCGGAGTACGAAACACAACGCAGCTTTCCGGAGACTTTGATGTTGGCGTACGAGCGTGTCGCAGTCGGGATCATTTCAATGGGAATCAGTTGCCAAAGCTGATCCTTTAGCCACGTCGTAGCCATTATTCATTAAACAATTGTCATTGATGCACACCTCAAGCCTCCATTTTTTTTTTTGCCATTTATTTGTAGAGGACAAAACACTTAAAGTACTTAACATGTAGAAAGTCTAAAGCTGAGACTTGCCGACGCCCCATTTCTTTATAAAAGCCAATAATTCGGCGTGCAAGAGAGCCTCGTGTGTCGAACTCAAAAAATGCACTCCGCCTTCACACTTCACGAGCCGCGCCTCTGCGGCGTGCCTGAAAAGCTTGATATCGTCTTCTGCCTGAGCCACACTGAACACCACATCGTCGGTGCCCTGCAACCAAAGCACGGGGCAGCGCACGTACGGGAGACGGGCTCGGAGTGCATCGCGCGTTGCTAGGTTCAAGGCAGCCATTATGATGCGGCGCTTGCCACTGTCGCCCTTGTAGTTTTCGCGTATTTTAGTCGCCCAGAAGTTGCGGGTGGCAGGAGAGCATTTCAAGCCCTTGCCATTCCCGAACCCGATTTCCATGAGATAATCGTAGTAGCCGTCGCCGGGCTCAAAACTAGCATCAGAGGGTTCGTCCACATGGTTACCTGCCTGTGACACGAAACCAGACGTTGCAGCTACGCCGTCCCAGCAACCAAGAGCACGGCTTTGTTCCGTCTCGCCATCCATGGACGAGCCGATTGGTATGACACCGAGAATCTGAAAAGTTAGATGGCCGTGATAAAACGTATAAGAGAGCAAAGATAGAAAAAAAAAAAAAGATAAAAGATTCAAAAACAAAGCCTCGCAACGGAAAAGGCAGGCAGTTTGAAAATAGGTCTGTCTTACCCTCTCCGGTGCGAGCAGCGCAGTGCGCACAGCAAGCCAGCCACCCTGTGACGTGCCGAGAGCAAAGAACTTATCGATGCCAAGTGCGTCCAGCAGCTGCACAGCTGCAATGGCCGAGTCCCAGTAGGTATAAGATTCAGTCTTGCGAGCGTATGTACGGCCATGGCCCAAAGGTTCTACCGCAATGAGGTTTGCAGCCGCGCAAAGTGCTTTGTTCTTGAACTCGGGCTCGTAGTAGTCTGTAGTTGCCGTAAAGGGGTTGAACATGATGACAGTTGGCTTGGACTTATCCAGTGCGGGCTGCGACAGTCGGAATCCAACGTCGATGCCGCCCAGATGCGGAACCAAAAGCGTTTGTGTCGTCATTGTGAAGATGGACAGATGGATGTTTTTGGGAGGGGAAACTTCCAACACACACACGAAAGAAAAGATGTCGAGCTCGTATGTTAAAGACAGTTCTCAGACGGCAACTTGAAGTCCAATAGAAGTGTGCAGTGAAAATGTGTTAAATACAATGAACCAGAGATGCAGTCTGAGGCAGACGAACGGAGCCGCTTTGCCAGCCGAAATGCACTATGATAACCGAAAGTGTGGGGAAGATAAGTAATTGTGAGGCATGGACGAAAGGAGGTTGCATGAAGCAGACGTCATAGCTAAGGCGGCCGAGTGCAAGGTGCAGGTGAGGTTGCTTCTAAGCTACGAGAGACTCGATGTTCAAACGTGGCTCGTGTTTTAGTCGCTATTCCGCAGCTTGAAGAATTTATCGGCTCGGCCTCCGACAACCCAAGTTCTGACGCGAGCCGAAGTCCCCGGCAACTATTGCCTACAGCGCACCAATAAGAAGAGAGCTGAAGACCAGGGTATCGAGAAGCTATGGTCCATACACCACATGCTATCAAGAGCTTTCATGTCGAGCTCTTCCTGTTTGCTCAAGCATACATAAGTCTTTAGTAGAGCTTCGAGACAGCTTTGATATTGATTTGAAAAATTTCCCAAAGTTGACCCAGGCTCTCCAAAGCTCGACATATTTTGGCTCAAACTATCGCCATCGAATCAAACTACAACCTTTCACATCACAAGTACTCAGTCAACAATGAGTCCACAGTCTTTGCACATTGGCATTGTCGGCGGCGGCATTGGTGGCATTTCGACCGCCATTGCGCTCGCGCGCGCTGGCGCCAAAGTCACAGTGCTTGAGGCTGCCCAACAACTTGGCGAGGTAAATCTCGACTTCTTGTGTTGACATGAGCATTGTTTTATTTTTATTTGTTGTATGCCTTTTCGCCGACCTGCTGTCTAACAACGTGATGTCATAACGACTTTAGATTGGTGCTGGAATTCAAATGACGCCCAACGTATCTGTTCTGCTTCAACGCTGGGGTGTCGACAAAATCATTGGCAAGAATCTTGTTCAGTTCGAGGAGCTGAACATGCGCCGCAAGGATGGAACACCCGTGGGCTACACCAAGATTGCCACGCTAGAAGAGTCGCTTGGCCGCCCGTGGTGGGTGGTTCATCGCGCGCACTTGCACGATGGACTGGTCCAAGTTGCCGAGAGCCTCGGTGTGAAGCTGTTGGTGGACGCGGCAGTTTCAAAGATTGACTACCAGAGCTCTCCGACGTCTGTAACGGTGACGTCGAAGAAGGGTTCTTTTACGTTTGACTTTGTTGTCGGTGCCGACGGCATCAACAGCGTGACACGCAAGTGTCTCTTCCCGGACGTTGCGCCGGAGCCGCCGACCACGAACTGCGCATACCGAGCCCTTGTGCCATATGACGAGATCCGCAAGGATCCTATTGCCAAAGAGCTTGTTGAGAAGCTGACTATGGAGGTCTGGATGGCCGAGAACGCATACATCATCACCTACCCAATCAACGCGGGAACGATGCTCAACTTGGTTCTGTCACATCACCGACCAGAGAAGCTGCGCGCTACCGAGCACGACGTGCCTATCCACGAGCTTCACGACGAATATAAAGATTTTGACCCTCGCATCAAGCGAGTGGTTGACATGATTAAGAGCACGGTATGTATTTGCGTTTTGGTCTGTACTATTTTGTCGTGTTTTAGCCCTGGCTAATATGTGGCTTTCCAGTCCCGCTGGCCACTTATGGTCACAGGCCCCCTCAAGTCGTGGTCGTCGCCGCGGAAGAACGTAGTCCTTACTGGCGATGCTGCCCACTCCATGGTCAATCACATGGCTCAGGGCGCAGCAACGGCCATGGAAGACGGCGCCTTTCTGGGCCGCTGCATTGCCAAAGTTGTCCAGGGTCAAATGCGCCTTGACGAAGCCATTCGCGTGTACGAAGACGCGCGTATGCCTTTGGCATACGCCAAGCAGCAGGTATCTTTTCTGAACGGCGCCATCTGGCATTTGCCCGATGGCCCTGCCCAGCGTGCGCGAGATGCTGTCATGGCCCCAGAGCTCCAAGGCAAGTACTACGTCCGCAGCAGTAATCTCTACGGCGACCCGCGGACCGTGTTGGACGTCTACGGCTACGATGCCGAAGGGCATGCCGATACCGAACTGACCAAATACTTGAACGGTGGCCGTGAGCCGGCCAACGCTCAAGGCATCACAAAGTCAATGGAGGATCGATACGTGAACTGGTTTTTGACACAGGGATCTAAGTCGAAGCTATAAGTTGCTGTACTGGAGTTATTGCTACACTTCAACGGAATGGAAGAGATAATAGATGTAGAGGAATGTTTTTTAGCTTTTTTTTCGTTGTATTTGTCGTATAGATGATACATATGTGGTCGAACTTTCTCTCTACCAGAAATGCTTTGTAACCTTTACATTGAACATCAATGCGGCAGGCATCGTGTATTATGTTTGGCACACGTGGACTTCCGATTTGTTGGGTCAACGACTAATTTGACATTGGCTTGTCAGAAAAAAGCTGGTATGACCTTCCCGTCGACCGCCGGGAATAAACGCCTCTATGCCTCGACCCCAATAGATCGAAGAAGTGCCCAACCACTAGTTATGCAGAGGCTTAGCTAGGCTGTCTTGGTATTTGGCCTTGTCTAGATCTGGAGAAACCCCACGGGGATGCTGGTTGTTAGTCGATGGACAATTAGGCGACAAGCAGGGGTCAACCAAGAAGCGAATTTTGCCTTCTTGTCTATCTCCCCGGATTTGGAGATAAGAGGGGGAACACGGAAACCTTTAATGCAACATGACAAAAAAAAAAAGAAAAAAAAAACCGCGATACACACTCATTTACTCTCCCTCGCTTTGTATTGAGGTCATTTCATCGTGAGGTGGCCAACTTTTGATTCACAACTTATTATCGGATAGGTTCCCAGTGGTGTAGTTGGAATGATTAGACGTTCTATTAGCACCGGCTTTTGCTTTCTTTCTTTAGCTTGATCGTGGGATGTGCTGAGCACATTTGTTTATCACTTCACATACCTTCTCCGTCCCTTGCCCCTTCTTCCTGTTTACTACCGCTACATGCAACGTCAGCCAGTCTTTTGTCGGGGTATGTTCTACTCTCCCCCCCTCCCCCAGACAACATAGATCCCGAAGCTATCCTTTCCCCAATTTTACACCCTTTTGGCGTTCCCCATATTGTGATTGTTATGATCATAAGAAAGGCCTTCCTCCCTCGACCACCTCCACCTTTATTCGCAATCATTTGAAAGAAGGAGGTCCCGGTTTTTAACTCTTTCTATTTTTCTGTGTTCAGATTTTGTCGAATGTCCCGTGGCATCTTTAACACTTAAATTGTTGATGTCCAGTAGACTTCCCCCTTCACCAATTTCATCAATACTTGGCTTTCAATTTCTCAAGTCTGTTTTGTTTTTTTTGTCATGGCCAACACTACCACTGAGAGCCCGGCCGAGAGCAAGGTCGATGTCATTACTCAAGAGCACACGAACTTTGAAATCCAGGGCACTCACAATGAGATTGATCACCTGGCCGAGAAAAAACTCGTCCGCAAAATCGATCGCTTTATCATCCCAGTTGTCATGATAGCATACCTTTTTTCTTTTTTGGACAGAACCAACATCGGAAACGCTAAATTGTTTGGTCTTGAGAAAGACCTTCGCATGCATGGCAACCAGTACAATGTTGCTGTTGCGATACTTTTTGTGCCTTACGTCGTGGTCGAGATTCCATCCAATCTCCTCCTCAAACGATTCAAGCCATCGAGGTGGCTCGCAATGCTTGTCTTCATCTGGGGCATAGTTTCGACTTTGATGGGCATCGTCCAAAGTTACGGCGGCCTTGTGGCTTGTCGCTTTGTTTTGGGCATGCTGGAGGGCGGCCTCTTTCCAGGCCTGACCGTTTACTTGACAATCTTTTACACCAAAAAGGAGCTGGCTCTGCGAATTGGCTACCTATTTGTTAGCTCAGCGCTCGCAGGTGCTTGTGGAGGTCTTCTCGCCTATGGCATTGGCTTTATGGACGGCGTCCGCAACATGTCGGGGTGGAGATGGGTTTTCATATTAGAAGGTAATTCAGCCCCGATGACTGTGGTGACGGTCTCGATCATGTCACATCTTTCGTAACAAAAGTCTTATTAATGGATCTCTTATAGGCATCCCCACGGCGATCTATGGAATCATAATGTATTTTCTGTTGGCCGATGAGCCGCAGACAGCATGGTTCCTTACGGCTGAAGAGCGACAAATGCTTGTATCAAGACTCCAGCGCCAGACCGGGTTTGTCCAAGAGCTCGAGAAGAAAGACGTTATTAAGGCTTTCAAGGACTGGAAGGTTTGGCTATTTGCTGCTGGCCAGTTCGGTGTCAATTCTATGCTCTACAGCTACTCTGTCTTTCTGCCGACTATTATTTCAGGCCTTGGCCACTGGACGAGGCCCCAGTCGCAAGCTCTGACTGTGCCCTGCTATGCTCTCGGTGCTTTAAGCTATTTAATCATAGCCCGCCTCTCAGACACTCACCAGTTGCGTGGGCCTTACCAAATCGCGGCTGCGTCGATCTCCATCATTGGCTATGGCATCTCCATGGCAAAAGTGAGTTCTGGTGTCCATTATTTCGCCACGCTTGTTATCTCGTTTGGTCTGTATATCGCCGTTGGTATCCCATTGGCCTGGCTCCCGTCAAACACACCGAGGTATGGAAAGCGTACAACATCGTCAGCCATTCAGATCATGATATGCAACTGCTCAGGCATTGTTTCACCTTTTCTATACCCACATTCTGATGCGCCACGCTTCATTATGGGATACTCCGTGTCAATTGCTCTTTTGGGATATGGAATTTTTATCTATGCCTTTTTGTCGTGGTACTATAACAGGGTTAATCAGCGCCGTCTGGCGGGTAAGGAGGATTACAAGATTGCAGGTATGACAGAGGAAGAAATCGATGCCATGGGAGACGAAAGTCCGCGCTTCAAATACACGATTTAAGGACAAAAATGTCCGAAAGACACACTCACACACACACAAATATATATATACTAGATATATATTAAATGGACTAGTCTATTCATGACTTGGAGGCTTCCATAAAGCTATTTAAAATGTTCTCTTTGTGCCACAACTTATTGGCGAAGAAAAAAATAAAATTGTACATTTTTAGACTTGTTGTTCCAGTCTCTTGTTACGATAACCGAGGCCCATATTTCATTTTTGTTTGTAGCCTAGTTTTTAATCTGACATTCTTTTCTTGGCTTATTTGCTTAAGCCAGCCACGCCCGTAATCCTTCTCATTTAAGCAGTAGGAACGAGGATCAGCTGAGTACGTCCGTTAACTCTGGCACGGTAGGTTGCCTTGCCGGCCTTGTCAGCGGTGATGAAATCGCCCGAGCTCAAGCTGTAGCGCTGGCCCGGAATCAATCTCTCGAAGCCAAGCTCGAAAACGCCAGGCTCCTTTCCGTTGTAAAGAACCAGATCCAGGCTGCGGCTGTCACGGCTGTATGCCTTTGCCACAAGGACCTCCGGGAATGGGGCCTCCTCCAGGAGCGGGCCCTCCAACGCTTCCTTGCTAGGACCGTGCAGAGTTGCATTGGCCAGATCACGGTTATGGAGCATACGGCCCATCAGAGCAATGTTCTGCGTCGTGGCCGAAAGTCCCTTGTTATAAAGCGCGCCGGATGGGGTCTTCTCCACAGGGAAGTAGCGGTGGTCAAGCTGATCCAGTGCCTCTTTGCGGATCTTCTCATCACCAAACTCAGCAGCCGTGGCAGCGATGAAGGCGCGGAGAGGACCATCGCTAGCACGATAGTTACCAGGGTCCATCTTGTCAGCGCCCTTGAGATCCCGCACAACGAGCTGTCCGTCCTTGTCGTACTTGATGAATTCCTTGCGAATGATGGCCCAGTTGCGGTGGGCAATGTGAGGCAGGTAGGCCGTCAGAAGCATGGCGTTAATGCAGTCCGTCAGTGTACCACAAAGGCCGGGGAGCTAGAAGACACAGAGAGTCAGAAACAGTTGCCGAGTTGCAAAACGGCTGCGTCACACGTAGCCAAAGGCTTTGCGACAAATATCAAACTTACCGTCAGACCAGTGAACTCGCTGCGAATCGGGAGGATTCTGCCGTCAGTCTCAGTGAATTCTTCCTCAAGCGATCGCTCAAAGCGGTTCCGTAGCTTTTGGCCAAGGTCACGACCAAGAATGCGGTCAGAGATAACCAGTCCGGCCATTCCAGTGAGGCTGGCAGAAGTAGTTAGTAAATGTTTAGATCTCTATAAATTGGGCTGCATCGAGAGGCTGCTGATATAACTTACTTGCAAAGAGAGTACGTCCAGTTAGGCTCGCAAGGGTAGAGGCAGTACGGGTTTTCAGTCATGTTCTCGTTGAGGGCATCTGCAAGGCCTTCATAGTTTGTCTTGTAATGCTTTCCGTTGTCGATGATGAACTCCAAGGCGTTCTTCTCATTGTAACGCTTGTCGCCAGAAGCTTGAGCGTACAGGCCAATTGCAGAGCTCAGATAACCAGTAACCATCTATGGATGATAAGCGTTAGTTTTGTGGCAGTTTTACGTTTGGCAAACAAAGGTGAAAGCTTACAATGTTGTCCTTCTTGATTGGGTTGAAGTCGCTCAGAGTGAATCTGCCGAAGATGGACTCCCATTTCCAGTAACTAGAAATAAAAGGCAAGATCATTAGCAATCACTTTCTAACGCAGTAAAAGATAGGGGTATGAAAGGGCACTGTCGATAACTTACGACATGATGCGCTTCTGAAGACTCTTCTCAATGCTATTCTGCGACGCCTTGGAGAGGTATCCATGGAAGTTCGGGGCATAGTGGCACTGGTACAAGCTCAAAGCATCGACCACTCCATACAGCTGGTAACGAACCGCACCAGTCTGAAATTGATCAATGACGTCGTAGTAGCTGAAATCGTCATAGGGGCTCAGGCCGCGCTCCAAGATATACTGAACGTGACGCAGAGTCTCCAACGGAAGTTCGCGGTCTTCTGGCGCCGGTGCAGGCGCCGCCTTCTCCTGCTGTTCGCGCACAGCGTCCACAAGGTACTTGTTTCGTTCCTGGGCCTTGGAGTATCCGGCCGCGTTAAGAGAGTTGGCGTTGTTCATCAGCCAAAAGATCGACCCATAGCAGAAAACGGCCCAAGCAATGGCCGGCTTGGTGTAGACCGAATCTCCAGCTGCGTAACCTGCGGCAATGGCGCTTCCAACCCACAGAGCAATCGGGAAAAAGATACCGCCCATTCCAAACCAGACAAAGATGGTGACGGGAATCAGAGCAACCGTGACCAAGAAGGCAATGAAAGCCGGAATTGTCCCAACAGCTGTAAAACCCGCCCCAGGGAACAGGCAACCGAGTGCAGCTGCCCGGTAGGATGGGTTCTGAACATTATAAAACGTCCATAGACCACCCAGAGAGAGCGCTATGTACTGGTATAGAGTACGACGTTGATGATATTTCTTGACAAGACCACGTCCCGCATTGGGAGGAATAAGAACATCTGAATCAAGTCAGATACCACGCATTGCGAGTCTTTGTTAAGGGTTCTGGAAAACCAAAAAAAAAAAAAAAAAAAAGAACCGGGAAGGTGTTCGAGCAATACCTTGAATCGTCCAGGGGCCCCAGCCAAAGTCTCCCACAGTTTCGTTTTCGTATTTACTGGTTTTTTCCTTGTTCCAGGTGAGAGCTCCGTTGCCGTTGGCCTTCTGAGCGCCTTGAAGCTTGGCAAGAGCTGTCGACTCATTTTCATGGACACCATTAGGCGCCAGGATCGCCTTGGTCAACTGTACCAGCGAGTGTTAGAACAACAATAGCGGAACGGTATGTATAAAGGCAATCTGGGGTTTCTCACAGTAAGAGACATGTTGATATGGTTAATACCAATAAATCTAATGTCTTATCCTCTGCTGCTGTTGTTGTTGTGCTGTGTGATGGCACTTGGAATGATCGAAAATACTCATGGTCATTTCGAAAGAATCGATGGGACTTTATAAGAGTCTTTTGTCCTAACATTTCGAATTGTGGGGTGCAGCGGTCCGCTTTCCATCTATCAAGGACCCCATGTTTTTGCCGACTTCAGTCTTCCGCTTGTCTTCTCCGCATACCCCATGTCTTGATTCCGTTGCGGAACGACTGCGGGGAAATTGTGTAGTTTTACAATCAAGAACAAAATTTGGCTCGTACCGCAGAATCTGGGGATGTGCAGCTCTCTCCGGGCTGCCGACTTGATCGACAGTGCTCAACAAAGGAAAAAAAAAGGCCAGTACATGGTTTTCTTCCAAGCATTGCACATCTTTACAAAGTGGCCGGACCATGGTGTTAGACGTTACGTGGCCATGGGTGCTTTTAGAGCGGCGAAAGCTAACTCAAAGCCTAACATCCCCTCTTTGATTCTTACGCTAAACGGTGAAGTGCATGCTTCTAGCAAACAAGGTGCTTATCCATATCGCAACTAGGTGTAACTAATGGTAAAATAACAAGTTACTGTGTGGATAATGATCGTTGTTCCCCGACACGCTCCGCAGGACCGCCAGATTGTCACGAGGTCCGGGAATAGGATATATCGGTCCGTGGCAACCGCATTCACTGCTTTTTCCTCATGCCATATAAACTTCTGCTTAAAGGGGCACTTCACTTGGTAAAAAAAAAGGGGACAAAATATCATCAATTGTTTTACACTAGCAATAAAACATCAGATACTATTCGTCATGGCTAATTACCAAAGCACAACAAAGGCAATTGTGTCGCACCCTCCAGTTAATGGCGAGCGGCAGTGGGTTCTCGAGGACGTAAATATCTCAGGACCCGGGGACTACGAGGCGATTGTGGAGATCACTGCATCGGGTGTGTGCCATACAGATCTAGGTTGTGGCAGCCTCCCTGACGGCACTCCTGGATTCCCCGTCTCACCATACCCAAGGGTTTTGGGACATGAAGGTGCGCATACTACAAATTCATAAAGCATTTGCTACTTTCGACATCTTCAACTGACTTGGATTAGGCGCTGGTATTGTGAGGCAAGTGGGCTCCCGCGTCAGCAAGGTAGCCCCTGGCGATGCTGTGCTTCTTTCGTTCGCCTTCTGCACTCAGTGTCACAATTGCCAATTCGGTGCTCCCGGATACTGCGCCGAGTTTTCTCCCATCAACTTTACTGGAAGCCCACAGGCCTTTTCGTCTGTCAAGGACAAATCAAAGGCTATTGCGGGTGGTTTCTTTGGACAGTCGAGCTTTGCTCACCTGACGAAGGTTCAGGAGACGTCTATGGTGAAAGTAAATCATCTGATAGACAGCAACGATGACCTGAAGCTTTTCGCTCCTCTGGGTTGCGGTATCCAGGTCAGTTAAGACCACATGATCGCTCCGAATTCTTTTCATCAGTTAAACCAACTAACTTTATGTTTTCCACTCCTGCAGACTGGCGCTGGCACAGTAACTGAACTGGCCAATGCCAAGCCCAGCGACACAGTAGCAGTCATCGGTCTTGGAGGAGTCGGACTGTCTGCCATTATGGTAAGCTGACTGTTTCCACTTGTCAATTATGTCGGAGACTTTTTTTGAATAATGCCATATGTTGACACTCCATAATAGGCTGCAAAGCTCTGCGGTTGTAAAGAAGTTATCGGCATAGACCGTGTTGCTGGACGACTTGAGCTGGCAAGCAGCTTAGGTGCTACATTTACGATCAACACCTCCAAGATGACCGGTTCTCTCACCGATACGGTGCGAGCGGCCACGAAGGGGGTTGGGACCACCATTACCATTGATGCCACAGGTGTTGTACCCTTGATCCGACAGGGCATTGAATTTACTGCCAATCAAGGGAAAATGATCCTTCTCGGTGTCGCACCAATGGATGCCGGCATTCAACTTCAAGTTGTCCCATACATGGTGGTAAGTATCAACCTACTTGCATGGCTCCCGCAATTTCACTGGCCGCTAACAAATACATCAGACCGGCAAGCAACTTATGGGAAGCATGGAGGGCGGCGTTTATCCTGAAGACGTAAGTTATTCAAACATTCTTTTGGAGGAGGTGGATTAAGTCCAAGTCTGACGCCGTGCAGTATATCCCTCGGATGATCAGATGGTACAAGTCTGGTCGCTTTCCTATCGACAAGCTCGTGAAATTTTACAAGGTAAGTTGACCCCAATCCAACCTGACGTACACGTCATATACTGAATAATGGATCACATAGGCCGAAGACCATTTACAAGCCGTGGAAGACATGGAGAATGGTTCTACGATCAAACCTGTCCTGCTTTGGTGAATTTCCTGCCTGAGGATTTCAAAAGCGAGTTGATTGGTTGATTGATTTATACAGTGAAGGTTTACTTTTCGCACTGCGCGGTCCGACGTTGAAGCAGCTCTGCGGGGCTATGGCGGAGATGGTGGAGAACGAGCGAAGCAAGGAAGTGGGGAAGCGGGGAAGCGAGCTCAGCTCTATTAGCGTAGCGCGTGATCGTGAGTGGAGGAACGGATTTCAAGCAGTCAGAAGAACTAAAGAGCCAGCCGTGGTAAAATTATGGATACTCTGTTCACCCATTGGCAAAAATGTACACACTCAATGCAAACAAAAGTCACTCCGTTTTTCTATCCTTACCAGTGGCCATGTTAATTACAAGTGCGGCATAGTGCTCTATGCGAAGCTTATAACGTAGACCTCGGTCTTCACGTATACAAAATGACCGACTTAATTTTAAAGACCTTGCTTGTAGCATCGTAAAACAAGGTGGACCTTGGTCTCTACTCACTTTACGCGTATAAACAAAAGCCCCTGTAGATATGCTTTAAGCATATAAACAAAGTCCCTCTAGACATATGTGTCGTTAATATTCAACTGCAAAGGCGCTTCGTATGCTACGAGCACCAAAAACATATCACGCAATCTGAGGGGTAACCGGGCCAAAAGACTAAACGCCAGCGAATATAAAACTAGTGTACTAGCAGACCCTACAAATATAATAACTACAGTCTGGATTTTGTCAACTACCAATACTCAAGCAACGATGTCCTTGTTGCAAAAAATTGTCTGGACGTTGCAGAAGCCCTTTAGTCCGTTCATACCCCACTCAGTTCCAATACCGCTCTCTTTATGTCCACCAAACGGAGCGATCGGCGAGAGATCAAAGTGAGTATTGATCCAGATGTTTCCGGCTTGAATAGATCTGCCAATCTTGGTCGCCCTCTTGATGTCATTGCTCCAAACTGAAGCCCCGAGGCCCATGTTGGTGTTGTTTGCACGAGCAATGACTTCGTCCTCTGTCTTCCAGCTCAGGAGCGGAACAATGGGGCCTGCGTGTCATAATTAGCTCACGTCCCGTTTTATATGAAATGGTGGAAAAATTATAAAATCAGTGGTCTTACCGAAAGGCTCTTCGACAACAATTCTCGAATCCTCAGGCGGGCGGTCGATGATGGTTGGGGTCACAAAGTATCCAGAGGATGGCTCAAACTTTCCACCGGTAGCAACCTTCCAGCCTTGCTTTTCAATGTCATCGAAAAACGTCTTAACGCGCTTGTACTGCATAGAGTTCTGCAGAGGTCCGTGGGTTACGCCAGTCTTTGAACCATCGCCGACAACGTAGTTCCGCACATGACGAACCATAGCATCCCTAAACTCCTCGTAGATAGACTCATGAACGTAGATTCGCTTTAGATTGAGGCAAATCTTAGAACAACAGTTAGCAAGGCGTTGTCGGTGTGAAAGCCCGCATACTTCCCGCCTTTACAGAACAAAACATTAATAACTTACCTGGCCAGAGTTGAGGAATGCATAGAACGCAACCTGTAGTTTGTCAGTGACGAAGTCTACAAAGGAAAGCAATTGTTTCAGTGATAATAATCCATACCTGCTGGGCAACCTTGTCCACGTTCACATCCGGAAGGACGATTGCTGGGTCATTTCCGCCCCTGGTGATCACAGTAAGTATTAATGTATTGAGATGCAACGAGTAGGCTGAAGAAGGCTCAATACGGAGAAGGGGATCAACTTACAACTCAAGGGTAACGCGCTTAAGAGTTTTGCTGGCACTCTGGAGAACCAGTTTTCCAGTCGTCGTCGAGCCGGTGAAGCTGATCTTGCCAATGCCAGGGTGGCTAGTAAGCCAAGGACCAAGTCTGTCATCGCCACTCAGGGACTGCACAACACCAGGTGGGAAAAACTTTTGTGCAAGTTCCACGAGCTTCAAGCCACAGTAGGGTGTAAATGGTCTGTGATCACACGTTAGCTTAACGATATTTTTTGGTTATTTTTTTTCTTTCTCTTTGCCATTTTATATACGTACGAAGGCTTCACAATAATCACGTTTCCTGTCAACAGCGCGGGTGCAATCTTGCCAGTGGCGAGTAGAAGGGGAAAGTTCCAGGGGATAATGGCGCCAACCACGCCAATTGGAACATAGCGGGTTGATACCGTATGCTTCTCGTTATCCTCAATGACGTCCTCAGGAAGGCCAATCTTAGCCATACCACGGATCCATTCAATGGCCGCGTCGGTCTCGTATTCAGCTTGAGGAATCTATATGAAGGAACAAGGTCACTAATGTCAGACATATCTGGACGAAGGCAACGCTGTAAAAAAAAGGGTAAAGGGGTCATGCATACCGGTTTTCCCTGCTCGGCCGTAAGGAGCTTTTGGAACTGAACCCTCATTTGATCAATGGCGTCGGCATAGTCCAAAACGGCCTTGCGGCGATCTTCATAAGGTACTTGAGACCACGTCTTAAAAGCCTCCTGAGCACATGCCACAGCGCGATCCAGATCCTCTTGTGTTGCAACGGCAACTTCAGCCAACGGTTTCGAGTCAACTGGACTCACGCCATGGCGAGTCTCTTTGGTGGAACTGGGTTTCCCTCCGATGATTTGGACAAATCCGTCGTCAAAGCTCAGATTGACCGTCTTAGGAACGACCCTGTCGGCCACAACTGAGATTGCAGAAGGTGCCATGTTGAAAAATTTATAAATAAAATCAATGAAAAAAATAGTATTGGGTTATGACTTTGTGTCTTGGAAATTTTATTTTTTTGGACTAGAGAACAGACATTGTACAGCGAAAGGAAGTTATGGCGTGGTGCAATACGACTTAAAAGTACTACTCGAAGCAGCAAGGACACGAAAAAAGCGGTCCGATGTGGGGTATGGAGACTGATCATTTCGTTACTCCATCTGACCGAGGTATGTTGTACCCTCGACAAAACAGAACTGAAAACACAACACGGTCCCCTCTGCTGTCGGACCGCTTTTAGGACATGCAGCAACCACCTTAATTCTGCCTACTTTTTGATGGCTGTATGGCGGTCCGGGCGAACGGGCAGAGTCATTGGGCACTGCTAATTACAAGTTAGTTTTACTTTTGGAGAACAGTTACGACGTAAACATCACGTAAAACCCCCAACTCAAAATTGAAAATTTTGGAGAAGCGATATATACAACATAGATTTGAAGTAAAATCTTTGGAGAAGCAATATACGAAGTACACATCATGTAAAAAAAGAGGAGATTTTTTGGAGAAGCAATATACGACGTAGACATTGCGTAAAACTCAGTCTTGGCTAAAGAGATTTTTAACTGTATTACAGATAGAACTAAAGACTTTCATGACTAGGTACTAACTAATATTGGAAAAAGTAGGCAAGCCCGCTTTTGATCAAGAACACCCCAAATGATACTTTTTCTTAAGTCCAGGACTAATTTTTTTTTTCTTTTTCTTTTTTGTATATATTTTATCCCTTTTTTGTGTCTGAGTGTTTGTGCGTGTGTGTTAAGCTCAAGGATGGCATTTCAGGAGCTTAGAATAAGTGATGCTAACTTGTGTCAAGTCGGTGGTGTTTAACGCTTGTCACGTCTGCCTTTAACGACACAAGACAAATCTCCCACAGGGAGTCCGATTGGAAAGTCGACAATCTCGAACATAATAGCCACCAACATATACCACCCGGCAACACAGGTCACAAACAAAGATGCGCCGGCTCCCTAAAATAACAATTAGCACGAATTTTACGCGCATGAAAAGAGAACAACCCCCCCCCAAAATAGACTTACCACAAACATTCTGTGGACTTTCACTGTGGTCCCAGCCAGGTCATCCGCCTGGTACCAAAAGGCAGCAGTAAGCATACCAAAAGCCGGAAGAAGGCTCAAGAAGAGGATCACGAAAACCACATTTGTTCGTAGAGCACAAATTAGGAACATGAAGGCCAGTAGACCCATCGTTAGCAGCCAAAATCCTAGAGCGGAGATGTTAGCTTATGGATTGGGTAGAATTGAAACTGGGGCCTTTTTTGCATTCATCATTCAAAGTATGAACTTACCGAGACTGGCATTAAACCTGGGGTTGGCCATGCCTGCGGTTGGGTGGTCGAGATCCGTAGCGTAGAATGTGTAGGCTCCGAAGTTAGGATTGAGTACGCCTCCAAAAGCAAACCAAAAGCCACCGAAGCTGCAGAATGCAGTCGCTGGAAAGCTGTTTCCCAGAATCCACTCGAGCACTCCGCTGAAAAACATCAATAAGCCTCCCATGAAGAAGTAGACGGAACTGAAGTTGCAAATAATGTGTTAGCAAGAGCAGCAAGAGCATGAAAATCAAGCGGCTACGAAGAGAAAGAAGCAAACAAATCCAGTCAAGAAACAGCCAAGTTTGACGCACATGGTGGCGACACCAAAGTCTCCAGCTCCTCTCCAACCCATCAGATCACACGAAAGAGGCATCAACGCCAGTAAAAACCCCACAAGCGCCCTAAATGTATGAAAAAAGACTTTGTTAGACTTGTAGAGCAAAGGGATAAGCAATGGCAATGATTGGGTGCAACGGCTGTTGTAGTGGTTAATCGCTTACATTGGAGTTGGATTTCCAAAAGTGCCTCGCAAGTTGCCTTTGACATTGTTCAACGGAGAGAGATAAAGCTTCTCAAACAACTCAGGGCTCATTGTTACACTTTGAGCAGTGCGAAGCTGCCGGAGACTTTCATCGTTTCCAGCCTCAAGGTGCTTTCCACCATGGCCGTTGGAGTCAAATTCGTTATGAACGGACGACATGATGTAAGGAAAAAATAATATTGAATTTTTAGTGTTAAATCAAGAGTGAAAAGGGCTGTAGGAAAACTCGATGGCTCAATCATAACCCAGGCATGATTCGAAAAAACTTGGGGGAACCCAACCTTAAATGTTTGGACGAATTTTGAAGACTGAAATGGAGAGAGCATAGAACGGTTAAACGGACCGTATACTTAGGGAGACACAGCTATTCACAATACAACTCCTCTGCAATTTTGAGTATGGGTTGGCTCAGGTGATTGGCGATATGGACCCAAAATAGAAAGATCTACAGCCGGTCCTGGGGTTATCATTGGTTTGCGGAGAGTGCCCATGGGGAAATGAGCTAGCAATGAAACACGTCCACCTAAAGGACAGCCGTATCCCCGTATCTTCCCTGTAGGACCGCGGCAAATATTGTACATTCTTAACGGACCGCTTACCCCATGGAGAAGTGGAAATGAGCCACAAGAGTACTCCAATTCCTTTTCTGCGAAGTCACGGAAAAGTGAGCCTTGTTTTTATTTAAAAAAAAAAAATACATCGAGAATCCGACCATTAGGAGGCTTTTCCGTTCCGCTACCAGCCTCATTGTCTCGTTCTTCCCCGCTTCCTTTGTTTTCCGACACAATTTTCCCCGCTTTCTTTGCCGTCCATCACAGATGATCATCACCATCACATATCTGATGTCTCATTACAGTATACCTCCAGCGGAGCACTGGATGCTGGGAAGGGCGGTGTCAGCAGTCATCAAAGTGTCTGCTTCCACCCCAAAGGCCGAAAAGTCCTCGGTAGATTCGACCATGTCGTTCAAATCCAAGTTGATAGAATAAGTACTGCCATCAAACCATTCTGGGGTAGATTTACTTTCGGATGTCCCGGCATCCAACCCCAACCGCGAGCACATAAGACCATAGTCGACTATCGGCCAAAGAACCTTTTCTATGTCTGCGTCGATGTCTGCTGGTACATTTGCGTCGATATTCATCATAGATGCTAAGACGCTTGCATCAAACAGCAAAAGCTGGAGGTGCTATGCGGATGAGGAATATAAGTCAGCATGCATCCAACGATCACATATATGGAACAGAGCGCTGCGAAGTAAAGAGTGGTCAGAAATTACCATTTTTGAAGCGTGCTCCCACACATTTCCCATCCTCTCCAAAATATCGAGAGCCTGCTTCCTATTTTCCTGAAGCTTGGATTCGGTGATTGCTGCTATCTGCATTTTCGATTGGATGGCCAACATGATGATGCTTCCCGCCAGCGTGACAATGTACCCATAAAAAGAAGCTTGAATGGGACAGCCCGCAGCAGCGGCATCGTGAAGTAGCTCAATGACCATGTTCGCATGCTCAGTGCTAGTGATGAGGCATCGCTTCTGAAAGCTGGCAGGCACTCGGTAGTGCAGCTTTTGCAGTCGCAGGTGTAGTAAAATTGGGTGGTCGAGAAGGCAGTAGCACAGATGAAACAAGGCGTAGGCAAAAACCATGTGTCCGGCGTCGCCGAAGTCGACGAGTCCATCGGTTTTTTTGTGGCTTTGAATGATGTCTGCTGCAGACATGCTGTCGATGCGCAAGTGATGGCTGACCATCTGTAGGTAATTGTTGATTGAGGCGAACTCCGATCGCTGGTCCCACGGGGCCATTTCGTCCGCTTCACACTGGTGTAGGACATACCGGGCGCAACGACCAAGAGCTGAGGCAGCTAGAATGGTCAAGGTAAAGTTGCCGTGAACGTAATCGGAGTCTATGGTCCAGTTGGCGACTTTATAGATGGTGGCTGTTTTCTGGGGCTCACCACGGCGAAAGGCATTCTCATCACACGGTAGTTGTACGTGGCAATCCTCGTCAAACATGGCAGGCGGACGGGCTCTGCCACAAGACACAAGCTTGTCTAAGAGATAAATAGACCAGAAGCTACGCCGTCGCTCCTCTTGCTCCACCACGGACATGGTGCCGGTGGGTTCTTTCATAAGTTGCAAGTCTTGAGCAATCCGAACCGCCAAACCAATCTTGAGCCACCCAGAGCTGGTTCTACCAGCTACGAAGTTGACAGAGTCAGCATGCTGTCTAAAGAAACGAGAAGATAGTACGAAAGAAATGATAAAAGTTGGCTAAGAAGGGAAGTAAACCTGGGTCCTACCAGTAAAATCGATAATTGCCAGAATGTTGGTAGTCTGGGCTACGGATAGATTTGGGCAATTCTCTGCGGTCATGTGGTCGTTGAGAACTGACAGCCAAGCCTCCCGCGCGTAAGCTTCGGTTGCCTCCTGTTTGCAGCCCTTAAAATATGGGTCATTGGAGAATCGCATGGCCGATGCAATCACAGCGAAAACCAGACATTTTGGCAGGAAACCAAAGCGAAGTTTCTCGCGAAAATTGCTTTCCTGGAAGTAAGAGTAGGGCTGGTTATGGACATGGAGAAAATAGGTGTCAATTAACGATTGCACGACCGCATGCGGTGGCAGTTGGGAAAAGCGCCTAAGGAAAGTCAGTCAACAGTTTAAGAACAGCATCCTCGTTCATCGTCACGTACATTGTATCCAAAGGGAGCGTGGCACCAGGAGGCTGCGATACGCTCTGTGGCGCAAGAGGCTGGGGCGATGGAGTGTCGCCCAGAGGGCCCAATTCTGGCACGCTGGCATCTTGTAGAGGAAGCGCAAATGCACGGTTGGATATCTCATCGATGTCCGCCCCGCCTATGCTGTATCTACGGACATGGCTAGAACTATCATGAGCATAAGTTGAGGAAGACTGTGCGTCGGTAGCCAACCCTTGGTCACTAATCCAAGCCAGCTGGGTTTCAATCTTCTTGATACGCTTCAGAAGCTCCGGCTAGAAAACATCAATCAGTAATTTGCGCAGTCTCGTAATTTGCTCAGTCCCCCCCGGCGGTGGGATTAAAAAAACAGCAAAAGTAGGGTTCAGACACTAGTCTGGACTCATTTCTCACATTCGTAGCTTCGGACGTCTGCAATGCAGAAGTGGTTGATAATGCTCGAGACGTCCGGGCCTGTTGGGAAAACGGTTTGTATTGACAGAAGAGACCGGCTCGTTGACAATTATTACAAAATGGCTTCTCACCGGAGCATTTTGTTTTGCGGTGACTACGGAACCTGATGTTAGCGAAGAACAGGTAAAAGACAAGAGATATGGAGGCAGGACGGGAGCATTACCGGCAATATGTGCATGCCTGACGTATCCGTCGGATGGCACCGGATACTGGGGCCGAAGAGCAGGTGCTTGAGCCCGGTCCCGTGGTCCGAGACTGATTTTGAGGGCTGGAAGCAATCATGCTGAAGGCAATAAATATGGAAGAGCAGCCAGAAAACCGAAGCCGACAGACGATACAATTAACAGGCAATCGGTTAGAAGTTGATATAATCTCAAGGGTCACGCTTTTTTTATTTTTTTTGATGGCGTATCCTTGGCTTTCATGAACAGTGTTTGTCGAAAGAAGGAAGCTGAAGAAGCTGGGAGCCGAAAAACAAATGCCGCAGGTGCTAAGAAATACGAGTAAAAAGAAAGGGAGAGGAAAGTCGAGGCGGGGTATTGTTACTCCATACTTGAGAACCTCGGGCTACAAACATGGCGTTGTGTAAGTGCGTCGTATTTTATTAGGAGGTACTCCGTATTATTACTAGTAATTTCACATTTTTCCCATTTCCCCACACCTGGCGACCTGGCGAGGTGGGAAACAGGGCCAAGTCGAAAAAATGGAACCTGGTGGCATTTTCTTCTTCAAGTACTCTCGTAAATACCATCCTCTTTTTGCGACGTAACTCGTTCCCCATGGGGTAGACTCTAGCGGAAATGCGGAAACACCATTGGCCCAAATCTGACAAAAGAAACCGACTAAACAGAAAGAAAGTGGGCAAAAGTCGGACATTCTCTCAGCTAATGACTCTCAGAGGTAATGCTACTTTAACTGGAAATGGGCAAGTGTCACTGAACGAGATGTCGGAAATAGTACCGAACTCCGTCTACGACTGCTATAATTCGATGAGTCTTTTGGCCAAGCCCTTGACGTACATACTCGTAAGTGCTCACGGGGATCCCCAGTGGGGATGGTAGAAGGTTGATCAACAAGCAAAGGGCCTCTAACTGGGCAGCCCACTGCTGGTTCAAGCCAACGAACAAAACTAAAGTACATACAAACAAAAAAGACCATTGGAGACATTTACAGCTTCGACAAGCGGGCCGGTTTGCTCGCCTTCACCAGCTGGTTTCCAATTCTGCGAGCAATGTGCTTCTGATGCTTGCCGCTACCGGTCTTGGGAATGTCGTCACCTACGCCGGGGTCGCCGACCCAGAAGACGTAGGTCGGCTCCTTGACCCTACCCAGCTCCTGTGACACCCATTTCCGCACAGTCTCATGCGAGGGTCGCTCGGCAGCGTCGCCGCTGGCTTTGAGGAAACAAGCAACAACCTCGCCGTACCGACGGTCTTCGACCCCAACCACGCAGCTTTCACTGATGGCGGGATGTGCCAACAGCCGGTCCTCGATCTCAGCTGGGGATATGTTCTCCCCGCCTTTGAATGATTCACATTTGTTAGCACCGAGAATTCGCCTACCCCACTAAGACAATAAAGCGTGCTGTAGCCGTAAATTGCGCGCCAGTAGTTGAGACAGGAGTTCATACATACCTCGGATTATAAGATCCTTGATGCGTCCCGTTATATGACCGTAGCCGTCGGCATCCAAGTAGCCCTCGTCGCCGGTGTGCATCCAAATCACACCGTTCTCGTCTCGTCTCATGACCTGTCGCGTTCGCTCTTCATCTTGCCAGTATCCCTTTTGGAGAGCAAAGCCTGCAGTGCAGATCTCTCCACGCTGGCCGAACGGAAGAGTACGTCCCTGGCTATCAACCGTCTTAGCCGAGGTGTGGGGAAGAACCCTTCCAATAGTTTCATGGCGCCGTTGCCGAGTGTCATCCAGAGATGTGATAAAGGTCACGGGACTGGTTTCCGTCATCCCATATGCAATTAGCATGCCTGGGATGCCCATCTCCTCTTCAATGCTTCTCATGAGTGTCGGGGAGACCATCGCTCCGGCTGCGAGGCCAGTGCGGACGTTTGTGAGCTTGTAACCCTTTGCTCGCATCACTTCCATCTCGGCAATGAACATGGTTGGTACGCCGAGAAGGGCTGTGGCCTTTTCCTTGATTACGGCTTGGAGGACCAGCTCAGGGTTGAAATTGTCCGAAGGAAACACGATTGGACTTCCGTAACACAGACAGGCAAGAAGACCCATGACGAGACCGAAGCAATGGAATAATGGAGGTGGACAGCAGACCACATCTGCCTGCGTCAGGCGCATGGCTCCTCCCACAAAGCGCGCATCGTTTAGAATATTGCTAATACACCAAACATTAGTCCATGGCTGCCATTTCCTTGCCTATTTGATTTGCGCAGCCTTTATGACTTACCTATGCGTTAAGCAGGCTGCTTTAGGCAGGCCGGTAGTCCCTACATGTACTGGTTAGTCTCTCTACAGATTATACGAAGGTAAAAAAAAAAAAAAAAAAAAAAAAAAAAAAAAAAAAAAAAAAAAAAAAAAAAAATTAATTGAACGGAGCGGGTGGTAAAGGCAAGTTTATAATATCAGAATTAACGCGTTTAAACGGGGGGT
>JADHKP010000024.1:0-24284 GCA_019925385.1 Raffaelea deltoideospora | reverse complement strand
TTTTTTTTGAGTGTGATTTACCCTAATTTAATCTGATTTACTATTTTCATATAATCACTATTTTAAAAAAAAAAAAAAAAAAAAAAAAAAAAAAAAAAAAAAAAAAAAAAAAATGAATGGCACGGACCTGATGTGAACTGCAAGTTTAGAATATCAGAATTAACGACTTTACTCTCGGCGTGCCTCACACGTCGGTCATCAACGCCGGATGCGGCTGCCGTTTCAAGAAACGACGCATACGACCTCAGCCCATCAATATTGGCAGTGGTGTCGACTGTCCTGGCTGCTCCTTCGAAGCTGAACACTTGCTGTAAGGTAGAGCCTTGCTGTTTTGAAAGGTCGACCATGGTGGCGATATGCTCATGCAATGATCGGCTGCCAATCGTCTTGGCCAAAAAAAGCAATTTGCAATCTGATTTTCAGCGTCAGCGCCGCCTTTCAAAATAGGCATGGTGAAACAAGATAGGAATAACAGCAAAGGAATGATAACGCACTGGCCCGCTTAACTGCCATGCTCACTTCGTGGGCTGAAAATGTGTTATTGAGAACGACGGCCGCACAGCCTATCCTCCCTGCGCCGAGGAATACTTCGACATATTCCATTCGATTTCCGCCCATGATGCCTACGGCATCACCGTGTTGAAGACCCAAAGCCAGCAAACATTTAGCCACAAGCATGCTTCGATGTGCCAATTCTCTGTATGACAAGCGGGCTGCTTGCCATGGCACCACAACAGCATCGGAGTCTTGGAAACGGTTGGCCTGCTCGTCTATCAAAGTGGAAAGGGTTTTTTCCCAGAGTGGAGGCATGTCAGGTCCGACAACAACGCCTGTACTGCTGCTTTCGCAGGCAATCGACTGCGCCGACATTTTTTGTCTATTTTTTAAGGAATAAAGGTAAAAATTGAGGCTATAGGAAAGTGAAAAGAGTGTTCTATTTCGCGAACATTGGTGGGATGCTGTGAGCAGCTAAAAGGGATCAACGAAGCATGTGAGAAATCTAGCTTTCTATAGGTGACCAAATAACTGATGACCATTTAACTTCTACATCCTATATGCTGTCTCAAGTTCCCCGTGCCTTTTTGAGCCCGGCCGGCCAAGTCTACTCATTTCACTACATCGGACCGCTGTGGGGACCGCCCTGGCCGTAATAACACAACTTTGCGGGGCCTCGGAGAAGTGTTCAGTAATAAAGAAATTCAAAGCCCGATACAGAACTATTTCAACAGCGCAAAGAGCATTAACATAATGCAATGGCCATTTGAAAAATGGTGCGTATCAAAGATAGCCCGGGGACCCGATTTATCTGCAGTTTGTAGGGGATTTGCAGACAGGAAATAACACAAAAGTGATATATTTGCGCCACAATTGGGACCATCCAACCCGGCACCTCAACGGACCGCAAACGGAAAGGCAAATACCCCAGTCGTACAATTGTGGAGTGGGCAAAAATCCCTCCGCATTTTGGACACGGGGTGGCACCCATAGCGCCAATTTATGCCATTTATGTGAACAGCATTATCTAGATATGAATCAGTGCATCGAAGAATCGACAGCGGGTTTTTGGACGAGAACTCTTGATATCCAAAACACAAGGCCGTTTTTCTGTCCTTTTCCATTTCATATTTCACCTTTACCATGGCGTGTTGTTACATTGCGGCATTTTGTATCCACCAACTAGTAAAGACATGCCAGTTTCTGGACATTGGGGAACGCATCCAGTACAATGAGGACAAAGAGCATAATCAAGGACTAGGGAGCGACCTCTTCGCTGATGTCTCTCCCACAAAAAAGTCCGAAAACCATAGAGCCTCGTCAACCGCCCTTGTGCTCTCACTGGGTGGCATGACATGCACGGCTTGTACCCATACGATCGAGGACGCCATATCTGCCCTCCCGGGCGTTGGCAAAGTGCGAGTGTCCTTGACCCTTCAGCAAGCTACGGTTATTGCGGAGGAAAACCAGACGCTTGATCCAGATGCTGTACTTCAGGCTGTTCGCGACACCGGATACGATGCAGAACTAGGGCCTCGCTCACCACAGCAAATTGTGGATTTTTTACAGGAGCGAGGAACCACAGATCGGCTCAAATCTACCTTTTTTCTTCTGTGCCGTTGCGCGGCGATCCTACAAACACTGTCGTTTTGCCAGGCTATACCGCTACCGTCAGCATCCATTTCCACGTTGGTTCGATCGCTGATCCAACTTGCATGCATGGCTGTCACTCTCTATATACAAGTGGTTCCGATCGCCTGGATCCACGTGGATGGATGGAAGTGGCTGCGAGGCGGATCACTAAACATGAACACGCTGTCGTCGATGTCAATGGGTTTGGCATCGCTTTTGCCATGTCTAGATTGGCTGCTGGCCGGGCGCCATGACGCAAGTTCTCTGCATTCCACGGCAGTCGGCCTCGGGCTCGTTATAGTTGCGGGAAAATATATCGACAGTTTGTCCCGCCGATCAGCATCAGCGAACCTCGCCCACATATACAAACCTATGCTCCAGGCCGACTTTTACACCCTATATCCCGAAATGAAGGTTTGTGTGTTGTGTTTTGTTTCAAATGAATTAAAGTCGGTAAGGGCGTGAACTGACTTTAGACTCCAAAAAACAGAAGGTACCAAGCTCTTTTTTGAGGCCAGGTGACAAAATTGTCATCGAGCCCCATTCTGTAATTGCCTGTGACTGCTATGTTTTGGAAGGGTGTTCTCTCGTGTCTGAATCGATCGTCACCGGTGAGAGTTTGCCAGTGAAAAAAGCCACGGGCGATTTTCTTTTGGGAGGCACACGAAATCTGGGCGGACGGCTCATCTGTGCTGTGCAGCGAGAGAAAGACTTGTCCTTCTACACCAAGCTGGTACAGAGTGCAGCAGAGTCCAGTTCGGCTACATCGGGTGAGCATCGGTTAACCGACAAAATCACGAAACATTTTGTTGCAGGTATCCTCATGCTTGCAACGGTGGCCCCATTATTTCATCTGTTCCCACAGTTTGGCCAAATGCAACTCTATGATCTCTTCCACGACTGGGTCATGCATGCTATCACAATCCTAACTTGTGCATGCCCGTGTGCCATCAGTCTTGCAATTCCATCGGCGGTCGTGGCTGCTATTGTAACGGCATGCAGCAAGGGCATCATCATCACGGGTGGCATCAGCACCATGGAAAAACTGGAACAATCAAAAACTGTCGTCTTCGACAAGACAGGAACACTGACGCATGCGAGTCTTGATGTGGATGGCTTAATTGTTACTCCAGTTTGGGAAGGCCGTCGTGCCCAGCTGTGGGAACTCACTTGTGCCCTTGAAAGCTTTGCGATCAACAACGGGCATCCCGTTGCGCGCGCTATTTTCAGTGCAGGTCTGCGGGAACTCGGAACTGCATGGGCAGATAGGCAACGTCTTCGACAGTGCAGAAACATCGTCAACGAGTTCGGCAAAGGGATTCGGGGGGATGTCCAGATTGGGTCACATCTATGGCATCAAGTGGCCGTGGGAAGCTTGCGATTTCTTAAGGAGACAGGGGTCAAAGGCATTCCAGATGATCTTCCATTTTCCGGACAAATCGACACTACTGGTACACTTCTTGTGTACGTCAGCATCGATAATCGATACGCCGGAACATTTCTTATTGCGGTATGTTTCGTAACGCCATGGGGGTCTGATACTCTTTTGTTTTTTATCCAGACACTAACAGCACATGAAAACAGGATGCTATCCGAGAAGAAGCACACGCTGTCATAAAACGGTTAATCGAAGACGGCTATGAATGTAAAATGGTATGGATATGAAGAAAATTAAAATTTCCCAGCCGAAGCATTTGCTATGATTCTGATAATTAACCTTTTTCATTCTAGCTCACGGGCGACACGAAAGAAACGGCCTTGCGGGTTTCGCAGCAGCTAGGGCTACCAATTCTTCAAGCACAAGCGCTCCCCGAAGAGAAGAAAAATCACATTATGTCACTTCAGAAATCTGGTCGTGTCGTGACCATGGTCGGGGATGGCCTGAATGACCTACCTTCACTTGCCACTGCCTGCGTTGGTGTTGGCCTTCAGAAAGATACTACGCATGACGTCGTTGGGGGTGCGGCTGTTCTCCTTGTCAATTCCCGGCTCGATTCGATCATAGATCTCTACACAGTAGCCAAGATGACGATGAGGCAGATACGATGGAATCTGGGCTGGATTTTCACCTACAACGCCTTTGCACTTGTCCTTTCAACTAGGCTGTTTACACCCTTCCACGTTTCCCTGACACCGTAAGTCTGTACCAGTCTGCGCGTTGCCGAACTAATGCCTTTGCAGGAATAGAGATTGCTAATACGGTATGCCAGATCACTTGCCGCACTCCTCATGTCGGCATCTTCAGTCTTTTTAACACTGCAAAGTTTCCTTCTGCGAAAGCGACTGGAGAAGATCGGTGACGGTACGGCGAGTTTTATTGCCACGTAGTCATTTATTACTAGATGATTATCGTAATGAATATTTGGCAGTTTTATATTTAAATATGGTACATATTGATAAAACGAAGCAATTATGATAAAATTATTTAATATGTAGCGACACGACTTGGTGTTTGCCCACGCGGCAACAATGACCTAAAGCTTGCTTGACTTATCTTGCTGTGGTTGATAGCTGTCCCAGTCGATTTTCTGTCGCTGCTGGAACTTCTTTACGCCGTAGGCACCTGGACCATTAGGCTGCATCATCTCGTGGAAGAGCTCTCGAATGACTTGTTTCTGCTTCTCCTGGCCACCGTCCGTCCAGGCAACCTGGACGAGGCTCTTGCACATACGTGAAGCATCAGATGAGACTGCCTTGAGCTTAGAAAGAAAGTCGTCCACGGTGTTGGCCAGGGTGGTAGCATCCTTCACCACGCCGGCAATGATGCCACGGGCATGCAATTCCGAGGGCGAAACGACACGGGCGGTGAGCATTGCCTCTCTGGCCAATGGCAACCCCCACTCACGAACAATGTATGGCGAGATGGTTGCTGGGCACAGTCCCAGCTTGGCCTCGCTCAACGTGAAGTTTGCTGCGCTTGTACACAGCCGAAGGTCGCTTGCGAAGGCGAGGCCCACACCGCCGCCAAACGCGGGTCCGTTTACAGCCGCGATGGTTACTTTGGGAGAGTATTCAATGGCTGTGAGTAACCGGGAGAGACGCTGCAGCTGCTGTTCGACTGCCGAGTCGTCAGCAGCTACAGTTGTGCTGTCGCGGCCAAGGTCCATGCCGGTGCAGAAGAACTTCCCACGACCGGTGAAAACAATGCGATGAACCGACGGGTCTTTGGCCGTTCGGTTTAGGATCTCCACGAGGTCACTGATCATCGTGGTGGTCAACGCGTTGCCATTATCTGGACGATTCATCGTAATCCGCAGGTTGACGCCGCGCCGATGCACAAGAAGGCCATCTGTCTGTTGAGCGAGCGTCCAAGCGGGGTCGCTGCCGCTGCCAGTCGCTGTCGAAGGCGGTGCCGAACCGGTCTTAGAATTTGGCACCGGAGTACATGGTATGAGAGCTGGTTTGGCAGTCGTCCTAGACGCCTTAGCCATGAGTGCCGCCCCCACTCTGCTACTGGTCGACCGAGAGAGGTGGCTGGAAATCCAAGAGCCGATGGCGGCCAGCTTTGTCAGGTCGACGCCTGTTGCCACGCCAGCTTGGGCAAACATGTAAACGAGATCTTCAGTTGCGACGTTTCCTTGAGCTCCTGGAGCAAACGGACAGCCACCCAACCCGGCTACGCTGCTATCAAAGGTGCGCAGTCCAAGGCCATATGCCTCCCAGACATTGGCTAGAGCCTGGCCGTACGTGTCGTGGAAGTGGCCAGCCAGTTTCTGGACCGGAACTCCATTCGCCAAAAGATAACTAACCAGGCGGTGCACATCTGCAGGGGTGCCGACGCCAAGGGTGTCTCCCAGGCTGACCTCATAACAGCCCATGGCAAGCAGCGCCTGGACGGTTTTAAGAACCGCATCCGGCGGCGTTGGTCCGTCGAACGGGTCGGAAAAAATACAAGAGACGTACCTATATAGTTTTGTTAGTGGGCGACTCTCTTTGTGTGTATGTATTGACGTGCAAGTGGTAGAATGGCTGAAGTTTCATACCCACGGACGATCATTCCTCGTGCTTGGGCTTCCTTCGCGACAGCGGCTGCTCGCTCCAAGCCTTCACGAACAGTGCATCGTATGTTTGCCTTGCTAAACCCTTCAGAGGCACTGATGAAGACTGCTACACTCCGCACACCCCTCTCAGCAGCCCTTATGGCAGCTTTGGTATTTGCGACAAGCACAGGCAGTGTCAAAGACGCATCGTTGAGAAGTGCTTGTATTTGCGGATGACCGAGGAGTGCTGGGCCGTCAGCTAATTGCGGCACGGCCTTTGGCGACACAATCGATGTTAGTTCAATCTGCTTGAGTCCAGTGTTGTAGAGCCGTCCAATAAGATCAATTTTGATATCCGTGGGAACTTGTTTCTGGACATTTTGAAGGCCATCTCGAGGGCCAACCTCGACGATTGTCACTGCCGGCGACTGCATTGCAAAAATGATGAGATGAATAGCAGCAATTTTCGGCTCTAAGATACAGGAACATTGTCGCGCAGTAAATATTGTAGAAGCGTCGGTTTTATTGTTTTAGTATGGATTGTTGGTGGGGACGGCACCCGGAAACCTCGGTCCGGTTGGACTGCCCTCTAGTGTCTACTGGTGTACTCGTAGAAGCTATCTTTATGTATGCGATGGTTGCCCGTTTTATGATATATTGTTATAGCCTTGTCGTCTACAGCTCAGTATTCTGATTTAATGTCACTTTCTCATTACTTGTTCAATTTCCTTGGCTACAAAAAATAGAAAACTGACAATATGGCAGCCACCTACGAGTACTCTACTGTGACTTCATCACTGGACCTTGATGACAAGCGGTTTAAAGAAAATCGAGAAAAATGGACTGCTGTGCTGGAGAAGTTCGAATCTGCCCTTCAAGCAGTCAGCAGTGAGGGCAATGTTGCTTCCCTGGGGCGACACCAGAAACGTGGCCAGCTTCTTCGTGAGTGTTTTGTTTTCTTGTTTTGTTTAAAAAGAATTCTCTGTATGGCCACATAACGTGTCTTTGGACCATACTAAATATTATTCAAATCGTAGCTAGAGATCGAATTGCTTTGCTACTAGATCAGGATTCTCCGTTCTTGGAGTTGTGCCCCTTCGCCGGCTTCAACAACAGCGGTTCAACCCCTTGCGCCAACCTCATTGCTGGCATCGGAAACGTTTGGTAAGCTCGTTGCAAAACCGCAGTTTCCAGTAGCATTTCGTCAATTTACTTATTTAATTATGTACTCATGTTTATTCACAGCGGCACCATGTGTCTCCTTATGTCCCATATTCCTACTCAGAGTGGTGGAGCTTGGAATGAGATGACAGGTATGGAAGATCTCTTATTGCCCATTAATTCCTCTCCACGTTAGATTCTCATCTAATGGCCCTTACTATTTCTAGTGTTGAAAGTGAACCGAATGTTGGAGATATCGACGGAGAATAATCTGCCGTTGATTTCACTTGTGCAGTCGGTGGGTGACTGAATTTTTTCATTGTTTGAAAAGGCGTGGGAAAATCATCCAGCTTACAGGGTTTTAGGCCGGCGTCTTTCTTCCTCAACAATTTCGTGTTTTTCACAAAGGTGGCCAACTCTTCTATGACCTCGCCAATAGAACATTCCAGGGCAAGCCATCATGCGCTATTGTATTTGGCTCGTCTACTGCGGGTGGTGCTTACCACCCGGCTCTCTCTGATTACACCATATTCGTTTCCGGTCAGGCACAGGCCTTCCTGGGAGGGCCTCCTCTTGTCAAAATGGCCACAGGTGAAGTAGTCGAGGCGGAGGCGCTGGGAGGAGCTCATGTCCACGCCACCAAGACGGGCCTGGCTGACCAAATTGCCGTTGACGAGTGAGTTGTGTTATGCCCCGATTGCCCCAGAGTGATTCTCTTGTGTTTTTTGACTTGAAAAAAGAAGTCAAAGAAAGGGATCTGGAATAATAGATGATATATATATTTTGGTCTTTGAATGCTAATGAAAACTAGGTTTGACGCTATCCGCAAAGCCAGAGACTGGGTCGGCTCGCTTAAGTTGCGGTCCCGTCTTCAAACTCATGTTTTCGGTGGCAACTCAATTCAGCCTCCTCGGTATCCCATAGAGGATCTTCTCTCTCTGGTGGACCCAGACATCCGAAAGTCCTTTGACATGCAAGAGGTAGTTCTGCGCCTCGTTGATGGCTCGCGCATGAGCATTTTTAAGCCCAAGTACGGCCCCAACATGTTGACAGCGTGGGCGCATATCATGGGTATGTAACTGAATGGCCGGTTTAATGACCCAAAGAAATGCACAGGTTTCATTTATTTACATGTGAGACAGGTCATCGTGTTGGTATCGTTGCCAATCAGGTGTCTATCATCAATCCCAATGAGGCAGCCAAAGCAGCCCAGTTTATCCGAATGTGCAATCAAGAGTAAGATTGTATTCATTTCCCCTTCCTACCTCGTCCTCTTTATTCGCTAACGTAACAGATCAACACCGATCATTTTTCTACACAATGTGACGGGCTTCATGGTTGGCACAAAACCTGAACATGACGGTATCATCCGGATTGGGGCGCAGCTGGTGTCGGCAGTCTCGTGTTCGCAGGTACCTCACATTTCTATCATCCTTGGGGCATCCTACGGAGCAGGAAACTATGCTATGTGCGGTCGCGCCTACAAGCCACGTTTTATTTTCACCTGGCCCATTGGCAAGTGCAGCGTCATGGGACCTGACCAGCTGGCGGGTGTCATGGAACAGATCCAGATGGCGAAAATAGACGGTGACAACAACAGCAAAAGCAACAGCCAGCGGAAGGAAAAGGTGAAAAAAGACACAGCCGAGTTTAAAGCCCGGGCACAGGCAGACGCAGAAAGCTATGCCACGAGCAGCATGTTGATTGATGATGGCATTATTGACCCGAGAGACACTCGAGAACTACTTGGGATGTGCTTAGACGTCGTGGCGGGTAGCGGTGACGATCAGAGCAAAGGAAGCTTTTTAGCGCGTATCTGAATTAGCACTCATAGATAGTTCATGGCATTCCCTGTAGACTCTATACTGAAATCACACCAAAAATAATATCATAACATCAAAATTGACAACTTCATCATTCATGAAAATGCCTGTGAAATTTGGTTATAAGCCGCCCCCCACCTACCGACCTCGGTATCTTGTCTGAGCAGCTCACAGACATTGAATTGCCGAATGCTGGCGCGTAGCCTGTTAAATTGCCACGTCCAAGTCCCCA
The DNA here is from genome assembly GCA_019925385.1 of Raffaelea deltoideospora. Classification (NCBI taxonomy): domain Eukaryota; kingdom Fungi; phylum Ascomycota; class Sordariomycetes; order Ophiostomatales; family Ophiostomataceae; genus Raffaelea; species Raffaelea deltoideospora. The sequence goes on along the minus strand of JADHKP010000024.1, from coordinate 14,961 downwards.
TTGGGAATCACGGCCTCTAAATCCGCTAAATTCCCATCGGTCCGCAACTGAGTAATAGTGCCAGCAATAGCGGACCGCAACTGATTTTTTATTTTTTTATTTTTTTTTTGTGCTAATGGTATTCTGGGTTGCCTCATATATAGCGGAACGCAACAAATAAAAACTATGGTCGTATGGTCGTTATCAAATGAGGCAAACATGCAGTGATTTTCTTAAGAATTATTGAGGCCATGTCGTACAACCAGCAGGATGGCGAGACTCTCGGCGCTCAGCCAGCGGGGGAGCGCCTGTTTGTCGCCCCACAGCCTCTTAATCCGGCGACAAAACTGCCGCTTATACAGAAACTCTTCATTGCGAACCGTGGAGAGATCTGCTGTCGCATTATTTCTACATGCCAAAAACTTATGATCAAGACCGTCGTGGCCTATGTACGCGAGTAAGCAGGTTACCAACGCTTTGCGTGTTGCATGCAATTTACAAATAAGTCAAGGGAGTGGCGAAATAAGTCATACAATGCATTATGCTAATTTACTGCTTTCTCAGAGACGAACGGCTGCTGCATGTGCAAAAAGCCGACGAGGCCATCGACCTGGGACGCATTGAAGACCACAAGGTCAATCCGTTTCTAAACATTGACCTTCTCATTCAGATTGCCGTGAATGCCGGAGCACAGGCTATTCATCCGGGCTACGGATACTTGAGCGAAAATGCTGATTTTGCCGACCGCGTGCGGCAGAGGGGACTGATATTTGTCGGCCCCAGCGCCAGTGCCATGTCGACTCTGGGCGACAAGCGCCGTGCCAAAGACTACCTTGCCCTAAAGGCACCAGAAGTACCTTTGATTCCAGGTGTCCTTCAGCAGAATAGTACGGATCCGCGTGACCTAGCGGCAGCTGCAGATCAAATTGGCTACCCAGTGATGCTCAAGGCTTCGGCTGGTGGCGGCGGCAAGGGAATGCGTGTTGTGCGTGAAGCTGCCAAACTGGCAGACGAGCTGGCCCGCGTACAGTCGGAAGCGGCCAGGTCATTTGGTTCAGCCGACTGCATCCTCGAGAAGTTTATCGAGAATAGCAAGCATGTTGAAGTTCAGATCGTTGGCGATGGCCATGGCCACGTTATCAGCTTTGGCGAGCGCGACTGCTCCGTCCAGCGGCGCCACCAAAAGATCATCGAGGAGACGCCTTGCCGATTTCTGAGCCCGGAGGTGCGCCAAAAGATGTCTGAAACTGCTCTAACTATTGCGCGCCTCATTGGCTACGATAATGCGGGTACAGTCGAGTTTGTTGTTGACGTCGATACATCGAAATTTTATTTTCTGGAGGTCAATGCGCGGCTTCAGGTCGAGCACCCCATATCCGAGGAGGTTTCTGGCGTTGATCTTGTGGCTCTCCAGCTGTTTGTGGCCGCGGGCGGCTCCCTGGCCACGCTACCGCGCCTGCAGCGCATCCAGGCCTCCGGCCACGCCATCGAATGTCGTCTTTGCGCCGAAGATCCAGCACACGATTTTATGCCACAGCATGGACCTATATATCTGTGGCAACCTGGGGAAATCACCTCACCGGGATCATTCAACACCACCATCCGCTATGAGACTGCCCTACAGTCAGGTGCATCCGTCTCTATTCACTTTGATTCCATGGTGGCCAAGGTTGTTGTCTGGGCACCATCGCGGCAGTCTGCCGTCCAGCGTATGGCAATGGCACTCTCCCAGTTGGCGTGCGTTGGCGTTCGGACGAACCAGCTGTTCCTACAGCGGTGCCTGAAGCATCCTGCGTTTCAGGATCCGCGCTATACTACGTCAATGATCCCGCAGTATCTGGATCAGCTGCTCTTGGAACAAACCCCTGAGCCTCTAGCTGAGATCGCTGAGACGATTATCCCGAGTCTATTTATACGCGGTTTACAAAATGCGTACAACCAGAAGCGGGCGGCCGCGACGTCTATTAGACGTCCCTTTTCTGAGGTTAGGCGGACCTTTCGGAATCAGAGGCACGACCCTGTGAGTATACAGAGCGACATTATCGATTCCCGACTCTGTGCCTGGCAATCGACTCTGCCAACTGAGCCTCTGCAGACAGGAGAGGTCTCCATCTTTGACATACCGCAGGATGATCAGGCTAGCCTGTCTGCAGCTGATCGGTACAATCGCATAAGCAATTTACTTCGAAGCAGAAAAACCGGCAAGCATCAGCCCATCATCTTTCGGCTACATGCATTTGAGGTGGCTTCATCAAGCTCGTCTTCCACACACTCGCTTAACCAGTCGTCTGCTGTGATTGTCATTAGCCTAGATGGCGCCCGGTTTACGGCACATTGCGTCGTCCCCTCCGAAAGTGCAGACCATTTGAATCAGTCCCAAGTGTTACCGTGTCATTTCCCCCATTTAGGGGAGTGGCGCAATGTTCAGAGACATACCCTTTTGTCCTATGCAGAAAGCTGCCGCCAACAGGATAACGCAGAAAATGGAGCCATAGGCGGCGAAATCAAAGCACCCATGCCATGCAAGATACTGTCGATTCAGAAGTCAAATGGAGACCGGGTAGTTGCGGGTGATACGCTTTTGGTCATTGAAAGCATGAAGATGGAAGTGTCCATCAAGGCAAGCACGGATGGCACATTCAAGACAAATTGGAAACAGGGAGATTTTGTGAGTGAGGGCAAGGTTCTTTGCCATGTTGAATAGAATGAGCCATTTGTTTTTAGAAAGCAATAGAAAGATAGAGAGTATTATATCATATAGTATTTTATCATAGAAATATAAGAAATAGGATCGTCCTGAACAGTCAATTTAGCGCCAGTGTGGTTAGAAGCAAGCCTTTGATTGCGCTTTAGCTGTCCCGTCACGCGATTTTTTTTTTTTTTTTTTTTTTTTTTTTTTTGATGGAGGTAAGTGTTTTGAACAGACTGCAGTAGCTTGATCGATGGAAGGAACAAATATTTAGACAAATAAAAAGTAGATTTCAAGTTGACTTAATGGTTGCGATAAATATACATAGATCAAATAATTTTTACAATTTCTTTCATGGCATCAAGCATATTTTCGGAGACATTTTATCTAACATTGTAGAGAGCTTTGAGTTGTCAGCCATACGATGCACACAGCTCCATGTGCCGCCATGGCAAATCTCTTGAATCCACTGTTTATTGGAAGACTACCACAGACGCTAGCATCCGAAACTCCGCGGCGCTACATATCTACATTTATGAACTCGAGAGGTGGCCGTTGAAAATAGTAAGTTGAACACCCACCGGGGAGTAACGGGAACATTAGTAAAACTTGAGAGTGTAAGAATAAACGAAAAGTCTGAGATATTTTAGTATTAACACTATATTAATTGCTTCGAGGAAGTTGCCTCTCAAACGAAACAAAAATGAGATACATAAAGCTCGAGCCACCGAATGGCCGCCTGGTTTGACTGAATCCTTAGCTGTCACGCACATTCTGAAGCCATCAAGCAACTCTATGGTCAAAATGGCAAATACATACACAGGTTCCTCAGCAAATGGCCATTCCACCCAAAATGGAAATGGCTTTCCGACAACGATGAGACAATCTCAGTTCCAAACCGATGTTCTCGTTGTTGGTGGCGGCCTTGGCGGTGTTGCTTGTGCACTTGGGGCGTTGCGCCGAGGACGACGTGTCTTCCTGACAGAAGAGTTCGAGTGGCTGGGTGGTCAATTAACGAGCCAGGCAGTGCCTCCGGATGAGCATGCCTGGGTAGAGCAGTTTGGAATCACACGGTCGTATCGCGAGCTCCGCGACAAGATACGTGCATACTACCGGGAAAACTATCCACTTACCATGGAAGCTCGCCAGCGCCCCGATCTCAACCCCGGCGCCGGGTCTGTCAGCCGGTTGTGCCATGAACCGCGCGTGGCCGTTGCTGTCATCGAATCTCTGTTGATGCCATACCAGTCAGGTGGTAAGCTGATCGTCTCAAAGCGAACAAAACCTATATCCGCTACATTGGACGGCGATAAAGTTACTTCAGTCATACTCCAGGAGCTTGACGGCGGCGGCAAATTTACGGTTTCTGCACCTTATGTTGTGGATGCGACAGAACTGGGTGACCTTCTACCACTGACAGACACCGACTACGTGACGGGCTTCGAGTCACAAAAGGATACAGGCGAGCCCAGTGCGCCACTGGAAGCCCAGCCAGACAACCACCAGGCCTTTTCCATCTGCTTCGCTGTTGACCACATTGAAGGAGAAGACTACACCATTAAGAAGCCTGCAAGCTATGACTACTGGCGCAATCTGGTACCGGATTTTTGGGGCGCACCCCTGATCGGCCTCAAGGCCCCAGAGCCGAAAACGCTTGAAATTGTTGAGCGCACGTTCTTACCCCATCCAGCTGATGACGACCCTCTCTCTATCCTGGGAGACCAGAGCCGTGTACGCGGTGACATGGACCTGTGGAGGTTCCGACGCATTGCCGCACGGAAAAATTTCGTGCCCGGGGCGTATGACTCGGACATCGTGCTGGTTAACTGGCCCATGATCGACTACTTCGAAGGCTCCATTATTGACGTCAGCGAATCCGAGTACAAAAAACACATCAAGCGCGCCTCCGAGCTCTCATACAGCATGCTTTACTGGCTCCAGACAGAGGCACCGCGGCCGGATGGTGGTAAGGGTTTTCCCGGTCTACGTCTGCGTGGTGACATTACTGGAACACGACACGGGCTCGCCATGGCACCTTACATTCGTGAGAGTCGGCGCATAAAAGCTGTTACTCGCGTGGTTGAGCAGGACCTCGCCCTTGATGTGCGTGGCAGTAAAGGGGCTGTTCACTACCCAGACAGTGTGGGCGTTGGCATGTACCGCATTGATCTGCACCCGTCAACGGGCCACGACAACTATATCGACACCGCCTGTTGTCCCTTTGAGATTCCCCTCGGTGCACTGCTGCCTGTCCGTCGGTCAAATCTACTCGCTGGTTGCAAAAACATTGGCACGACTCACATCACCAACGGCTGTTATCGCTTACATCCTGTTGAGTGGAACATTGGCGAGGCCGCTGGTCTCCTGGCAGCCCATTGCCTCGAGTCTGGTTTAAGCCCCCACGAGGTTCAGGCAAATCCGGTATTATTTGCTATTTTCCAGAATATGCTTGAGGCAGAAGGTGTCGAAACGAAGTGGCCCGTGGTCAAGGCGTACTAACTAACTTGTGCTCAAGTGACATTTGACTTTATGTGACTTGATGTGTGTTCTGTGGCTTATTTAGAAATATACTTAGAAATATACTAGACTCCATATTCCGCAATGAGCATGTGTACTATAGTTATGATTGCCATCTACCTAAAACGATCCATTGAAAGACAGCTGCATTTTCTTTCCCTTAACCCTTTTTAAATGTGTGTGCTGCCTGGGCCTTGCCGCAATTCCCTAAGCAGCTACCTACCTCTTTCCCATGGCAAAGCGTTGTAAACCAATCGTTGTAAACCAGGGCATCACTCCATTGCACAATTTTTCTAATATCCAAAAAGCTACGTTATCAAAAACTACCACCATTGCCGTAATTATCATTAGCTGCATGTGATTTTTCACGACGCTATTTCTCTGACGAATAAAGAGAAATCACGCTGCTTTTGGCATTCACGCAAATTGTATGTAGTCACAAGGCGTGTCATATGCACTACTCGTAGAAGGGTCGATGTGACTCTCTCGATGTCATGCCGTTAGCTGATTTTTTTCCAATGCCCCGTTACTATTGCTAAGCCTTCAATAGCTAAACACCATGTAACTATGTCCTTTTATCGTTCAATGAATGTTTCTTCAAGTGAAAGTATCGGTTTCTCAATGTGCGGGGCCCCGCGAACTCAATTGTATAGCCTCGCTTTTTGTTTGCCGGGGTGGTTCGTATTTCAATTTTATCCTCGCCGCGGAGTTTCGGCTTCGCGGAGTCGCGGAAATGATGTCAGTCTTTCCCCTATGGGTAAGCACGCTCTATGCTGGAAACCCATTTTCAAGCAAAGCCATGTCCCAAAGAAATCTAGTCAAAATCTTTGACGGAATGTGGGGAATTCCTTATTATCAAGCAGAGCTGGGGGTAATAACTTCGCGGATATTGAAAATTATTCCCACGCTAGATTCACCAGCTGGGGTCTGGTGAACAATTTGGCAAACCCTGAAGTTATCTCTCTTTTTTTTTGTTTTTTTTCTAAACTCGAGTCGCTCTACGGTCCCCGAAACTCCCCGAAGCTCATGATCAGCCATGAATGTGAAAGAGACGCTGAATTGTTATTATGAATTCTGGCCTCTTGCACGCGGGCACGCCTTTTCTGATGCTACGCTGATTGTTTTATATATGGCGATGAAGCCAACATAGAAAGGCAAGACAAATACCCTGCTGAGCAAGAACTCATTCACTCAAAGAGTTGCCGTTGCCTTGGTTGCTGTCAAAGTGTTCCCTTTCATATAAAAAAACATCAGGAACATTGATGCATCGTCTTTGTTCTTGAATCATCATCGCCACGCAGACTTTCTTCGCTGCCTATCAACAGCTTATCATCACAATGTCGTTAGCCTACAAGTTTCTTCGTCTTGCCGTACGAAACGATGCTATGAAAAATGACCCACCGGAGATTTACAATTGGAGGGTCTTCGTACTGGCTGCTACGGTAAGTTGCGCAATTCTTTTTGGCAGCATTTTCAGAAGTTTTACGGGAGGAATACAGACACTTACTGGCATCTCATTGCGCAGGGTTGTTTCGGCGGAGCTCTCTTCGGCATGGACACCGGTATCATAGGAGGTGTACTATCGATGGCCGAATTTCAAGCGTGAGAACAGATTCTTCAACATTTCGCTTTCAACACATGTTGCCAGATGAAACTTGAGACAGCTAACAGGTACGGCTTACTAGGAAATACGGCTTGGATAAGAAAACTGCCAGCGAGAATGCAAACATATCGGGAAACCTCGTGATAACGATGCAAGCTGGTGCTATTTTGGGATCGCTGCTCGCTGGGGCTTTATCAGATTGGAAGGGAAGACGACCTTGCATCATGGGTTTTGCCATGTTTGCTTTTATCGGGCCCATACTACAGACGTTTGCCTACGGTCACTTTCCTGCATTTTACATTGGCCGGTATGCTATCTCTATCCCCTCTCTCGATTGACAAGGTTATATCCTAACCTCATCTTCCTTGCCTTTAAACTATTAAATCACACCACTGCCGCGCCCTGACAGCCACCGTTTCTAGGTTTCTTGAAGGTGTTGGGGTTGGAGGTTCAACGATGCTTGGGCCTACTTATGTTACGGAAAATGCGCCACGTGCCATCCGAGGACTCCTTGTGGGCTTTTTCCAGCTTCTCCTTGTGACTGCGAGCATGTGTGCCTATTTTTGCAACTATGGCAGTCTGCTCCATCTTAAAGTAAGCAGTCATGCTGTTTCTGTCTTGTCTAGGCGGATACCAGCCGCAGTCCTCAAGTTGTGCTAACTTTGCGGTAAAGGGAAAAGCCACATATATGGTACCACTGGGCGTACAGTGCATTCCTGCGATGTTTCTCTTCTTCAGCATCACTGGCTGCCCGGAATCACCTCGATGGCTGGCCTCGAAGGACAATTGGGAAGGCGTCGTGAAGGTTTTCTCGACTTTGCGTCAACTTCCAGCCGACCACCCTTACATCCAGCATGAAGTTCAAGAGCTACAGCTACTGTTGGATCAGGAGCGCAGGTCTGTATATGGCCGAGGATTCTTGGACCAACAGAAGGAATGCTGGCTGGTCCCATCAAATCGCCGCCGCACACTTCTCGTGCTCGGTGTCATGACTATGCAGCAATGGACAGGAGTAAGTTCCTCCCTGTCTTTTCAATGTCGCCATGTTTACTACTAATCTGTGGTCGCTAACTTACCACCGCCAAAGACAAACGCCATCAACTACTACTCACCACGAATCTTCAAATCGCTTGGTCTTACTAGCAACACGGCCGGCCTTTTTGCAACGGGCATCTATGGGGTCGTACGCGTTGTTACTTGCGCTGCCTTTATCACCTTTCTTGCCGATACCATGGGGCGCCGTTGGTCCTTCGTCTGGACAGGCATCGGTTGCGGTCTGACCATGTTCTACCTCGGCTTCTACAGCCGTTTCGATCCTCCCATTTCAGGAAAACCCATAACAGCTGCAGGTTATGTTGCACTCGTCATGATATATCTCTTTGCCGCTATATTCGAGTTTGGTTGGGGTCCTGTAGGCTGGATCTACTGCAGCGAGATCCCTACCCAGTCGATGCGCGCCAATACCATGGCTATGGTCTCGGCAACACAATGGCTTTGGGGTCTTGTCGTCACCAAAGTTGGACCCATTATGCTGGTCAACATTCCATACGGAACATACTTTGTGTTTGGCTGCTTCTGTATCACATGGGGCATCATCGCTTTCTGGCTCCCAGAAACGAAAGGCGTATGTTCTTTCCATGTCTCTCTTTTATGCCAATATTTCCCTTTGTCTTAAACTTTTAAACGCGAGACAAGATACTAACTATGATGTAATTTAACAGGTCTCTCTCGAGCGCATTGACGAGTTATTCGGAACTGTTGACTTGTCAAAAGTAGGAGACTTCCAAGATGCTAAGCACAAGGACGAGGAAGGGGCTTCTCACCAAGAGTAGTAAATGATGGACAGAGTTTACATAGCATCAGTTCCGGGTAGAGTCCCATTTATTTTCCACATTGGTTAATTAGTTTCATTCCATCGCCAAAGCGCACTGGGTTCTCTCACTTCCGTCTGGCTTTAGGCCACGCATCTTTATATACATTTAGCTACTTGGTACGTTGTTACATGTATATATTAAATGAAGGCCATATCATTCCCATTTACTTTGCCTCGGCCCAGGCGTGATCTGAATCTCAAGTACTCGACTTGTTTTGAAGGGTGAATATGTCTTAGTATCTGTTGTTGTAATCGTACTTGTTTTCTTACGGCGGGCTTCAAGCCCATTTCTAGATAGAAGGCGTGCCGATACCTTGGTATTCGCTCTCTCTTTGCCACGCCCTTCCCTTTTTAATGTGACTATAGGTGTAACATAGAATTGCTCTGTAGATACAGGGATGCCGTCTAAACCGAGCCATTTTCGGCCCAAACGCACAAGGCATTGAAATATAACATAGTAGGGATCTCGTTTCTTTAATTGATGTACATTCTCGTGCAGTAAATAAATCTCAAAATTACTCTATTCTGTTCCTGAAACATCTGACTTCACCCTCGACCAGATTTGTGTCAAGTCTTGGCCACAAAACCGAGGTGACCAACCAGTTCGCTGTCGACATGACTCGAGCAATTCGACAATGAAATTTCTTTGCTTTTCTTCGTGCGTGAACATTCCCGCTAACAGCGAAAGAAGTCATGTCAGCGTTAACCCTGTATACTGGCCTGTGGCAGTTAACAGCATAAAGGCAAAGGCATCAAACATACCAATGAATACAGCTTGTGACGAGATCAGACTCGATGCATCATCCTGCAGAGTCATTCCCACACCGCAAATGATGTTGATACTGTCCTGCATGGCCGTCTGACGTACTAAATAAGACTCCGTATCCCCAATAGTAGGTTCGTTCGCGCACAAGAGAATCCGCGAAGCATGATGAAGCTGGACCGCTGAGCCTAAGCAAGCAATAACGACCGTCAGTAGTTTGTTCGTCTATAAGAATGGTCTCGCACGCGCAATATCCAATAATCTATCTGCCTCCTCACCTAGGCTCGCAGGCTCGACGTGTAAGGCCTGGAACACGGTGTTATCTAAAGTGGAAATTGGCGAGATCTCTGATGTGAGGTGTTTATGCCACTCTTCTAACATGCTGCGAAGTTCTTTGGCACGCTGGAGTCGGCGAGCGAAGACGCTGTCAGCAGCAACATGGGATTCGCGGGAGCAAAAGTTGACTATCTGCGCCATGATCCAGACTGAGCGTGATGCGAGCTCATAGGTTGACAGTGAGGCATACGGCTTTTCTGGCGACCAGGCGGTAAAAGTCTTGCGCCTCTCACTTAAGGCAGCCCATATATCCTGGCGCAGCCAAGCCCACCACACGGCACTCTTGAAGTCAGACGACTCGACTGCGGTAATTTGGGACCGTAAGATCCAGCATGCACCCTCTAGATGACGCTCCCATGCCTTCCGAGATCCATCAAGCATCTCATATGTTGAAACAATAAGCGTCGTGGCTAGAAGCTCGTGGCTTGTTTGGTACGTCCTATATCGCATGGCCTTCTGTAAGTAGTGCAGCGTTTGGTAGTAGTACTGCAACGCCACATCCCATTCCGGTGTGTTCTCGCAAATTCCAGGGTTCAAAGACAGATGACGGCATGAGAGCGCGAGGATAGCGTTCATGAGACCAGCATTACGTATCTGTAGGTCAGAGGATAGGTCTGGCATACACGCATAAAACCAAAAGAATTGTAAAGTAACTTACGGCAAGATGAGGAACCAGACTGGAGAATGGCCTTTGCGGATCGAAGAGATCAATCTAATGAAGATTAATAAGATATTGGTATATAGCAATAGTATGCCAAGCAGACATCTCTGTGATGGCCATAGAAAGGAAAATATGAAGAAAGAAAGATGGGGAATAATGAATAAATACCCATTTGCTGATAGAGGTGACAAAATTCTCAAAATATTGGCCCTCGTGAGGGAGAAGACGGATGTCCTCATCCGCTCGCCAAAGACGTTCTTCTGGGTTGCGTCCGGGCACTCCGTTCTCCGATGGGGAAGGCAACCCTTCCGTCCAAGTCACCTGCTGGTCTGGTTGCCTGTCATCGACAATCTTGGTCGCACGCTGCAGTGGCGTAATATCGTCGTTATTGGGGTAGTCAATCAGTTGTACGAGGCCTGCCTTCAATGTGGCATTAGGCTCCGTTGTCTGCATGTCAGCCCCTGTGGCATCAGTGGCCAGGAGTTCGAACCAACGCATCGTGGCGATGCTGCCGGACATGGCAGGCGACTGCGAGTCCGCATCGGGCGATACAATCGGTACAGGCGAGACAACAAAAGATGAATCTCGAGCAATATCTGAGGAAAAATAAGAGGCACTGCCTGCTGGAGCCGTCGGGCAACTGCTACTGTACGATGTGGCGTGACCGTGCTGCGAAGGATTCCAGAAAGCCGCCGGTGCGTCTATCCCGCCGTCACTGGCAATCTGTGGACCTCTCTCCACAACAGCCGCATTGGCCGTCACCGCAGGGGATTGAGATAAACCCCGAATGGGCCTAAGTGTAAGGTCCGGGCGGCTCTCGCGCACAGCTGCCACAAGATCGCTTTGCACGGCGAGGAGATCACTCAACTTTCTGAGAATCTCGAGACTTGCGGGGTCAAATCTATCCAAAGCAAATGAGTGTCCTGTCAAGCACACATAATTGCATGGGCCACATTCCCGTAGGAAGAAATTGAATTAAAGGCGTGCTCACGATGAATTATCCTTAATATCGTCATAGCGGCAGGTAGTTCCCACGGTGACACAAGAGCCGCAGGTCGGCTGCACATTATCACACTTTGTCTTCCTCACGCGGCAGAGCTGGCAGGCCCTTAAGGCTCTCTTTCTTGGATAGAACAGGTCTCGGGGCGTCGGTTCCTGTTGCCGTTTCTGCCCCGTCAGACGGGATTGCGAGTGAGGCAGGCCCGGGCTCTCCTCGGCTGACCGGTCGCTAGGCATTATGGGGCTTGTTCGTGAATCCAAAGAGTATGCACATAGCGTTATGTGGTAAGCTAAAGCATGAACTGACGGCTACATGTGGCAATACTACTCATTTTCGTGATGATGATTGAGGTAAAACCCGTTAATGAGAGTCGGGGTGGATGAGATTTTATTTAACGGCCAAAAAGTTTTTAGACTATTGATAATGCGGAGAGTATTAAACAATACTCGCCTCAATAATCTACGCCATTAGTTTGGGGAGGGGATAGAGTCGCTCTAGCTGCCGCCTTTGCTTATATAAGGCTAGCATGTGGCTAATGTACGCCATTAAACGGAGTATAAAGCCAGTTGAATTTCGGTATGAGTACTCTTTGGGAGCCGCCTGGCACAAAATGATTCTTTTTTCTGAACTCCAACAACCATTGCCACCTTACATCACGTCTCTTTTCTGCGGACTTCACTATGGCGTCAAACCAAACAAGAATTCTTTACAATCCTTTTCTCGAAGCTGAATATTTTGAGCGTGGCGGGTACGGGTTCCTGCATCAAAGATCGTAATCAAGATCCCACACCGCATCATCAACGGAACTGCAGTAGATGACGCCAGAGCTAGAGAGAGCCTAAGCATATTTCGACGAGAGCAGGCAGTGTACTAGGAGCTCTATAAGGAAAAACCACATCCTAATATTGTGCAATATTTCCTATCTTTAGACGACGCTATCTTTCTCAAGTTTGAACCGGATACGCTAGAGAAACGACTTGATCGACACCTCGACACGCCAATTCCCGAACAACGGCATTTCCGTTAGGCTAAAGAGATCAGCGGTGCAGCATCATGGCTTGAGAGTCTCGACTATTTCCATGGCAATTTGCGGCCCAGCAACACTCTCCTTGATTAAAATGAACATGTCAAGCTGTGTGACTTTGGTCGCACCATCAAACGTGGGGAAAAAAATTCAAACTGCGACCTACCCATTTTATCGTCCGTCCTGAGGATATGCACTCGCCGGTCCTACACATGAGCAATTCTCTATAGGCTCTTGCATGTACAACATTCGCTTCTGTGAAATGCCGTACAGTCCGCTGCCCACTCCCACAGATTACCAAAATATGTACAACAAACTGGTCTGCGGTGAGTACCCGTCGACTGCAAGCGATAATATCCTTGGCTGCATTATATCAAACTGCTGGAATGCGAAATATGCGTGCATAAAGAGTGTGGAAGAGGCCATAAAAATAGCGGTGGCCAATAGGGATGAAAACGATACTGTGGCAACTACATTACCCGCAGATGAATATGATAGTTGCTTGAAGTTGTGCCGTGCATTCAAAGAGGCGCAGAAGACTCCGAGGGATAGCGCTTCAATCGAATCTAAGCCGCTTGCTGATGTCGTCAACAGCAACGAATGTGTACTCTGTCTTACTTTTCATCAACATACTGCTCTGTCCTAGAAGGTGAAACCCAGCTCGGTCACCTTGAGCAGAACTGGCCCCGGCTCCTTCAGACTGGGGTTCGTGCTAAGGCCAAAGCTGAGCTCCAGGACCCCAAAGCCGAGGCTGGGTACCGTAATGTCCTTGAACAGGAGTGTGTGAACCATGATGGACGTGTGGGGTGAGTTGTCTTCGTATGATGACGAAGAGTTTTCTGTGATCTTACTTCATGTCCTAATGTCTGTTGGCCTGGGTTACTTTTATTAAGAGTCAAGTTGATGCTCCTTACGTCATACAGCCCGAAGAATATGAACACTCAGCGCCTGCTCTAGGGAGACGGAAAACGGCCGCCAGACCTGACGTCACAGCACTCGACAGTAGTAACGCATAGAGAGAAGACCGACGGCGGCCCGTTGCTCTTGGCGTGTTTTCACGGAATGTGATGTTCCCGTTATTGTCAGTTCGATCATTTGTACTGAGTGCTTATCGCCCATTATACGCCCTACTTCTTATGCGTCTTACTGTAGCCGCCAGATTGATAGCTGTAGAACGCTGCACGCTATTTCTAACCTCTGATTATTACATTGTTTCATATGTGAAATACGTTGTCCGGCCTCTCTTCAACTTACTCACAACCTGTCCGCCGTATGTCGCCTGGCTCCAATCACTCTTTCTCGTCGAGACCATCTGCCTCGCCTTATCGCGAAAAAAATACTCGTCTGGAGCGAGCGTATGCTTCACTTTTCTGATTCTGACCTCCACCCAAGTATTTGCGGATGCTGCAGAAAGCCTCAACGGCTGGCCAGGGGGGGCCGGATGCATGCCCGGGGTCGAGGCTGTCTCGAGAGCCTCAACGCCGTGGCCACTATAGGACGTTTCGTCCTGCATTGGCTGTTCACCGATTGCCTCCGTCGGCGCTGGAGACTGGCTGTATGACATGACCGGGCCCTGTGCGTATTCAGCGGTGTCTGCCTCTCCTGTTGGTACAGCATGGCCATAAAAGGAAGAGCGTCCGCTCGGTCCATCCCCCCCGCTGTCTATCTCCACTGGCAGCGTGTATTTCTGGTAGGCGTATGCATTGCTTTGCCCGTACACGCCACCACCCGTGTTGCTTGGTGCCGACGTCTGACCATATGAATGAGAGTCCATCATCATATACCCTATATCGCCAGCCTCTGCAGGCATCGTAGGCTGGTAGTATGAAAAGTAGTTGCTGTGGATGTACTGCTCAGTACCCATCGCTTCCGCAGCAGTTCGCGAATTGTGCGTCAAGTTGTGACTCGCCCCCTCAGCCGTGTGCCGCGGGTACGTATAATGATAACCGCTGCTTTGCTCTTCACCACCAGTTGTGTCGTTTGGGTGGTCGGGGTCAGAATCGAAATGAAGTTGTCCCGCCTTTAATTTCAACGCCCCCTCCAGAGCACTGCGAGGAATCATGTCATCGGGTTTTGTCACGAGCCTGTTCTCGACAAAAACCGTGGGCAAAATTCCCGGGCGCATGCTGGATATGATGACCACTGTGCCGTTTGCAGGGATGTTTTTATTCACAGGTACGTTGTATGTGTGTGTCGCTGAGTCGAGATGCATATCCCGCAACGTGTCGTACATAATGGCCAGCTGCTCGGGAAGAGCCATCTCGCCCTGGAAGATGGCACATACGACATGGCTCTTCGATGGCACTGTGGCAAAGTAACCGTAGCCTGCACATTTGTCGTATAGCTCTTGAACTTGACGCATCATATCACGGGCATGATTTTCTCCCGCGAAAAGGTCGGACTCCTTAGGGTTAGGGTTAGGGTTAGGGTTAGGGTTAGGGTTAGGGTTAGGGTTAGGGTTAGGGTTAGGGTTAGGGTTAGGGTTAGGGTTAGGGTTAGGGTTAGGGTTAGGGTTA
>JADHKP010000023.1:353986-450926 GCA_019925385.1 Raffaelea deltoideospora | reverse complement strand
CCCTAACCCTAACCCTAACCCTAACCCTAACCCTAACCCTAACCCTAACCCTAACCCTAACCCTAACCCTAACCTAACCCTAACCCTAACCCTAACCCTAACCCTAACCCTAACCCTTCCGTTTTACCTTTTCCGTTTCACCTTTTTTTCACTTTTCCTTTTTTACCTTTCTCTTTTTACCCTTTCCTTTTTATTTTAATTTTTTTATTTTTTTTTACCTTTTTCTCTTTACCTTTTTCTTTTTACTCTTTTCTCTTTACCTTTTTCTTTTTACTCTTTTCTTTTTACCTTTTTTTTTTTACTCTTTTTTTTATCTTTTCATTTCCTTTTTTTTTTATTTTCTGTTTTTTTTTGTTTTTTTTTTTATTTTTTACTTTTTTACTTTTTTTTTATTTTTTAAGAGTTTGTAAAATCTTAAACTTTTTTATTCGTGTTATACTTTAAATACAGCTTATTTTATAATTACTTTCATGTCGCGTAAATATAAGTTATATTAAACATAATACAAAGTTCTTTGAACAATGTGACGTGTGTTTTCCTTAAGTCTTTTAATAATTTTTAAAAACAATCATATTTTACTTTTATTCTTCTGTACATAAAAACATCGGATAAACGCAGTCGTCATCGATTTGCTCCTTCACAATGTATAGGATGCGTCTGAAGCCAATTTGAAAAGCTCTGCTCTGTAGAACTTTATTGTAGAAGGCTCCTTTCACGTCTCTTAGGCCGACGACGACGACTCACACTTCATCATTTATCATCAGCACAGTGCAATAGAAAAAGTGTTAAGAAGCATAAAGAATAAACCTACCCGAGATAGTGTTGGGTCTATATATACGCATGTCAGGCCGGTTTCGCATTGGAAGCTACCATTCCAAGCGTTTCCGCCACATTGAGCACCTTGACGACCAGGCACTGGGGCATGTAAAGAGCTAATCCGCTCAAATGCTCGTTCGGCTACTGTGACGATGGCTGCTGAAGGGTTACCAGTAACGTGTCCAGGGAAAATAGAGGCGTCAACCACAAAAAGATTATCTGTTCCATATACTTTGGTATCGATATCGACTACCGCAGTACCTCCAGAACGACCGTCGTCAAGACCCATTTTGTTTGTTCCTACACAGTCAGACGACTGGTTAGCAAAATGCATTAAGTATTGTCATGACGTTTTGAGAGAATGGTAGTTTACCGATCCAGTGATTCGCGCGGCGCACCGCAGGCGTGTTTGGGAGCTGTGCTGTTAGCCAGTATTCTCAGAGCGAAAACACTATCTTATTTTGACTTACCGAGTTCACATATTCAGCCACTGTCTGGTTTGGTCTAGGTGTTATCCAAGTAATGTTGGGCACGTTCTTCAGGGCAGCTTGTAAGTTTTCGATGCCTTTGATAACTGCTTCTTTATCCAAGTCATCGTGGAGATAAGGTGGCAGAGACACGAAGGTCGAGAGTCGTTTAGTTATTGTCATTCTGCCTCTGGAAACGGAACCACGGCCAAGGTACTGGCTCATTATCATCGAATCTGGAGCAGTCAGCTACAAATGTCATACTATTTTAGTGACAGGCCTACTCACTATTGGTGGATCCCTCAACACGAGCTGTCCATTGAAGTTGCCGGACAATTCCGTCAGATCCTTTTATTTCTTCCCAAAACTGTGTTGGAGCGTTAGCTTTTTAAGTAGCACGGCATTCAATTTGAAAATCTTAATTTTTAAAATTACACTTGCCATTGGACCGATATTAGGTGCAGACTGAGCCAGGATTCCCGTCCGATTTTCTAATACGCCCTAGTCAGCAACTAATGTCAATAAAGGGGACGATTGAAAGCCATACTCAAATAAGATTCTTCGTCAGATAATATTGGCTTGTCCCAAGCCTCGTAGAAGTCATAGAAGACAACGTCTGGATGCGAAATTTCAGTGTCGGTCTAGGCATTGAGGTTAGTATGTTGGTTTGTTATGTTGATGCCAATAAAACCATTTCTCGAAAGTCATCATAAGCAGTTTATTTGTGGGATCAAAATTGAAGTGTATGATGGTATGGAAATGAATCTTTGAGACACAGATCTTGAGTTGAGAACTCACGTTTACGTGATCATTTAGATTATAGCCAACTGGAAGGTCAATCCAATTGGTGCTGTTAATCATGGTCGGACCATCAGCCGAGCTTTTCACAACAGACAATTGGTCTGCAGGGCCAATTCCACCTATGAAATTGTCTGTTAGATACTTATTCCTGTTTGATTTTTCTCTCACAAATCGTTCTGGAAGGACTTACTTCGTAGCAGAAGCTTGGCCGAGGCAAATGTACCCGCGGATGCAATAACTCTTCCAGTCACGGGGGTGACGTAAACATTGCCTGAGTAACCACCAGATGTGCACTCTAGTTCAACGCCTGTGATATGGCCCCCCGCGCGTATAAGACGTCTGACAGGGGTGTTCATCCAAAGAGTAAAGTTCGGCCTTTGTGACGCAGTTACCAGATATGAAGACATCGGACCTCCGCGTTCGCCGTTTGAAAACATAAATGTGGTGTGTCCGTATGTCCGGTTTTTTTTATCCGGGTGATCGTTGGGGACGACATAAGTCCAGCCAGAAGCGTTTAGCCCAGAAGCAAGGACGTTGAATCCCTCTTGCCTATAGAGCTTTCCATCCATGGACGGAGAAATAGTTCCTGGGATGCGTTGGAAAACGCGTTTTGTAGCGTCTGCCATGTCTTTGCTGCGCCAACCGTCAGGAAAGTTGTAGTTCCAATCTAATGGGTTTGCCCGCCACCAAAGACCTGCATTCACAGCAGTTCCGCCTCCTAGGACACATCCCTCCATCTGCTCGGTATCGGTGCAAGCAATACCGACCGAGTCGTGCCAAATCTGGTTGCACAAGCCCGGAACATCAAATCGAGTGAGATTTGTACTGTTTAGCCATCCAGGTCGCATAGTTCCACCCCAACGACCTGACGATGGCGGACCTTTCTCGATAAGCAAAACAGAATGTCCAGTTTGAGAAAGTCTATCTGCAAGTGGAATCCCTGCTGCGCCTGCACCAACAATAATGTAGTCATATGTTTTATTTCCTGCAGGCTCACAGGCGGGGGTTGCCGTTGCTGTTGCTGTTGCTGTTGCTACGCTCGATGCAGAAGCTGGCGTTGTTTGCGCTATGGTTGACGTTGCAGTGGCTGTCTCAGAGATGCCAGGGGTTGTTCTAAAGTTGAAGTGTGAGTATTTTCTCTTAAATAGGCGCGGTTAGAGTAAACAGCCAGTTCACATTAGACTTACGATGCGGCAGTAGAAGTTGGAAGATTTGCACAATCCGTTGTGACAGTGTGGGTAGCGAGCGCAGCCCATGAGGAGTATGATGGGTGAATGGCGTTGCTGAGGTTTGTTCCATACTGGCTGTATCCTGAATCATGGAACCCAAACGTTATATGGCTTGGACATCCGGCAGCATCTGGACCTTTGAATGCTTGTGCCCTTCCAAAAATCAAATTGCCAGTAGTTGTATTAACGCGAGTGACGGTGTTCTCTGTTGTGTTCCAAGAGAAGCAGTTTTGGCAACGGAAAATTACTTCAAACATTGTTTCATTGACAAATGATGAGATCTGAGTAACCTTGGCCGATCCGTTGTACACGCTGGGCATGATCCACTTGTCTGCATATCTGAAGGAAGTCATCACCTGGCCGTTCCAAGGCCAAGCAATGAGAAGGAGTGCTTTTGTCATTTGACCTGAAGAACCATGGGATATACCGCACCATCCTGTCAACGACGAGTTGATGCTTTCGCATTGCTGTCAGAAACTCATGTCAGAAGGCTTACTTTGATTTTCTTGTACATGTAAACATAAGGCTAAAGAAGCATAAGGGTAGGACTGCTCACAAGTATGCCAATGTACTCAGTTGCATCATTTTTAAGTGCATCATGCGGCAGAGCAATGCCAAACTTATAAAAGCTTTGTGCTACTTCACCTGTGTCGGAGTCGAGAATAGAGTCAATTCCATACATGTTAAATGTAATGTTCGTTGATGCATCTTTATATAAGTTGATGGCCGTTTCATCTTGGGCATAACACGCCCGTATCACTGTAAAGAATCCAAAGAGTCAGGTTTTATAGAAAAAGAGCCAGTTCGCAGGACTTTTCCACGTACAAAAAAATGCCACAATTAGGGCGGATGTTATGTCTGTGATTGGCCTCATTTTGAGCAAACATTTAGAACTCGAGAACAAAACAGCGACGAGAAATGCTCGAGCAGGACAATACAGTCAACTTCAGAGACATGCGCGTCAGCTTCTTTTAAAACCCACGGATATGGAGAGCAACATACAGTGTGCAGACGGCAGAGCATACTTCTCAGATACACAGCCTATTACATTCCCTTCTATCAACCTCTATCCACATTTTTTTCCTAAATACGATTTTCTTTGGCTCACATCTCCGTGGTTCCGGAATCATGCGGTACAGCCTTGTAGACTATAATTTCAATATCAGACCGACTAAACGGTACAGCCAGTCGATCAGTCTGGCCGAACAATAACCTCATTGCTATGGTCTTGCACAAAGAAACAGAAAGAAAATGGAGAAGGGATGGCATAAAATAAAATAAAATAAAATAATAGGTTGGTGGAGTTTAAAATTCAGGCTGTGGGGTAAGAGTCCCATTCCCGTCCCTCACCATTTGATATGAGCCAATTTGTGTTCTTAAGCTACAATCGAGGCTTATGTGCTCTTTAGCCTCTCATTTCTCTGTACAGAACAATCCGCCACCGACTGGGCAATGGTGACCAATTCTTGATTAGCGAAATGTGTTTTAAACCGTCTTCCTGAAAGAGAGTCCTTCACAGAAATAAACAAACTTTGTAAAATCGCAAGAAAGTGTTTGTAAATGTATGTAGTTATAAAGTCAGGCACTTGACCATGTGCAGTTGACGACTTCGTTCTCGCGTCTCGGACAGAACATCCGATCCATACAGCGAGGTTGTGAAAAAGTTGCTGAAATGTGTCCAAACATGGTACAAAGAAAATGATAATCACTTTTTTGCGATGTTGATGAGAAGATGTATTATCTACCGTGGATAAATATCTGCCGTGGCAGCCGTTGCGTATGAAAACGGAGTAGACATAAAGAGTAAAGTAGAGATAAATGATTCCCCACAGTCCGATCCCGTGTTGAGCAATATCGTGAACCATATTCTCCGTGACAAGATTGGCAGCCAGAACTAGTCTTCCAAATGATATTGAATTGCCAATCTACCAGAAGTGCACCTGGCTGCCTGTGCGCAAGCCGATCAATTTTGGCTAAACCCGAGAAAAAACTTTGTCTCATAGAGGTCCCAGTATTAGTTGTTTGACATGTTTCAACCTTAGCACTTTCATACCCCTTTTTGAAAGTCTGTGAGTATTGTGATACTGGCTACAAAAGAAAAATGAAAAGGGGGCCCGGTCCGCCGGTCCAGCGACTAGACAGGTACCGGCAATCAAAGATCAATGGTAAGCTGTTGAGCATGTGATTTGATTAAGAATTTCGTGAATGCTTCTTGTAAAATTGGAGAGTTGCAAGATATGAGTATTGTTAAGTAGTCGAACGACATACAAATTCACCATACCTATGTCTTCCACCCTGGGGTAGAGATATTGAGCTTAGTGAAATTCTCTCAATTTATCTGGGTTACAATTTTCTAAGCCGAAAATAGTTGCGGGGGCTCGTCTTCCGTCTCCGCAAACTCTTAGATGCTTCAAAATATTATAAATTATCACGTTCACACCATGTCTGCAGGCACTTTCATCGCGACCGAAAAAAGTTCTGACGGCTATTATTCAAGATCACAAAGAAGAAATAATGAGATCTAGATAGGTATAAAAGCTGGGTTGACGGTTGTCCTGGTCAACCTTGTGGTACAGTTGCTTCGGTTTTTGCGTCTAGTACATGTAACTTTCTAGATTCTTTTCTACGCATTATTTAGCGGATTGACGGTCAAGCATAATTCTCATTACTACTAAACCAAATAAACCATGAAAATGATCGGTGTTTTCACATTTTTGACTTTCGCGTCAAATGTTTTAGCCCACACAATCTTTGTTCAACTTGAGGCTGGCGGGAAAACATATGGTAATGAACCTGCTTTTTTGTGAAAAAAATCCCATTGTCAAAATCCTAAGACAGAAACGAAAACAACAATAATAACAGACATTATAAAACAACAGACATTCAATATGCTATACGCGATCCATCATATGACGGTGTAAGTCTCCTGCGTGTCAGAGGAAATGGTTGGAAGGCTGCATTAATAGCTAACATAATTCTATTCCAGCCTCAAACAGATGTTTCTTCAAACAATCTGGCGTGCAACGGTCCTCCTAACCCAACCCAACCATCGGCGCAGATAATCCCCGTTACTGCGGGCAGCAGTGTGTCAGCTATTTGGAGGCACACTTTGACTTGTTAGTTACTTCTCCAAGGGGCTCTTGGTTTAACATGTCTAATATATCTTGCTTTTAGCTGGCCCGAATGATGTTATGGACTCGGGACACAAGGTAGCGAACACCCAGTGCTTTATACAACTTCAAGGTGTGCAGGAGCGGCGTTGCGTTTCTTATGGATCTCGCTGACTTGAGTAGGGCCCTGTTATGGCATACCTGAAAAAGGTCGCGGATGCGAAGACAGATCCTGGATATGGTGATGGATGGTAAAATCTCACTATTTCTGTGATATTCGGGTTCCCGCCTCTTGAGAAAGAATGTTTGTGGACTGCTAGCTAATACTCGTACCAAGGTTTAAAATCATGGAGATTGGGTACAATGGCCAAACTTGGGGAACTGATACCGTCATCTCCAACGCCGGTAAACAAGTTATTAAAATCCCCCAGTGCATTGAAAATGGGCAATACCTTCTTCGTGCTGAAATGATCGCCTTGCACGGGGCGCGGTCCGCTAATGGTGCTCAACTATACGTAAGAAATTCATACATCTAATTTGACAGAAAAATTCTTTCCAGGCAGTGACAACCCAATGGCTGACGAGAAACAAAGATGGAATGCGCGCAACTTAACATTACTGGGGGGCAAAATCCCAAGAAGCCGACAACATATCGAATTCCAGGAATTTACAAGGTGCGTGTTCACGTTCCGCCCATTTAACTGATTGTCAAAATAATCTTAGCTAACATTATGACAGTCAAATGACCCTGGTCTTTTGATTAACATTTATCCAATGACAGGAAATTACATCATACCAGGTACGCTTTTAAGGTGATTTTGTTATCAAGCAGAATGCGTGTTGACTTTATATGCTCAGGACCACGCCCATTCACCTGTAACTGAACACGATAAACGTGACAATTTCTGTTAGAACCAATTTCTGCGGATGAAGCATGGGTACACAATCGGAATCGACGGTCTAGATGAGAGCAAGCTTCGATCGGGGCTAAGAACAAGGAAGTTTGTTATCTCCGTTGTTAATAAATGGTGACTCGGTGACACACCAAGGGAGATTCTTCACTCTTCTGAACAGGGACATTGTTACCTTTCTACCTTGACATAATTAGGCGAAGTTTCCAAATGGTTAAGATTCGTGAAGTCTAGTTTCTCCGTATATGTTGTAATTCAGGAAGCTGGGGTCAAGAAATATGCTATGCTGCATTGTCCCATAGGTTGTCCTAGCGTATAAGTCCTTAGTTAATGATCTATCCTTTTAAACCCTGCATCAAGACAAGACAAAGCAAACCCAGTTTTGTCAAAGTCGCCGTTTTTCATAGTGATTAGCGCTCTCGCTATTCTGAGGCAAAATAGCTCGGGTCAGAAACGTTAGAAAAAAAAAACCTAGGAGAAATAAAAGAAAAAAAAAACTACTACACACGACAAAAAAGGAAAGAGATTTGGGATTGCTGAAAGTAAAAGCTCTGTAACATCTATGTCGTATTACTATTGTCACTCTTTTTCGCGATTCAGCAGTTGGTCATTGAAAATGGCGTCTCACAGGATATGATGTACTAGTGCGAAAGAAGAAGAACGAAGTCTTCTTTGCCTACTGGTTTAAAGCTGGATTAGCAACAAAACCAGCCTTGGGAATTTGATAAACACAAAATGGTCGTTGGTCTTTCATTGGGTGACCCTTTGGCACTTCTCTGAAACAGCAATTGGCATTCCCGTATCTCGTATTAGCAATTTAATTGTTTTGTATAACAGTACGCCGTGGTTGAAGCTTTTTTGAGACTTTTAAAAAACCGCCTCATGCTCCATATCGTTTTGTTATACATGCCAAAATGAACTACCATTCATTTAATTCTTCTCTAACTAGTTAAAACCGCATTACAAGCTGCAACTAGGCGTATTGCTTATTGAGCTCACTCAGAACTTCAGCGGTGAATGTCATGCAGTCGCAGATGCCAATAGAAACAATACTACTGGTGTTGACGTTCTTGACTCTTGTTGTGGCTTTGGAGAGTTGTAGTATGCGTGGGGGGCTGTTTGCTGTTTTGGCTGACCTTCAATCCACAATGGCTACTTGGTAATATTAAATTTTGGTGAGTATTTTTAAGCATGCACCGGAACTGACACAATTGCTACAGATAAAGCGAGTTTGTCTTCTATTGCAATACAGGAACACTTGTTGTCCGGTAGGTTAACCAGTTTATATCTTCCAGAATATCGGAATGGGATGGTAGCAATAAACATATTTCAAACTCGGAGAAGGTGGAGCTGATGTGGCAAGCAACAATATGTTCTACAGTTCAGCTGATATGGCAAAGCCTCCCGTACGGAGAGATTGGCTTAACCCTTATGTTGAAACTTTACTAGTGCAAACACCGAAATAGGTGCATACCTAAAGATAGTAAGTATGGTATGCTGTTTCTTAGGTTAGTGCTACGTCGGGCAATACATGCGGTTAGGGAAGTGGTGGAGATGATGAGACAACAGCGGTTGCAGATACGTCATCCATCTCTTCATCCAGTGGTATAACTATCTCAACTCAGTAACATACACGAGACCGACGAAGGCTACACTAACCACTGAGCCCATTTAAACATTTCCCACAGGCTAAGGGGCACTGCCTTCCCATCATCGACAGCCTTATCCTCCGTCGTCAAAACCATTACCACGCCTGTTGTCATCTTTCCTAAAGTGGTAAAAGTTTAACAGCTCAACTGCTAACCTTGGCTGCTAGGTTCACTTATGCCATCTTGTTTCTGATAATTCCCACCCTTGCTATAGTGGGTGGGTCTGAAGTAATGAGCTATTACGAGTACGTGCTGAGTTATTCATTGTCTGCTCAAAAGCCATTCAGGAGGAGCCTTGCCCTTCGGCGATCCAAGTCTTGATGGTCTGTTTTTTCACGCTTAATCCATTTTGCAAGTCGTCCTCTTCTGCACTGCTTTTAATAGTGAGTAACTTAAGGCCTTGCTAAAATCATATAACTAATCACTGTCAAACCTCATCCAACGCTATATTGAGATTATCAAAACTTACCTTCATAAGATGTAACATCACTACTTCTCCTCTGCCTGTCTGATAGTTCTACCCCAATTGTTAAAATATATCAAAGACGCCTCTTTAGTCTCGATCATGGCATAGATTCGTGACTGGGAGAAGAGCATGAGGAAACTAGAATTCTGAGGTGCTTATTTCGTTTTGCAAATCGTCTTGATCACGTGATATGATGCTTTGCAGATGGCTTTGTAATAAATTATCGCCGTCGTAAGCAACTGTTTTTGAAGGGATGGTTACTCCAAAAACATCATAGCATATTATGGCATAGCATAACTTGTGGCAACCAAATATTTATACGTGGTGTGGGTAAAAAATGTGCGGGCGATACGTTTTGGCACTTGTAAGTCTCATTATAAAGTTGCAATTTTCATGCTCAACAGCTGCCTGACAAACATTTTCACGATATTGCAGCGCTTCGGCCAGATCCGAAGTGTGCTAGAGGAGAATGGTATCGCCATTGATGCGGCCCTTTCGTATTCTGAAAGTGGGGATAAAGGTGACGATAGAGGCGATCATGATGCTATGGAAGATTCGTTCATGCCGACCTACAACTTTGCCCCTGGATATCAAGGAGTAGTGCTGCGAGCCATCAATGTGGATGAAGAGGAAGGCGCACAATCGAATGGCATTATCAGCCACAAACATTCAACAAGAGAGACTACCACTGGAAATAAAACCCCCAAAAATTTAGTGCGGTACAAACTTCAAATAATGCGATGGGGCTTTATTCCTTCGTGGGCAAGACGGCAACCCGATTATGCAGCCACGTTAAAAACAATCAATTGCCGGTCAGATACGCTTTCGAGAGGAGTCGGATTGTGGACATCGGCACGCCGATCCAAACGTTGCGTCGTTGTGGCTCAAGGATTTTACGAGTGGCTCAAGGCCGGGCCCAAGGAACGAGTACCTTATTATATTCATCGACGAGATGACAAACCCTTGCTTTTCGCTGGACTATGGGATTGTGTATCCCTCGAAAAAGAAGATGACGATGAAACGCAGTCAAAGCTATACACGTACACGATTATTACAACGGAGTCTAACGAGCAGCTGAAATTTCTTCATGACCGCATGCCTGTTATATTTGACTTTGGTTCTCAGTCGCTGCGCACTTGGCTCGACCCAAGTCGTCGTGAATGGTCGGTTGAATTGCAAAACTGTCTCCAGCCCTGGTCCCCTAAGGCAGACGGTTCGTTTCTTGCAGTTGATATCGTTGGCAAAGAAGTCAATAAGGTTGGTCGTAGTTCACCTTCCTTTGTTGTCCCTGTTTCCAGCCCCACCAACAAGCGCAGCATAACCAATTTTTTTGCTGTTGAGGATTCGAGCCAAGGCCATAAGAAGGGTGAAGTGATGATGACAACCAAAGTTCCGGACGCTGGGAGTTTAAAGCGCAAAGCTGAAGATGTCTTAAAGGGTGAAACATCATCTCCGTCTTTAAAAGAGCTAAGGCCGGATGATATAAAACCCACAATGCCCCCAAAAAAAGCTAAGGTTTATACTTCCACTGTTTTCCCTCGCGTACAATCAAGACAAAGGCTTGGAGATGATTCGAGCCATGGCGGTAGTCTAGGCACTGAAAAAACAATGGTTTCTGGCTCAGCAAAGATTGCGCAGCTCAACAATGCTCCACCCGACAAGGGGACATCGCGCACAAAAATTACCAGTTACTTCCGGCCAAAAGACGAGGCATGAGTATTTAGACTTATGACTTAATGCTGTTTTGGTCATAGCAGCCGTGTTTGTCTTGTATGATCTGTTTCTACGAGTGTCGTCGTGCAGCTGGCTATAAGAGGATGACTTGATCAAGCACAGTACTGAGAGGCAATCTCCCACGTCATGATTGGTTTCATACTGAGAGCATGCAAAGGAATGTATATTTAAACCCCCCCCCCCCCAAAAAAACAGCAGTGCCAATAAAGTATTGCTCATGCATAAATAGGTTCTGCACAGGTGCAAATGCATACGGGTACGAACGGTGTGTGCTGTAGTAATACAGGCCCTATCTAGGCTCTGCTCTTGTTGGTTAAAGCGTAATTTAGCGGATGTCTCTACTCCACACCGAGATGAACGAACACCTTGGAAGTTTAAAAAATAACATTTCGTTGTAACCTCAGGAGAAAAGGCTGGGAGACAAATAATGTAGAATAAAAAGGTCAGCGGCCAAGTTAAGAAGCTTTAACTCTCCTAGACCTTCCAATCTTTCTGTAGACATCCTGTCGGCTCATGTCGCTACACGCCACTGACACGACCAGAGCGCGTTAGCATGATGTCATCGCCACCACTATCATTTGGTGATATGTCTTCGTTTAAAGCGCTACCCCGAATGCGTCTTTTGGCTTCAAGTTTATCCTGCTCTGTAACATCACCCTCATCTTTGGGCATATCAGGTTTCCAAGAAGGCTCATTGGGCGAGTGCCCGACAGACATTCCTGCTCGTATCTGATCATTGTCAGTATTATGCTTACCAAAAGGGCTCCAAGATTACTCGCTGTGTTCCACATACCAATGTCTCCAGAGCGCCGCTAGAATTCTCTAAGAGGTCTTCATCAAACCGCATTCGACCTTCCTCAAAAAGAAGGATAATAGTGCTCCCACCAAACTTGAAATAGCCAAGCTCTTCTGCTCTTAGGACTCGTTCGCCTTCTCTTCGCGTGATAACGGTGCTTCCAACCATCATAGCACCGACACACACCACCATAACCCGGCCATGAATGTCGCTGTTGATAGGTACAATCACTCGCACATTCTCGCCGTAGACATCTAATGCAGATCGAATAGCCATCGGGTTTACTGTGTAGTATTCGCCAGATATTAACCGTGGACGGCCAAGCGTGCCATCGACAGGTATGTGAAACCGGTGATAGTCCTGCGGTGCCAGTCGAAAAATGCCTAAAGACCCATTCTCATAACGACTTGCTTCTTGTTGATAGTATTCACCAAGAAGACGTTTGATGGAGAAGTCGCGACCTTTGATCCAAATACTAGTGGCTGAATCGATGCGGTTGAAAACAACGCATCTGCAATCAGCTGGCGAGACAATGATATTCGGGTTATTGGGTGCGGAGCAAGGCCTTGCACCTGGCTTCAACTCCCGATAAAAAAACTCATTGAAATTCTTGAACTCCCCTAAGGGCCGAAGAACTTCCGACATATCCAACTGATGGAACTCGATGAACTTTTGAATCTCCGACTTCGAGGCAGGGTCGTCATACTTTTTTCCTTGCTTGATGCTGAGGCCCTTCAGCAATTTTCGAACTATGAATTTAATAATGAGCGTCACTTCATAAAATGATTCAAAAAAGATATTATTTGAATTACTTACTCCTCTTGTTCTCCATTTGGTTTGATTTTAAACCCTTGTATAGGAGCCGGATGCCGAGTCTCACGTAGACACTCATTTTTTCCTCGATTATCTGTCCTGTGATGCGATCTTGGACTAGAATGTTTGCTGAATTGGCTCCAATTCGATAACCACCATAAGAGATTTTTGTGATGACTTTAGAGTACCATTTTCTTTGGGCTTGGCTGGCCGTCACAAATCCACCCATAACCAAATTGTTCACTTGGCGCCAATCCTGACTGGCACAGGTGGCAATATGTGTGATTATATCTGCGTCGCTGCGCTTATTCAGTCGAGGTTGATGACAGATTGGACACTCGCGGATTTCAACAACATGCTCTTCGCCTCGGTCATTAAGATCGTCTCGGCCAAGGGCGTCTCCTTCTTCTCCACATAGGCCCGTCTCTTGTATGGTTGGCGTGCTACCATAACATGAACCCGCGTCAGGTGCAGTTGGAGGTACCAGAGAAGGCATATCCGATGCGCTTGTCGACAGAACATTCGCATTGGAAGCAGAATTATCCGTAGCCACTGATTGCAAGGGACCGGTATTTTCACCGGTGCCGTAAACAGGGCTGGTCAGCTTGTTCTCATGCGTTTTTGACTTTGATTCAAGCTGGTCTTCAAGGCATATGACTGCTTCATCCATCGACATAACCCAAATTCCATCCTCTAGTCCGGAACTTCCTGTAGCTTTATGGGGAAATCGCTGGAAAAAGCTATCAATCGTAGACTCTCGGAGTGTCGAACCCAGCGTATCAAGCATAGTACTAAGCTCGACTTTGCTGATTCTGCCACTTTCGTCCGTATCGTATTGCTTCAGCATGGCTCGCCAAAACTGTTGCCGTAGGGCAGAATATGGCATATACTTGGCTCGAATAAAAAGTTGAGGATTGTGCTTGTCTTCCCATTTATCAATATTTTTCATATTAAGTGGGATAGTGAACACGTTGAACTCCGGGTCTTCGTTGTCTATGGTGAGATCTCCACTCCCCAATGAGGCATTAGCTGCTGCATTGCTTCCGGAACCGTCACTCAAAGTAAGATTTCCCGTTGTCTGCTGTGCAGCTAGCGCGCCAGCGCTTTCATCGACTGTGAAGGGGTCAGGCTGCAAAAGAGGTAGCGTAGAGGAAGTTGACGATTGACTCGGTTGTCCCAGTATGTCCACCACACCAGGCCCTGTGTCAGACTGGTCGGCGATTAGAAAGGACGTTGTAGTCTGCGTTGGAGCCACAGGTTGCTGGATATTAAGGTTCGTTTTGCTTGCATTTGAGCGAGGTAATTTCACAAGGCTTTGGGCTGACGAGGATCGTGACAGACCAAGGCGTTTAAAGCGGGTTCTCTGGGAGACAGGGACGTACTCCGGCACATCGCGTAAATCATACAGACCAGTCTCAGGATCTGCTTTTGGCGCCCTGTCAATAAACTCTTTAATGGGAAGAGAAGCAGATGCAATGAAGTCATTTCCGGAATATTTGTCACGGTCAATGACAGTGAATGAAAGCGAGTAAGTCTGCTCGTGACTCATGACCTGAAAAACCATTTTTTCATTGAAAACTGGGTTCAGATTGTGAGGTATCGTTTTCGTACGAAAAGTTTTCCTGCCTAGGGATGCCACGACAAAAGGATCCATATCAAAGCTGGTCTTCGTGAAATTCGACTCAGGGGGCAAATCCGTTATGTTTTTGATCTCCAAAAAGATGATTCCGAGAACATCACTGTCTCCATTTGTGAACTCGTAAGGGTTGTTCCTCCGTTTTCTCTTTAGTCCTCGAATGCGTAAACGACGCTTTCTTTTTTCAACTGTCTCAGGTTTGGTAGGGTCTTCATCCTCGGGGGGCAGCTCATCGTCATAAACATCTTCATCCTCATCGTCGTCATTATCACTTGGCCGCCGGCTGAGTGGTGGGGTTGCACCTGTCGAGCCACTTAAAACCTTAGTCGATGACTTTTTCGGGACTTCTGTCAATGTGAGATTGCGAAATTCGGGGTCCGCAGCAGACTTGATTAGATTTGACAGCTTGTCGAGTATTTGCTCACTCGATGCAGATTTGGCTGATACATCTACAATAGAGAACTGGAGAAGAACTTCGCCTGAAACAACACTTGTCTTTTTGCCGGGCCTCTTGCTTTTTAGCGGAAACCAGCGAGGCTCTTGCTCGGTCTTATCGTTTATAAAAATCTCTTCGAGGGCGAGATCAAACTCTCCAAGGTAGTCCTTGCCAAACCGATCTTTGTCCCAACAACAGACATCGAGAACTAAGCTTGGAACTCCATTGATGGGCAGTTGGCAAGTTTCGTTCCATTCGGGGTTGAGCGATTTCGGGACCGAATGTGTAATGTGCTTCGCATCTCCAAGAGTGAGAACCAAGTACTGAAAACTCGTGGTCAGTTAAATATTTCGCCAACTATCACAGTAAAGTCTTCTTTACCCTATCGTCTTTCGTGCCTAATCACTTTCTCGTGTCTAGATAATAGCATACTGGGTCTGATGTTCCACCACGGTCCTTCGGAGCAAGATTTCGCGCCTGAAAGAGTTTTATATTAGAATGTGAAGTTGACGCTATTAGGACAAATAACATTTCGAGAATCAACGCACCTTTAAAATAACCACATTTAGATACAGTTCGCTGTCTTTGCGTCCATCGGGACTTGCAGAATCACTCTTGCCTCGTAAGGGGCTCGAGCTGCGACTGTTAGCCGCTGAGTTGGCGGCAGACATGCCTGTCGTAGGCTTTAGACGATTGGGGATAATTCGGACCATGCCAACAAAGCGCACAATAACCGAAGCTTGAACACGAAAAGTTTAGATATGCAAAGATGCGTGACCTCGGCTAATTGTCATATGATCAGTGGAATATAAAAATAAATAAGAAACATAGACGTATTCCCTCTGTTGGTGTTGCAATCGGCCCCGGGAGTATGAATGCCTCCGCCGCTCGACCGACGTAATCTATGGGAGGTCGTGCTCTCCAGGCTGGTGACACTTGAACGCACAAAAGAACGTCGGAAGAATAAAAATTGACTGTTGAGACGGATGAATGTTTTAATGAGTGTTAGAAATCGGACCTCATCTACTAACCCAACAAATTCCATCATACCCGACAGATACACACCCAACAGCTGGAACTACTCAGCTTGAAGATATTCGCAGCTCAATCCAAAAACTTACCAGGCTAATATTCCATTGCGACGGGCTGAAAATGTTTAACAAATATACAGCTTAAGCAAATGGAACTTTGAGGGATAAAGATGCGTTGGCGCGGTGGAACTGATGCTGAATAGAAAACTTGTACGTTGTAGGTCACGAATTTTCTAGATACCATTCACTCTGCCTCAAGAGTGTGTATTGTATCAAAAACCATTAAATTCCACAGTATTGAATGCCCATCGGTTTTGGAAGAAGGTGTAGGAGGCCAGTGTAATACGTCGTACCTCGCGATATATGTCGTACGAGCACAATGGCGGTACGAAATACGAAATGAAGGGCTAGAAATAGAGATTGAGAATAACAAATTTTAGAGGGGGCTGAACTAGGGGTTGTAATAAATACTGAGTACAGATAATAATACCCGCATATTTGCATGTGTGCGACTCCCAGCCCCTACTCGCCTAAATGAATATTCAGCTCTCGGTCCGTTGGTGCAAGGGCAGGGTGTTATGCTAGAACGACGACTATTTCTGTGGTCTAAAACATATAATATACATAACTGTACGGAGTAAAAGGAGGCTCATTGCAGCAGCACGTAGATTCCACAAGACGAGAACTAAAATTCCTTATGTGAAGGTATTAGGCCGTCAATGCGCACACGACTGCCTACTTGTACGAGTGAGTGAGGGTTAGTTCTGAGGAATTTTTAAACACACGAGAAGCTATGAAGTACTATGTTGAACGACTACGGAGTACATCATACATCGTGTTAAGGGGGACTTCCTTTGTAAATCGGTCAATCCAGTTTTTTAGTCTTAGGGCGGAAAGCTCTACTCAAGGCTTCGGCAGCACATGCAGAATACTCGTAAGCGCCTGTCGAAAGAGATTGCTACCTTATCGGCTACTGTGGTAATACAACTGCACCAAGCATTTCTCCGTTTGTATACTTAGTAGCGACAATCCATAGTCGCAATATGTTCTGAAAGACATGATATCCTAGTTATCCGGTCGGGAAAAAAATAAAATGCCACTCCTCTTTCCGGATGTCGGCCTAACAGAAGAAAAACTAGGCAAGAGCTGCTGTGCTTTTGTAATCATAGAGGCATATATTTACGCTAAATATACCGTGCCACTTTCCTCTCCGTAATATCAAGCTCATGAAGCCAGTTTGGGTTGATACTTGTTGGAGGCTTTATCAAACAGGTTGTTTTTGGCCTCCAGCTCCATCAGCAGAGCATGGTGAGGTTCAAAGCTTTTCAATGTACTAGATAGTCAGCATCATAGCCGGGCGTCTTGCATATTCATTCAATCTTGGCTCCTACCCCATAGCACTCACTTCATAATTTCGGTAGGACTCTTCCCCATTAAAACGGTTAAGACCAGTAAATTGGCAATGGCATCGACGTTTCCAGGATTCCCCCTTAGCGCCTGTTCTAGGGCGGCTTGTGCCTCTTCAGTTCGACCGAGGTGCAGTTCGGAAACAGCCTGTGCGACTAAAGTGCGGGGTGAAGATGACGACGGTGCCTGTGCCAGTTCTTCGAAAACATAAAATGCTTGTTGATATTTCTCGCCTCCCAGTCGCATCCCAACCCAAGACTCCGCGAGATTGACCAACAGCGAATCCTGTGCCCATAGCCGTGCCGACATAACCTCTTTCAGGGCAAGGTCGTTGCGATTTTGTTGTAAATAGATCTGGACAATCAAAGCGACTGCGTCGACTGTAAAGTAACGAAGAGGTTAGATGGCGTAACTTAAAAGGGGGAGGGACATGATTTGACTAACGATTGCTCTCGTGTTGAGAAAGCAGAGATAAGGCTTCCTCGGAATAACCAGCTGCCTGTAAAACAATTCCCCCAACGACTTGTATCGTCGCATTTCCTCCGTCAGAGGCCACAAGCTTCCTGATGGTAGCAACCGCTTCCTCATTCCGCCCAGCTCGCTGGTCAGCCAGAGCCGCTACCGCTTGCAACAAAGGATCGGTATCAGTCCGCAGCTCTGCAGCAACCTGCTCAGCATCACCCAGCTCAATACGTGCACGTAGTTGCAACACACGGGCCGCCGAAGCGTTCTCAGGTGACAAAGTTGACGTATTATATTCGATCACTTCCTGAAACTGGCCCTGATGAAAGTAGCTGTGAAGATTGATTAATTCGCCCTCTGCCGAATACGGATCCATTTTAAACGAATAATGCGTTTGGCGGTTTCTTGTTGACTCTCTAAATTATGTTCTCGTTCGTTGGGAATTTAAATGTAATGGGCTAGTCCCCGTGATTGTACTCGTACTTGGCTTACTCGTAGAAACGAACAGTTTTGGTGCACATCTCAATTTCGGTTTGTTCCAGAGATGAGATCTTAAGCACGTGATCTATGGGCTGTTTGCTTTAGTAATACTGGTGGAGGAGGGGCTTAGTTGGGTTTTACTCGTACGAGTACGGAGTACGGAGTACGGAGTACGAGTACGACGTACGGAGTATCCATATATGGATATGGATACTCATCCATAGGAGTAATAAGTATCCATATATGGATATTATAGATACTCGTAGAGAAAGAAGGGCCACCAAAATAGGCACTGGAGAGCCGCTCCTATCGTACTGGGACGAGCAGGCACTTTTCTAACGTAGATGTGCCTAGTTTGCGAGTAGGCTCTTTCGGGTTTTTCATCTCGTGAAAAGGCACGTGCTAAGCCAAAGTAACAAACTGCCTATCGTACTCGTAGCATCTTTTGCAAATGCCGACGGCACACATCATCGATAAATGTCAAACAGTTGGACTACGGCCGAAACAACAGCCTGCTATTTTATTTACACTTCATAGCATATACGCTCTGTTCGTAATAATGGTTAGTTCTCTCGTTTGTTTCAAAGTGCATCGGTTTCGCAACTCATGACGAGGAAAGAGCTTGTCTTAATCTCCTTTTCCCTTTTTCCTTTTCCCTTTTTTTGGTTAAGACGGGGTTTTCTGACTTTTAAGCAGGTCCATGCTGATGCCTCAAATTTCAAAAATGGCCTCGCAAAGGTGGAGGCTTATGAGCAAGTACTAGAACAAGCGAAGGGTCTTTTTGAAGATCAAAGAGATTGGGTATGTCTGCCGTTACTTCCGTACAACGCAGTGATTTAAAAGGTCAAGAAATAATATTTTTGAGGGTTCGTTGTGAATGATTAGCTAACATCAATCGACAAGGTCTGGTATGTTAAATAGATTACACGAGGCTTTTCCTTCGCAAAATACCTGTGGCATACGGCATGCACATGCTTATACTTTTTTTGGTTTTTTTCGTTTTGGTGATAGCAACCTAGCAAATACTGCATCCCTGCTTTGGTATGCATATAAATCTTTGGATTCTCACCAGAGTCAAGTCAATTGGGCAGGTAAGCTGAACTCGAAAGCGAAACCACAAACTCATCCCATTAACACTCCGGCTACCTGATTGACTAATGACGAAGTTTAAACGCAAAGGATTTTATGTTGTTGACGCACATCAAAAAGATCGACTTCTTTTGGGGCCATTCCAAGGGAAAGTTGCTTGCCAAACTATTAACATTGGACGCGGTGTATGTGGGACAGCAGCAAAGCAACGAAAGACTGTCATTGTATCTGATGTGGAGAAATTTCCCGGTCACATTGCGTGTGACAGTGACAGTCGCAGTGAGATTGTCGTTCCTGTGATCACTACTAGAGGTGATCATGCCGATACGTCAATTGGACCAAAGCTTGTGGCTGTCATTGACATTGACTGCGCCGCCCTAGACGGGTTTGATGAAACGGACCAGATATATCTGGAAAGGCTGGCCGCTTTACTTGCCTCCAGCTGCGATTGGCGTTGATTTGTGTCATCTTACAACTGACAATGGAGCACTAGTTGGGAGTGGGAGTGGACTTGTTGCAGATTCGGTCCACTGGTGGCAATAACAAACAGAAACCTGTTGTGGTAGATGCGAGGAGCACTATTGGTGGCAACTTTGAAAATAAGGGCTAAAAGTACTATTCCAAGTTGTGAGCTTTGGCCTGAAACGTTGATATACAAGCTTGCAACCTGTCTGCCCCAGCAATTTTAAACAATCTAGTACATGTATAGCTCCTTCAATGCACATGGCATTTAATCAGCTGTCAAGATTTCAATTCACCTCTCCATCTTCAGCAAACTCTGTAATGTCGCTGTCTCTATTTGTAAGATAAATATTCTTTGGATAATCTCTTCGAGGTGCAGCTGTTTCTGCCATTATTATGCTTGTGTTCGATGAGTAAATCTCACTGCCTTGATGAATGAAAGGAGTTGACGATGGCTCAGATAATCTCTGTGCTGTAACATTATTCGCTTCTATCTCTCGGTCTGAAATAGCTGGAGATACAGCAGATGATGGTAGGCGTTTCAATGTATCCGAGTTGACATAGAACGGAATTGAAGGGCTGTCCTTTTGTTTTCCATCTGTCGCCCGGGCCATTGCATTACTTCTGATAACTGGATGAGGCTCGTTGAGATTCCTCTCATGAGTCTCACCCACAGATCCTCGATGTTTCGATGTTGTGAACGATTGATATATAAACGCTTTTGCTGCAAACCAAAACACATGGCAACAAAAATTCAAAGTAGAATCTGAAGAATCGCCTTTGTGCTTTGTCCTTAGTATGGCACTGTGGTGGCATAGACGCGTAAACAAGCACAAACCTAAAGGGAAGCATAGCAGGACAGCTATCCCAACGGATAGTCCAACAATCAACACTGGCGTTTTGTAATTTAATAAATTGGCACGAGAAATGTCGTCGTCAGACCCCGTAACGTTGCGCTCTTGCGATAGAGTGTACTGTAAAGACGCGTCGCCAATGGGATTGTGGGTTGTTCCCGAATCAGGAAAAATCGAAATTGACTCGCTATGCAGGTCTGAAGTGAAAAGTGTAGGGGTTACAGATGCGTAGATAGATAGCGTGTTAGGTGGTGTATCTGGGTAAACCAAAACAGAGTAAAAAGATGAGGGGATAACTGATGTTGCAATCAATGTAGAATGAGTTTCAGGTGCTGCATTCTCTTTTCCATAGCAGATCGAATATGCTTTTTGTGATGTGATGGCTGTATGCAGTCATTAGTCACGTAATAAAAGCTCCTTGTTCATCACAGTTTCTTTCCTCCACTTACCACTCATTTCAACATCTGAACAATGGCCGATTTTGCTCTCGAAAGCAATGCAAGATAGAGCCCCTTCTCCAATGGTAAAGCCATTGGATCCAGCACGCGCACAGAGACAGTTTAGCGTGGGAGAGTTGCCACAGATGCTTAAAGCGTAGTTATGCTCCAGAAAAGATAAAAAGCATTTGGTTGCACACCCTGGAACAAAACCTGTTAAGTTCGGCAGTAAAAGAGAAGTGCCGGTGCATGCATAGCCAGTCGGTTGTATTGCTGAAAGGACCAGTGATACAAGTCCCAATGGCTTCGGAGCCATGACGGCCATCAAAATGGATACTGCAAGTCAGTTTTCTTAGGACCTTGGAACTTTGGCTGACAGACGAGAGTTTCTGATGAACGAAGATTCGTTCACCGTACTGCCGAACGATCTATCGTTGCTTTTGAGTAGACGTAAAGTTGGCCTTCCTTTATTTTATTCGCTTGTCATATATTTTAGTTTATTCAAAAAAAAAAAAAAAAAAGCTTCTCCACGGGTGAGAACACATGAACAACAAAAAGTGTAGTCCAAAAGCTTCTGGTTTATGTTGAACAATGTTTTCTTTTAACCAACCCCCCCCCCCCCCCCCCCCTCCCCCCTAAGTCGAAATGACTGTCGTGGAGTGTTTGGTCTCTTCTGATAATCATACAATTAGCAATCACGGAGAGTAGCGAAAACATATAACATTCGAAAAAAAATCGAGAGGCCTAAGCCAGGGTCTGTTTGACTTCATATCGAACAACTACGATTCACAAGTCGTGAAATTGGACGAGGTGAAATGCCAGCGGTAAATGAAACTTCTCAGAATCTACTTCACGTTTGCCAAGAACCAAAGCTAAGAACCTGACACCGTTTAAGCATCTACGAGTATATGTTGTCAATACAAACACAACCTTGGTTGCAGATGTCGTTAAGGCTGGCTTGAAAAGCAGTACTCTCCTCGTGTTACAGGAGAATCCAAATTTTCTATTTGGTTCAGCACAAAGGCCTTTTAAACCCCATTGCTGACCGCTGGAACATGTAACAATTGTCACCCAGTTTCACACAAGGCAGAAGTCTAATCAGCTTAACGAGATTGGTCTAGTTGAGGCGATACGCCGTAATATGCGAAGCCCACAAGAGGTGTTGACCTAACAAATGTTGAGACCAGAAACTGTGACATTGTCATTCTTTCAGGGCGCTTAATGGGAGCAATGGGGTAGATTGTCAAATTGACATACCCGATATTTGTCACCTGTAAGCTAGCAGAGCGACCTTTTTTTTTCAGGAAAATCTCATTGGCAAATATTTGATTGGAGTTTTCTTCTCCTTCCCTTGCGATCTCTCGTACTCAAGCCGGGACTACCTAACTGGTCTACAGTCATAAAACAAATGCAACTTTTACCAGTGTACGACATAATACGGAGTAAAACTTCATCCCGGGCTACTTTCCCACAATGACTTGTCAAGACGAAAACACCTTGCATGGCCAAAGCCAAAGTCACGTGTATGGATATATAAGAAAGGCCGGGCTGGCCCTCTACAATAGGCAGATAGTACCAGGCCAGCGCCTTTTCGCGCTGAGCCGCCTTTACTTTTTCTGTTCTAATGAAGCGTACGAGTACGTCGTACGTCGTACTCCGTACGGAGTACTGTCGTATAATACAACCCAACGGGACTTGCAGGCAAAAAATATCATCCAATGCAGCGAAAAATATTATTTAGGCCTTAGACCAAGTAGACCACTAGATCGTAAATAACACGCCATGGCAAATTACAAGACAGCAGTTTTTTGCGTTGTGGCAAGCATTGCAGCTTATGTTCTCTTTTTCGCGTGCCAATAGGTCGTAATTGCATATCGAAGTAGGTTTTAAACGTATGGAGTACACATCTTTGAATAAAAATATTCTTACAAAGCATTTGGGAAATAAGGACTGTGAAGAACAAGCCTATTTGTACTCGTACGTCGAGTTATGCACATTGTTGCCGAGTAGGAAAGAAGCCAACATATCAGCATGGAAACGGTACTACCTTACACGGCAGTATTGCCATATCGGGGAAATGGGAAAAAAGACAGTGCAACGTAAATCGTATTCATTCTTGCTGTCATCAAACGATATCAAGGAGGAAGTATGGAGATGTTAATCTCATGGTCCTTGTGTGAGCTGGGTGATCTATATTCGTAGGCGAGATCATAGTCGTAAGAGTTCCAGCACTGGTATGTTTTACATCGTAGTACATTATAGATCGCAGCCCGAGAATTTCCCGCAGATTTACTTGACCCAAGCCTTCGTTTCAACGACGTAAAAGTTTTCGATTTGTTCTGCGATGAAACATCCCAGTCAAAGGTAAGCAGCCAGATTAAACGGTGAGTTGGGTAAAGCACGAAAAAAAATTAACTTTCAACTTTACATCAGAGTCGCACGAATAATGAGGGACAGTAATATGTTCTATGATAAGGGCAACGTTCTTCGAAGGACGTGTTTTATGGTGAATCTGCCGAGTTCTTGTAATTGTGTGCACAGTATTGAAATGGCTTGGGGGCACATCCTGTGAAAAAAAAAGAAAGAGAACAGGAACAGGTTAGTAAGATATGCTGAATCATTTGCCAAGCTGGATAAAGCCTTAAGTGTATCGATTCCTATTCTACGCAGTTTGTCTGACGTACTCGCAGTTTTTCGAGGTCGACTATTGATAATACAGTTCGAGCATACAAGACCGGCGACTTGCTATTGAGAAGTGAGAACATAACCAGGCGCTAGTTTGTACACCCTTTTTCTTCCTCGACATACGAGTAAACAACCAACGTTTGAGTACGTTGTAGTCCGTAATGATGGGTTGTCTTCGTATCTCAAACCCGAATCTGTGGGAAACGCTTTCGAGTACCGGTCGGACGGGATTACTCGGTAAAACATATGCCAAATTGGTTATGTGGGTACACTTGGCGGCCCGGTTCGCAATGCATGTGTTATCAGAGCAGTGTACGGCATAATAAAGAATTAAGAAGCGTTGGTGCGTGAAGAGTTGTGAAAGGAGTAGGCTATTGAGAGCAACACCAGGTCAATGCCACACTACGCCCCGCTAAGACACTGAGCGTCGCCCTTATTGGTTCAATGGATACAATCTGTGGTATCCAGACTACACATGATAAGTATCAATAGAGCAAAGATGACGTTTCAATGTCAGACCCCAAAACATTATTGTCTTCCTGGTTAAAAGGTATGCAGGCGGTACCAACTATTGTCACCTACCGATTAGAAGACACTCATTGTCCGCGAAATTAAGAATAATGAGGCACAAACCTGTGTAGTTAATACTCCGTATGCGCTGGATTGTACGATCTAACTAAATAGGCTCACTGGCATTATGTATTATTTTACAGAGCCTTTGTGACTGACAACCCTTCTGAAGCCATAATATTAGGCAACCTGGCATTTTACCCGAAATCTACTAAAATGACTGCGTAAATACGACATACCCGTAATAATACTCCATACCGTTGAAGGCACTACGGATGACTTTATGACGCTGGGGATCATAGGGCACGGACGTTCAACCAGGCACTTGAACAAGGGATCCAGGATTGCAAATTAATACTCGTATAAGCCAGGCGATGATCGCCTTTAAATCTTGTTGTGTTAAAGTGCACACATACTCCGTACAGCGGTTACACTCCGCTTTTGCAGCTTTGCGGCGTATTAAGAGGTATTGTTGTTGTACGACGTACTCGTATGACATTGTTGTTTGCTAACCTCAATATCGGCAGACTCGAACGCACAATTTCATATTCAGTGCCTTCATGCGCCCTAGGGCCAAATGTTACTTGAGCTCAGCAAAACCTATTCCTGTGAAAGAGGATGCAAAAGTACTCGTATGGGATAGGTTCCAAGTAATATAGAATAAGGAGAATAGAACAAGGAGAAATAGTCGCCTTGCCCTAATATTACATCGTTCAGCTGTATTGCTTGTTGAGAAGGTATGGACTATTAACGTGCTATACGGAGTACTGGAAATGTTTGACACAAAAATTATGCGCGTTTCTGTATTAAAGTTATACAGAGCTTGTATGGATACGAGTAGTATTAATACGCACTTTAAACAGTGCGTTAATTAACTTGCCCGTTTCCTGTCACCGGTAGAGCCCGCAAACAGTGGGGGCTTAATATTATGGCTCAAAAACGCTAGCACTCCTGCCGGCCTCGCCGAAACTAACGAACTGGCATACGAGTACTCTGTACGGAGTACTAATTGTTGCTCACTCCGCATTCTCACAGCTTTCTCACTGCGTACGGAGTATCCATATAAAAGTAATACGTACCCATAATACTTCGACTCATAAATACGGGTACGGAGTACAAGCACCGAACTTATGCTGTCCATCCCTGGTAAATCGTTCCTACCACATTTAAAAACTTCCACCTCCATTTGAATACTCGTACGAGTACTCGTATGTGTCCAATTTTCGATCTTAGCGAGAAGAAGCCAAACCCGTCGTAAACTGCGATAGACGTCTCGCGTGTGCACTATTTTTAGCACTTTACGAGTACTCGTACAATTCTGAGCGTGGCTCGCAACCACTGTGTGCGAGTTGTGGTGCAAGACTCGCTGCTGTCGTTGTTCTGTTGATCAATCGTAATCTCTTTGTGGGTATGAATGATTCGTTGGTCAGTGCACTAACAACAAGCACAGAGGGAGACTTGTAGCACGCCCTGGTACGGAGTACTATTCCATATATCGGCATGCCTGCACTCAGGCATACTCGTAAGGAGTTTGATCACAAACGCAAATCTACTTCATATTACAACTCAGACATATGGCGTATTACTCGTACATCCCAAAAATACGGTGTAGTGGAGCATCAACAGCCACTCTGTGACTGTGAAATACTCGTAGTCATGGAGAAAATTCACTTCCAGTAACATATCATTAGGCCCAAACAACACCGTCCGAATGCCACTAGACGCGGGATAGGCTTTTTAACTACCATCTCCCACCCAAGTACGAAGCACGAACACTCAATTCAACGTTCTGTAAGCGATAAAATCAAAACCGTAACACCCCGGGCTCCGTATTACGCTGTAATATTAATGAGCAAGTACGGAGAAGAGTGCAATGATATCTTGCCGCTTCATTCATTGACCCTCCCTCAAAAGCCGAAAACTACCCCCATACTTCCCCAATCCAATGTTTTAACTTGCCTTCCTCAGACGCAGAAGAAGACTTGCTTTTTGTCTTTATTGCTCCGTACTTCTCTATCTCAAAGGCCAAACGTAATAAAACAGTTTTCTTCATCATTAGTTGTTGTTTGCAGGCTCATATGGAAGACAAAGTGGGTGTACTGGCCAACTAAGGGTGTAATACTAGCCAATCTCTGGTTTTATACAACTGGAGCAACTTGCGCTGCATTCGGCGGTGCGAAGAGGGAGAATTAGTATGAACGCGTACGACGTACGAGTACGAGTAAACTGTAAAACAACACCACCGTTCATGATCTGCCAGCAAAAAGATACGACTTCGTGTACGGAGTACTCGTACCTTTACTTTCAGAGTAGGATACACCGCAGTACTCGTATATGGTAGGGAGTGTTCTGTCGTAATACTTACGTTGAACGACAATGCCACTCACTTTCTTCCCGCCCGTTAAAAAAGTCAACATTTCAGATCGGCAATGAAACCCGGCTTGGTTTTGACAGGTTATCGGGAAGTCTCCGGAGCGCCCAACGGTCAATCAAAGTAACCAAAAATCAATTAGCGAAAAGGAAAAACGCTAATAGAAATTTTATAAGCTTGGTGACTTTTATCGTAAACTACAAATTATCCGTCTCCTGTCAGCGCTTCATTCCACTTCATATGTACATGCAGCGTACACCTATCCAGTAAAACAGTACGAGTAATCCTACGGAGTACATAGTCACTTCTTTTGTAATCACAACCGTTGACTCCGCATACCAAAAGTACTATGGAATAACGTTCGCAGTACTTCGCGCACACGAAGCTTCCCGAGAAGTAATACGACGTGTGAGTATGAGGTATTTCTTAGTACGGAATACAATGTACTCGGTAGTAATAACCCTATGTCGTATTACTCCGTACTTCGTACTTATGTACTCGTATTATCGTTTGTTCGGTTACTACTCCGTACTCCGTACTCGTAATATCCATATTCGTAGCTTTCTTGCGCCCAAACACTTTTAAGGATGTCTCAGGCACACAAATATGGATACAATACTGAATCCACACCCACCTAAGGAATAGATCGGTAACGGTGTACTCCGTACGACGTACGGAGTACTCGTACTCGATTGAGTCCTAGTGCGGTGTATGGAGTATTAATATGGATGCGCTGTATATTTACTCCGTACGGAGTATTACGGAGTATTATGTTTTTTCTCAGTCCAACCGTTGTCTCCATCGTCCCGAACCACAGCTCATCTGCGATCTGGTAGTCTCCTTTGGGTCCGCACCTTTTAATGCCCATTGTATCCCAACATGCGCAAAGTCTTACTTTGTATTCCCAAAGTGCGAAGGAGTACGAAGTAATACAACGTACTCCGTACATCGAGTATTACATCTCATTTTGCTCTGCCGAATGAGATGGTTGAGCCCCGCTTCCGTACCCCACTCTTTATTGCATGCCCCTTCATTGACCGCTGGCTGCCACAATAGTTCCTCTGTAACCAGTTAGAAGTTTTATCTACTGAGCATTGTTGGCATTTGGTTTTTGTTGATGCAAAAGGATAAATAATATCAGACGTACCAAGGCACTGAGAGCATGCGACGCGACGTACTCGTACTCACACGCAGTATTGCAATGCTTCCTGGGGGTTTCAGCATATGCTATAATACGGTGCCCGAAAGACTTGCTGATTTGCGGCGAACAAGTACCCAAAATTAAAAACGACTTAATGAAACAACTTGCGAGCAACCTTGGGAGAACGATGTGCATACTCGTAGAACGCGGAAGGCTAATAATACGCCGTAATACGAAGTAATACAACCCGTGTTTTGTGTCTTCTTTTAGGCTAGCGAATGCAAAACTGCTCGTACAGCATGAATTCAATAGCGTTCGCGCAAGTCCGTAATTCCCTCAAGATGTATGCTTTTGCCTTACTTCGTATAGCCTCACGCACGATGTACAAAGCAGGAAGTAATAATAATAAGACTCTTATTGGTTAGACAGTATCGTGTCTTTTATAGAAATGACAGAACAGAGCATAGCAGCCGCCTCAAAACAACAGAAATGCCTCCAGCTTGGAAATGCTCATCAATTTGCTATTAGAGTCATACGAGTATAAAAAGATGCCTAATCACAGGTTCTCACTCCACTCCCACCCGCGCCCCTCCCCCCAAAAAAGAAAATGAGAAAAAAGAAATACTCGTAAGAAAAAAAGTCACAAGCGCGCTGTTACGAAACGAATAGGCGGGCTGATGAAATCTTTCGACGGCGCATTATCTGGGGCAGTACAGAAAGTACGAGTACAAGAGACGTCCCGCGAGAACGCTTTCTATTTTGGTACGCCCACTGTATCTTGTTATACATCTCAACTCTATCTTAATTATTTCGATCACAGCTCTCGGCTCCCCTTCATTAGTATGTGGAGGTAACAGCTACCAGACTCCGCTTCTCTCTCGTGCTTACGAGTACGGAGTATACGACGTTGCTGCTTTGTTTTTAATGAGCTTTCGCGCACTAATACTGCGTATGGAGTATCTCGTACGTCGTATCGTACAGCTGCCTGAGAGGCTCCCATATTACGGTACGAGTACGAGTACGGAGTACTGCGTACGGAGTACTCCGTATATTTTATTTCTTCATCCATAATATGGTTCCGAGCTAAACTTTTAAGGTGTGGGTATCGTTGGCCAAGTACTAAGACAAAGATATCTTATCTAGCATGCTGTATCTCACATAAAACGGCGGGTACGAAGCACTATCCTCTTACGACGATTTACGAGCATATATACTTTCGTCCTCCAGACCACATACAGCTGTGTACTTTGTTCTCCGTATGGAGTACAACCGTTTTCTGTTTTGATAATAACTTCGTTATTAGCAGCTATGTGCTCGTACGACGTGCTCTGCACTCGTTCGTCGTATTAGCTCCTGCGCGTACCCCTACCATATATGATAATCATCGCTATGATTTTCTTAGCATCTGGGTGTGATACATATCCCTAGAAATTACTCCGTAGATTTAAGTGATATACTCGTACTCGTAAGGATACGTGGGTGTATGATGTACGGAGTACGACGTACAAGTATGGAGTACTCACGAGCAGGTTCGCGAGATGGCAGCTAATAAATTAGGTATTCGAAACTAGGTACCAATAATATCTCAGCAATCCAGTCCCATGGAATGCCAGCGGCCCACCAGATCCCGGAGTGGGGGTTTGTTATCAGCTAAAACCTCGATGTACGAGTACTCCGTAGTCATCGTATTGACTCGTACGAGTACTTATCAAGTCAGGGTTCGGCAACTACTCCGTACCTAACGAGTATTTGTGCAGGAGTATTTCGTACTATGGCGGACCTAGCGCGAGAGGCTTACTTCGCACTTCCTACTTTGTACGGAATATTTATGGCAGACAATTTGATTGGATAGTTATATTTATTGATTTTTATGTTCCTCCTCTTGATCTATGCACGTACGGGGTACAAGTACTCCGTATGGGCGTGTACTTTGCAAAACAGAGTACTCGTAGGTCTACGAGTACTCCGAATAAGTACACCGTCTAGGAACAGTGTGGATAGCCCACCTCCTTATGATTTGCTAGAACAGGGTATCACATCACGATGTAATACGACCTGCGCGTGCGGATTGCTACATCGTACTCCGTAGTAGGAGTAAGAAGTACGATGTACTTACCAGTATATGGATACATTCT
This sequence comes from Raffaelea deltoideospora, assembly GCA_019925385.1. Taxonomy (NCBI): domain Eukaryota; kingdom Fungi; phylum Ascomycota; class Sordariomycetes; order Ophiostomatales; family Ophiostomataceae; genus Raffaelea; species Raffaelea deltoideospora. Next base: position 420,938 of record JADHKP010000023.1, on the reverse strand, counting down.
ACTGTGAGTGTGTACTTCTTACAAGTTCGGCGTCCTACAGAGGACGAGTACGGAGTACGAAGCATCTTGAGATACATTGCGGGTAGAAACGACGACAAGGCGTGTTTTCAATGCGCCAATAAATAGCTAGGCTGACCCACTTCAGAGCCAGCCATGTGCATCGCACAAATGCGACGTCTGAGTACGGGAGTAATACGACGTACGACGTACAGAGTACTTCTTCTGCTTCGACTGATTTCGCGAGACCCAACGTAAGCTTTTATGCGAGTACGCCGTAAGTACGGAGTATTACGCTGTACGGAGTACTCCGTACTCGTACAAAACTTTGCTCGTACTCCGTACTCGTACTCCTTGCTTGAAAGTTGTACTCGTAATACGCGACGAGAGCTGACCTTCCCTGCCACCCTGTCCAGCCACCCACCCCCTTTTTATTTTTCTGACCCCGGTCCCATCGATCTAATCAAACATGGCGGCCTGGCTGTCGAAGACGCGCCCTCTTCTTGCGATTACGACGTGTTACGTGCTCGTACCCCGTACAAGAAAAGTTCAACGGAGTACTTTGTGTGGGTTTGAGACCGACTTTTTTCACTAACGAAGCCACTGTCACCGCATCGCTCCGCTGCCCTTCGGCTGCCATGCCTGCCCTCTTCCGCTCACAACAAGTTACGACGTACTGGTACTCGTACTTTCCACAAATGCATCACATCCACACTCGTTCCACACACACTCACACATGCCCGCCAACCCCAGTCATGCCTTTCCAATCCTCCATCCCACCCCCATTAACAACCCAATTTTCACCCACCCTATCCCATCCTCTGCGATTGCTCCCCTTTCAGCCCCAGCGGTGTCCAAAAGAAGAGCGAAGACGAAAAAAAAAACCATTCCGATATGTACGAGTACCATACATGACCTGACGCTTGCCCACACACCACGACTTTTGATCTGCTTTTTTCCCTCCCTCTGTACGGCCATCCATCGATATGACCAGCGGCTTCGTTTTATTTTGTCCTCATCCCTTTCCCTTCCTCATTCTCCTGACCTCCTTTTTGATGCATCTATGAGATTTCCAGTGCATTCCTACCAAAATTTGCCCCCTTCCTAGCTATACCACTGCTTGGCTACATCTCTGCTTTGCTCACTGCTTCCGTTTCATTTTCACTTTTCCTCCTCTCGCTGCCCACCAACTCTGCCAAATGTCTCGTGCATTTTCCCGGGTTTGTTGACTAGGTTAGCTAGCTGTTTATTGCTATTTCTCAGTCTTCTCTCTCCATTTCCCGCTATGGAAGCGGGTGAATCTGGCACAAGGCAAAGGTGTGTGTGTTTTTTTTTTTTTTTCGAACTACTCAAACGGGTCGCCATTTGGCGGACTAAAACGGCTGTTCAGAAAAGTCTTCATGAGTTTCGACCCTTCATCCCTTTCATGAATGCCGTATCAAAAGAAGAAAAAGAGGAGAAGAGGGGAAGAAAAAAGAAAAAACTAATTTTTGCAAGAAACAATTTCAATTTTTGCTTTCTTTTGGTCTTGATGACCACACTTTGTTAAAGACACTAACCGGCGCTGGATTTCTCTCGCATCAGTGTCACCTCCGCCAGTAGTGTATACGGCACGGATCGTCACAATCAACAGAGAGATTATTACAGCTCTAGAAGGTCATATTTGGGCGAGAGCAGCTCTCCCGCCAACATGGCAACTGCTGCGTTAATCAGTCCTAACACACCATATTACCCTCACCATTCAACGTCATTTCCTGCAGTCAGCTACCGTTCAGGCCAAACACCCCCCTCTACGTCAGGCATGATATCGCCTGTGGATTCTCGCCGGACTTCAGATGACCATGACATTTCTCACAGACAGTCCCTACCATCAATTCAAGAAGTCATTGGGAAAGGGCCACCAACCTCGTATGTTGCTTCGGGAGCATCTGCCACTATATCGTCTCAAAGTCTGCCTTCCCCCTTTACAGTGGCAGCGCCGCCACGCCCTTTTGCTCCTGAGAGCGTTGGTGATAGACAAGCATCGCCTCGCAATTCGCAGTATGCATCGTCGTCGGCAATGTACCATGCGAGACCTGATACGATATCTTCGTTTTCAGCCCAAACGGGCTCACAACATGCGAGCCGCCCACAGACCATGGTTGCTCATCCCTCACCATCGCCAAGTGTTGATACCCAAACAATGTCCGTGTCCTCAATGACGTCGTCACATCATCAGCAGCAGACGGCGCCACCGCCACTGCCGCCTCAACGCTCACAAACAGACCAAACCCAACAAGCACAACATTACTTGCCCCATCATCCACATTTCCCGTCACAGCGGGATCCAACTGGGAAGCACACAGAGAGCCCTCTTCAGCTGAATACATATGCACCACATGCTTCTAGTCAGCAACCTGCCTTTTCATCTCAGGTCTCACCACAGCAACAGTTACCTTTGCCTTCGAACCAGCTATCTCTCTCAGGTTCATATCCCGTGTCGCCGCGGCACAGTGGCCCACCCTCATTGCCGTCGCCTTTTGAGGGACATCAACAGACTCTAATCCAGGAACATTCGCCCGAGTATAATCGCCCCCGGACCAGATACGATCAAGCGGTAAATAAACACTTCGAGGCGTGGAGCTATGCAGAATATCTTGCAAGAGTAAGTGCCTTTTTCTAAACCTGCCAATCATGTTTAGACTTTTCTTATTTGTTCCCCCTATTTCTCCCCAGAAATACAACGAGACTAACGTCCCACTAAGATTGGGAGCAATGCTCGAACTATTTACAACTTTGCAGATGCTTTCGGTAGTATTGCTCGCGAGGAGCACAGTCCTCAACCCATACCTGCTCGAATGCCCAGCGACCGAGAAGTTAACGACATGATCAATAATGCTGAATGGCTTAAGACGATGTTAGAAAATCTTCGAAGCATTGTCCAACAAACAGTCATCAATGACCGGGGAACCAATAGACAGAAGCAGTCAAACTACGACGAACTAGACGGTCCGATGTACAGTGAGACGCTAGCGAAGCCGTACACTTTAAACGAAGTTAAAAAGAGGCGTGCGGTATGTTATGTTGGCTAGATAGCATATAAGAATTCTGACTAGCAACTTTTCTAACAGCCTTCTTATGTAGCGCGCAGCTCCCCCTGGAAGATGTCACAGTTGTAATCGAATCGATACCCCAGAATGGCGACGTGGGCCCGATGGTGCACGAACATTGTGCAATGCGTGCGGTCTCCACTATGCCAAGTTGGAGCGAAAAAAACAATTAGAAAGCCGGGCGCTCCGACCAAAGCATCCTGACGACCGCCATTGAGTGGGTGGCATGATAAGTGATATCGAAATACGGCTATAGAAAGGCGCAGGATACGGCAAGAAATGACAAGCCTGATTGATTTAGGATTATCAGTCAGCCATAATGAGGGGCTTTGCTCACGATATGTAGTGTAGCAAATGTTTTTCCTGCTAATGGCAGCTGATGGGAAAACCTCGGTGTCCTTTATGATGTTGTTTGGGGTCATGTCTAGGATTTTAATGTTTGGTTTCAAAGCATTCTTTGTGTCAAAATGTTTTGCTTTTGGAATTGGCAATAGGATGAATTGTGTATATACCCTTTTTAATTTTTCGACTTCTTGATTTGTAAAACTCAGTGAGCTATGATTGTGAGCCGTCGGGTCTCTTGTTTAGACATATAGAGCTATGAGGTGCATATCCATATCTTAGGGTTTGGCCGTGCCAATTACTCGTTTCGTTCTTATAAAACCCTACGAGATACACATAGTAAATTAAAGTCAAGGGTTTGCCTCAAGAGCCTTTTGGGGGGAATAGAATCAGCGGACTTCAAAAAGAGTAACAACTGCTTTTACTCCGTATTGCCTTAGGTGTCTAGATCGGCATGATTGAAACTGTTGTAAATTGTCAACATTCTCAAATCAGCTTAAACTTACGGCACTGGTATCCAGACGGGGTAGAAGCTAACCGCGGTTTTACATGGTTGTTGGCGTTGGGTATCCAGTGACTGATCGCTAGATGCGATACTCTTGTTTGGACATTTTACTGAACCACCAAGCTCCTACTTGGCTACCATTCATGAATTTTCTTAAGTCCGCTGTAGTTTTTCCGCTCGTTTTCGTTCTTTGGCACGATGCTTAGCATCTTTGCACGGAAGTTCCAGTCGGTGCAAATAACCAACTCTCTTAATGTTTTCTGCCACTCTGAACACAGAAAACTTCGGACGGCTTGAACTCCAATGGACATTCACTCTTTCAGTTAAAAGTAATCAAAAGTAATCAAGAAATCAAGTTGGCTTGATTGCATTCAATCTGTGAGAAAGAGTGCATTAATACATTCCAAACACGGGGTGTTACATCAACCCAAGCGCGCCATCTTGATATCAACGGTATTTGAAGCACCAATTAATGTGAACCAAAGCAGTCTTCGTTTTAACGCAGGATGCTGCAACCTCACAAGAAATCATTCCACGAAGCGAGTTTATGAATCGGTACTGTTTCAAAGAATGAGCGCTCCCATAAGTGTGCAAAAAAACACCACACAAGAGACAACCAAGGGGCTTTTGTCCATGGGGCCCGTAATGGCAGGTCCCGCATTCTTGCTAGATGAGGTTGCGCTTGATGAGCCGGATGCGCTGCCGGTGCTGGTTCCGCCCGCGTTCTGCGAGCCGTCACCCGTAAGACCCGGTCCGGTGCCGGCGCCGCTCTCCATGAAAGCTTTCGCGCCATCAGGTATAGCGGGGAGCGAAGTTGAGTCCACAAGCCATGCAGAATCTTTGGTTGGGCATGCAGCAGAATTGGTCGTCGATGTAAAGCCACCATCGCCGGACGGTGCCGGATTAGCGCTTAAAGCACTGGCGAATTTGGTAAACTCTGGCAGTTCACTGACGTGAGTACCGCTCACTGAAGCAATTCCGAACTTATTCGGTTCAAGTGCATACTCGTACATGAGACCGCCGGAGTAAACAGACGTCATTTCAGAATCCATTAAAGCTGCTACTTCACCAAAGTCGCGGCCGTTGGTTGTGCATCCATACTCCGATAGGAAGATGGGAATGCCGTACCCAGTAAAATTCTTAACTTTCTCGTTCCAGCCCGATGTCACGAAGTCTGTGTTGCACCACGAGTAGTCGTTCTAGCCTGTCAGCACCTAATATTTTCTCCGAATCGAGACTAGTTACCGTCAGAACTACATAACGAGTACTTACAAATGCAAAGAAGTCGCTCCGCTCGTCGCTTGTTCCACAGTTCATATAATCTGCAAGCTGCAAACGATTTTGTGAAACATCGGCAGCAGAATATCCCACAGGTACTTTTCGGTAACCGCGCTTGCTAATGTATTGCCGCATGTCACGCGTGACTGCTTTGACGTAGGGAGCCGAAAGAGTTGACTCGGCGGTGGAATTGATAACTTCGTTTCCAGAAAAGAAGGCAAGGGTATTAGGGTAATCAATAAAGGCGTCAATTGTCGCGAAAACACTCTGGAGGTACTTCGTATTGTAAGATGGTCCAGGGTTCTCGCGGTTGATGGAATACAGAGGGTTGTTGGCATCCAGAATAACATAGATACCAGCGTCGGCAAGAGCATTCATACAATCATCGTGGTTCTTTGAATTATCTGTGATGTAAACTCGGATTGTATTAACTCCCAGCTTCTTGAACTCGGCAATGTCGCGTTTGCAGACAGTGGTATCCGCAAGAGGGTCGGCCATGTCAGAAGAGCCACCTGGTTGGTAGTCGATGCCGCGCACGTAGAAGCGCGTGCTACCAGCCCAGAATGCTACAAGAAAGTCACAGCATTAGCAAAGGAAGAATCGGGAATAATATGAGTGGTAATATATCAACACGATGGCAGTTACCATTGCCGGAGGCTGTAACGGTTGGAATAGAATCCGCGCGTCTCGGAAGTTCAGGAACGGTCTTAGATGGCTTCCCCTCAGCAGAAGATGCGAGCACCAATGCCGAAGCAGCAGCAGTGAAAGCGAGTGACAACATGATGACACTTGATGTGCAAAAACGGACGGTTGATAAGCGAAATCAACACTGGGTCCGTGCTGTTTTAATGTGACCCAAGACACACGATAACAAAAAGAATCGAGCTCTGTGCCTACTGCTTGTACAAACGAAAGAAACTCCTAAGAAGAAAGAAGAGCGCACAAACAAACTGAAGCGAGCGACAAATAAAAGGAAAAAAAGAAGCCAAAAGAAGGGAGAATTAAATTTGTGCTGTGAAAAAAAAAAAAAAAAATTTTTAAGGAAAGGAAAACCAAGGAAAAGACAAAGACGAAGATATCCCCTTTTTGAATTAACCTAGTGGTGCTTCCTAAAAAGGGCGGAAGCATTACTCGTACTCGTACTCGTATTATTATTAGTACACGTACCTGAACGTTTCACTATTTCGATTCGCGTCGTCGTACCTGACGTCACGCGGACTTCGGAAAGGCATGTTCTCCTTTTTCCACCCACAAGGAGTATTAATACGAAGTATCCATATTAACTCCGTAGACATCGTGCTAGTATCCATAATAAACACAAAGCAAGGCCTGCGTGCCAATCAATCTACGAGTTTTTGTTACGTGAATCGTGTTTTTAAACTCGTATGTGCTAAGTGCTTCGGTACTTGGATACTACGAGTACGAGTACTTCTTCTGTCAGGCTTCATATTATTAACCTTTGTAGATTGCGCCAAAAATGTACGGAGGACGAGTAAAAATGCGATTGCGCCACCATTTTTTTAGGCACCGACCTAAGAAAGCACAAAGTAATACTACGGAGTACTCCGGTACTCTGTAGAAGTAAGGTACTCCGCACGTTCTACGAATATCCTGAAGCGCTCTGGAGGTCAAAATCCACAGCCGCGAATTAACTCCTACTGGAGATACGCCATGCCTGGACTTCGCCATCTACACTTAATACGACGTACAGTATTATACACCGTACTGAGTGCTGCTTACCAGAAAAAGCAGGGTTTTTACCGCAAAGGCGAGACATCAGGATAATGTGATGTTTCGGGTTTATCACTAGCGAGGCAATATCTTCATGCACTACTTCATACCTAAAATGCAGGACTTTAGAACAAGAAACTACTTACACGAGAAACTACAAGCCGCGCGCCCACTTGCAGGCCAGTTTGAAGATATTATACGAGACATATCAAATAGTGTGGATATAACTTGCTGGCACACTTTTCGTCACACCACCCTTTTCGACTTCGACCCAACCATCCCCCGGGTCTTCTTTGACCAAAACGAAACGTTCTCCTTCTTCCATATTGTGCTCCGCGTCGCTCTGGGCTGTATAAGAATAGATTGCCTCCACGTATTTCAACTTTTTGGCGCCTCGGCGAGGTGCCACAGCTGGTCCTTTTTTCTTAATCGTCACCGAACCTGTTGCTGTGCTACCTGCACCAATTGATGATCCGCTGTTCGAATATGTTGACGCTGGCCTCGCCGATTGCCCGGTATTCTGCGGCACGATTTCCGTTGGCGTCGGTGGTGCCATCTCAACATAAGACGCCGGCACAAGCCCTTCTTTGTAACCAGCTCGAACTCTTACCCAACCAGATCCGCCTGGTAAGTGATTAGTATGAGTGAACCCCATTGGTAAAATTTGAAAATGATATTGCCCCAAAATACGTGGAAGACATAGGCAGAAGCAGATAAGATTGCAACGTACTGTCAGGATCCAACACGACCACCTCCCGATTTTCAGCAACGGAAAGCTCGCCTTCTGCACTCGCTTCAAAAGCGTACATCATCCGGCCCTTAGACTTTTCTAAAGGCAATTTGACACCACTTGGGGTGCTGCCCGGTAACTCGTTAATGTAAGCAGTCGGCGGAGGGGCCATAATACGGTTTCTGCGCGGCGCACTAGACACGTTCCGAGGACTCGCTGGTAACTCCACGGCTGCATTGTCGTCTGTCGTTGCTGGCGACCGCGCACCAGATATGGAGCGGTTCGCACTTGTCGCGTAGCCGGAACTTAGAGAGTTCATCGTGTTGGACCGACTAAGTCCCGGCAGATCCGCAACGTTGTCCGACGACACCCCTCCAGAAACAGTACCGCCAGGTCCGGACTTCGATAGTACATTGGCGGTATCTTGCCGTTCCTGCTTTAGCTTTTTCCGCTCTTCCTTATTCTGTTCACCGGGACATTCTGCAGGAACTTTCATCTCGCATTTACTGTGACAAGTATAGCCACAGTCGCGGCAGTCGAATCCTTTGGCGGATAAACCCCAAATGCGCTCTCCACAGAGGTCACAGTTTGTGGGTATTTTGAAGGTCTGCGACTTGAAATTGTGGCTTCTGGCTCCTAATGTGACGTCACCCACCACTGCTGTAATAGTCGATGTCTCAACTTCTGCCGTGATCCGCTTGCGCTCCAGCTGGTGCAACTCCTCTTGCAAAGAAAACACGTGGCTCACTACCGCTACCTCATCTTTTTTCTCCACTCCATCACGTATCTTCTGCTTCAGCTGTTTGGCGGCGTCAACTTCTCGTCTCTTTTTATCAACCTCTCGCCGCCAATCACCCAGTTGGCCCTTGGACTTATTAAGAATGTTTCGCAGATAAACTTTAGCGTTTTCATCAACCACCATAGCACCGTCATCGTGCCAGACTGGGCTAGGCTCAAAAACCTTGTCTTGGGGTTCCTGCCACTCACAAACGTTGTGCCGCATATACATCATCGAATCCAAATGCGGCAGGTTGCGTGATATTTCTTGTGTCTGATGTTCGATGAGGGTGCTACTTCGTTGTAACATAGCCGCCTCAAGCTGTGATGCCAAAGTCCACAAGTCGTTAAGTCGCAATGTTCGAATCTCCACTAAATCTTGGAGCGAGTCTAACAATTCGGGCACGTATTCGTGATAGTATCGTTCTTTTTGTTTATTGGTAACGTTGATAGCAATGATGTAGGAGTTCTTGACGTTGTTCATCTCAATGATCTGTTGCTGGTACGCGCTTAGAGCTTTTGCCTGGCCAAAGCCTGATTCTGTCTTCTTTCGTTTGCTTTCCACCTCCTGGCAAACCGCGTCATATTTGGCTTTAACTTTCCTCAATTCGGCATAAGACAGATCTCTTTCCTTTTCGATCTTATCGGCGTATTCCGCATGTTTTTTGCGCAAATCTTCAAACCTTGAGGCCAGAGTTTGTAAGGGTTGTGCCACTTTATTTACTAAATCGTTGCTGAGTTTGTCATGTTCTTCTGCGCGAGACTCTAAGGTTGTGAGCTGTGTCGTCCACGTCGTTAAGGAAGCGCTGCAAAAGGATACAGAACGCGAGGTTAGTCCATAAGTTTACCGAGAACATGTTTCCGTTGTAGTCAACTGCGCAGCAGGATTGCGATGCAGCAAAGGAAAGAACGAAACATTTCATTCAGACGAGGGACGTACCTTTCCAGAGAACCGGGCGTCATAGCCGGCGTTTCTCCAACACTAAGAATGGAAGATTTTTTCGTCTTTTTTTCGAAATATTTCTTGGCGAGAGTTTTGAGCTTCAGGCTGTACTCCTTTTCGATTGCACTTCGTTCGCGGTAAAACTGTTGTATATCGTCCAACCATGCATCTCCACTAGCCACCCAAGCATTGGCCGCTTTGAATCCGTCCTAATAACAACGCATTAGACTAGATCAAACAAATTCTCTGGGACGTTGCTGAATATAATTGCTAACTTTCAATTCCGACCCAAAAGTCGGAAGGGTCTCCATGGTAGCATGAAACCTCTTTCGGTACTGTCAGGAAAACCCGTAATCCAGTTCACCTCTTATAACCACGGACAACGAGCTAAAATAGTATAGATCCTCTATGTGCCGCATAAAGGACTGTATGAAAATCTGGTACGGTGGAAAAAAAGGATTGGTGCAGTGTCGTGAGCTCGAGTTTGTTGCTTTAAAAAGTTTGGTCCTTCGGGGTACGAGATGTCTTCGTGATCGACAATAGTTCTCACTGAAAGACAAAAGCATTACTACTATCTGTCACATATTCGAGCTGGATATCCAACGGCGGGATCGATAGATATGGGTTGCACGAAGTAGAATCAGCCGTACTGGGTTCCGCCATTATTGACTCAAGCCTTTGAGGTGATGTCTGTCTAGATACTTCGTACAAAAATGATGGTCCTGAGGGGATGCTACTTATCGCCTGGTTTATTAGGCCATAATAAAGAAACCACTACGCTATAATACGTACGAGTAGTTTTACTTTGATCTACGACAGATCTTAGTTTAGCGCAGCTACCCCTCAAGACACCGCCCAGTCAATTTTAAGTCAACGGTTATTATTCCATACACGCCAGATTTGAAGAAACAAAAACGCTTTAGCTCATTTCTAACCCCCAGAATTTCTCTCTCATATATCAACGCCCTGAACGCAAAAGACTTTTACTCTTTATCACCGACTTGTTTTTGGATTCCCTTGATTTGCATCAGCCATTTGGTTTCGGTGTCATGGCAGATCTTGCGAATCATCTCGATCAGAAAGACGACTCGGTACACTCTTCCGGGGCCAAGATGGCACTGGCTGCTGATCCAAGCGGCGGCCCTGCTGCGTCCGGAACTGGCTTGTTCGAGTCGACGTACGAAGTTGAAGTAAAGCTGAGCGATCTGCGAAGTGAATCTGACAATCCGCTTTCTTCTGTGTCTTCTTTCGAGGAGCTTGGTTTGTATGTTTTTTCCCAAAATTGTAATAAATTACTCGAATTCTGTCAGACGTTCATTTTCCGTCTTTCGTTCATGTTTTTTCTAACTTAATCGTGCAGGAAGAAACCTATCATCGATGGCCTATTTGCCCTGAATTTTAAAAAGCCGTCAAAAATACAGGAACGCGCTCTGCCGCTCATGCTATCCGAAACGCCCCGTAATATGATTGCACAGTCTCAGTCTGGCACTGGCAAGACAGCCGCGTTTGTTGTCACTATTCTGTCCAGGGTTGACTTTGCTCAACCACAGACACCACAGGCTTTGGTTCTCGCGCCGAGCAGAGAACTGGCACGTCAAATTGAGTCGGTGATAAAGTCCATTGGTCAATTTTGTGAAGGTCTCAACGTGGCTGCTGCGATACCTGGTGTCATTGAGAGAGGGAGTTCTGTGCAAGCAAATGTCATTGTCGGAACACCAGGGACCGTAATGGACCTAATGCGACGGAAGCAACTCGACGTTTCTCAGATAAAAGTTCTTGTCATAGACGAAGCCGACAGTATGCTGGATCAACAAGGATTGGGAGAGCAGTGTGTTAGAGTGAAAGAGTAAGTCGTACAAAGTATCCATCCTACCCCTTTAAACGTGAGCACGTCAACCACTAACACGTCGACCACCCACGTATAGCAAACTCCCGAAAACAATTCAGGTTCTCTTGTTTTCGGCGACCTTTCCTGATAAAGTGATGCGTTACGCTGAGAAATTTGCGCCAAATGCCAACCAAATGAGATTACGTCAACAAGATTTAACGGTCAAGGGCATTTCACAAATGTATATGGACTGTCCTTCAGAGAACGAAAAATACGACGTTCTTTGCAAATTGTACGGTCTCATGACCATTGGGTCGTCAGTCATATTCGTCAAGGTTAGTTTTGTCCTGTGAGAGTTAAATTAAAACTACGTAAAATTTCCAACCTAACTCAGTTGTTTCAAGACCCGGCAAAGTGCAAACGAGATTCAAAAGAGAATGGAAGCGGACGGCCACCGTGTCGCTGCGCTGCATGGTGCATATGAAGGGGAAAGCCGAGATGCTCTTCTAAACGATTTCCGGACAGGGAAGTCGAAAGTTCTGATAACCACCAATGTGCTAGCGCGTGGTATCGATGTCTCTAGCGTTTCGATGGTAATCAATTACGATATCCCAATGAAAGGCGCAGGAGACCGTGAACCCGACGCAGAAACATATCTTCACCGAATTGGCCGAACGGGACGGTTCGGTCGTGTTGGAGTTAGTATCAGTTTTGTGTACGACAAAAAAAGTTTCAACGCGCTGTCAGACATTGCCAATCACTACGGCATCGATCTCATACAGCTGAGCCCCGATGATTGGGAGAAAACCGAGAAAAAAGTTCGAGAGATTTTGAAATCAGCAAGAGCACAGCCCGATTATACCCCTCTTACTCTCGAAAAGTCATAGTATGTGTCCCTTCGCTTTGACAGAATTGTTTCTGCTGTCTTTTTTTTGTTCATAGCTAACGTAGCGCCAGAAACAAAAATGACACTTTGAAAGATCATTGATGTCACAGTGTCCCACTTTTTCGTAACTTCATAACCTTCTTTTTCGATCGGCAAGTTGTGGAAGTGGCGGCTTGGACCACCACTCAGGGAAGGGACAAATAGCAGGTGAAGGGCAACTATAATGCAGAAAAAAAAGAACGGTTACTTTCTATATTTGACTGAATGGGAATTAAAGGCGGCATCAACCATAAAAGACGATCGTCATATCGAAAGCCTATAGTTTAAAGAAGCCGGCTAAAGAATACCAGTTTTACTGTTAAATTCTCGACCATGACTCTGCAAACTTGAAAAATAAAGAAAATAAAGCGGACAATCCACGCAGAATACGTGATGTCGGAAAACGAAGAAATAAAGACCCAATACCCTACCCTCCGCAGCCTTTGAACTCTCCCAGCAGCTTGTCTATTCCAAAAACGTCGAGGTCTTTCCAGTTGTGTCCGGCAGCCTCGCGGCGACCTATCTTGATTACCGCCTCAACAAGGTCTTTAGTGAGACCTTCAGACACGACACTATCGTGATCGTAAGCTGGATGAGCAGTAACAAAGGCACGAATCCAACGCGCAGCTGTCCAGAGTTCCCCAGACGCTCGTTTGCGAATTAGATCCAGATATGTGGCTAGATGGCATCTCGTCTCCACATCAACGTTCAACGAATCGAGATAGCTCTCTACCAGTGGAATCAGGCCAGGAAATGGAGGTTCATCATCACGTAGACACCCATCCTGTCTCAACTTTGATTCACTGCCATCCAAGCCGCTCCCCGCCTCACTATGTAGAGGATAGCCTGTACCGTTAATGATCTCATTAATAGTCATACGCCGGTATTCTTCCTCAACAGCGCCTGAAATCGGTGAATCTGGACGACTTAAAACAGTTGGCGTGACTGTCTCTGACTCAGCAGCAGTAGAATGACTAGGCATGTCGTTGATATGGTGGTCATCAACATTATACAAAGTATGGTGATGGACTCTAGAACGGCGTGGCTGGCTGGACAAATTTTTCCGAAAATAGAAGGTCTCCGACAAAACAGCATCCCGGGCGTGGGCTGTCTCCATGTTCTCGGTAACACGCTGTATTGGAATATAAAAGTTTAAGCCGAAAGAGAGAATAGCACGAGTAACGAGCACAATAAACACAGCAAATGCTGCATTTTCGAAGTCTGTAATCTGCACCTCCATAGAACGAAATTCCACACGCCAGCCGATGTTGTTGTCGGGAGGTGGCGGCTTGAATCGCATATGCTGCCAATTTGTTGATTGAATATTTTCGAAATGATTTGTTTGGGTCAGGTCAAGAGCGTTCAAGTCTTCCGCAAAAATAACAAGCGGATCCCGAATAAAAAGGTGGGCAAAATGCGTGGCAAGCAATTCATCCATTCCACCTTGCATCAACTCTGTCTTGATACCATCATCAACCACAAGATCCGGGTCAAGGTATTCGGGTCGCAATCGGGCATCAGTTGAAATGTATGTTGAGTTAGAGGCATAGCGTGATTTAGGAATCCTCCATCTATCATTTACTAGTGGCTACAGTCTCATGTTAGATTATAGCAGCATAGACAAGCCAGCATACTTTCGTGGTTTAGTCAGATTAACTTGCCTTTTCACCCAACTCCTCTGGTGTCCGGTCATCGACAGATCGACTGATTTGGTTCCAGCGTACATCCGTATCGGCCATGAATCCTTTATATATTGGAGTAGCCGCAGTCAGTGCTAAAAGGATGGGGCCCAGCGGACTAAGTTGGTCATACAGAAGACGTCCCTCCGTGATATTCTTAGCTTGAAAGGTGATTTGCAAACAGCAACTACCCATGCCAAAAGCCATGGCGTCCATATGTATAAAATTGTCCGGAGCAGCTCCATTGCGCACATCGTCATCCTCCGGCCATATATGAAGATCATAATTTACGGTGGGATCTTTCCATGGCCAGTGAGTTCTGCTATCGCGAAAGACAGGCACATTAACCTGAACTTTTCGCCCACGTCGGGATCGAATGTTGGCTGCTAATGTGGGAAATCTAATATGAGGGTTGGCTATCTCGTCAGGAACAAACTGAGATCGCAATCTCGGTCCCGATACGGGATAAAAAGGATCAGAAAAGACACCAGGGCAACCAAGTCGAGGAAATGTTGTCAGCGTTATTGGATATTCATCTGGTCGCATATGGTCCTTGGCAATTATTCTCCTACAAAACACATGGTAAGCTTTGCGACTCACCGCTAAACAAAATGTTGCCTAAGATACAGTTAAAGAAAACAGGTCTTACCTGAGCCTCATGTTTGGTTCGACGTTCAAAAGATCCTTCAACTCAATTCCCCATGGCCTTCCGGGTGTAGACTCTAACATATATCGCCCAAATTCTGGGTGAAATATAGGCAAAGGGGTTTCGCTATCGAAAGTTATCAAAAACAAGTCCGCAGCAAGAAACAACAAAAAAAGAACAGAATAATACAGAAAGGTTGGGAAGGAATTGCGACTCCAATATTTACCTAGACGAAGTGTTTTCCTGGTCATTTGTTTGACCGGATGAGGGTCTGTTCCTGCCTCCAAAGGAAGTATCGTTCGCCAAAGCTTCAAGAATATCAGCTTGTCGTAGAGATAGAAGCACTTGCGGTTTGTTTGGCTCATATGTTACGACAAGATATTCGACCTAGACATCCATTAGTGACATACCACTCACAGTTAATAAGGTTTTAACAGGTTGGGGTGGTTGGTGGTTCTCACTTCATCTCCCCAAAGAAGAGCGTCCCTTTCTTTTGATTTTGCCTTCTTCCAAATTTCCAGAAGTTGCTGTTACATCTTAGCCAGGCATTCATCAACACAGCCAAGTGACAGCATCTGATCAACGTACCAAGATCCCCCACTTGCGGACCTGATCAGCATGTTTTTTAGCATCAGGCCAGTCCAAGGCTGTGCCAAGTTGTCTATTTTTTGTGGCCATCCATTATTAGAGTTTGACGCCGTCCTAATGATTGGCTGTAATCGACAGTCAACGTGGTTGAAAAAAAAGACGTACAGGAGTCCCATAGCTTTTCAAACAGTGGCTAAGCAAAGAACTTTCGTGTTCGTAAAACACGCCTCCAGAAACCGTCGCCTTGTTAATATAATGATCTAAGTCCTGGCGTAACACGGAACCTCAAAACATTGGTTTTCAGGGCCGTGAGATTACAGCCAACTTTGAGCTTCTCCTAAAAAGCAGTTGGGCTTCACTAATCATATCATATAAAGTTGCAGTCGTACTGGCAAAAGCAAAAAAGTGCAACCCTTTGTCAATTGGACAAATTGAGTATACTTCTTCTTAGTTGCTTAAATGTGTTGGGTTCGACCCTGACTTCACGAAACAGTTCTGCAAACCGCATGATTAAGCTTGGCATGAGCAAGTTGTCTTTGGTCCATCCTGGCAAGGGGAAAAAAGCGATGCCAATTTAAAATGCGTACCTTTGTTTCCAAGGCTATAAAAGCTTGTAGTAAATCTCGATTTCTTTAAAAAAATATACATAACAGGGCACCACGATATAAACGTGACATGTCTGGCGAAAGATGAGGCCACCAGAATACCTTTTTTAGTCGTGAAGAATTCCGCAAACGAGGGGCTCTTCTGTCAGTATCCCGTTATACTTGTGGCTCGCTCCTCAGTTCTGCGAAGTTGCTTAGAAATACCAAATTCTCCAGGGTAATAATACGTACACAACCGTAAGCTAATCCACACTGGGCACAAAATATTACTCCCTAGTACTCCGTACTCCATACGACGAGTTTACTCCGTACTCGTATTTAGTCTTCGTTTTCATAAGCATTGGGTTAAGAGTAATACGACATAATATTACAAGGTATTACTCGTACGTCGTATTACTTAATGAAATATGAATATTGCGTGAGTACGGAGTACACTAATGATGTGCCTCAGGTAATATCCATATTTTTATGTCAGTCAACTCATCCTCCGATTTCAATGGCTGACGCGTGACCCTGACGCGAAGTCTCCACTATACAACTTTTACCACTTTTACCAGGTTATATCTTCCCTCAAAAATACATCACACATTCCTACTCCTTTTGTGGTTCGTCATCTCTTCAGTTATCTGGTTTTTTCCTCGCCTTTCTTGCTAGTTGCGAATCATATTAATATTTCGATCGGTGACGCAAGCAAAGGCTTATTATACAAACAGCAAAAACCCACACGATCAAAAGCAAGCGGCTGCGTCGCGATGGCCGACATTACCATTGAGACAAAGCTTTTCCAAGAACGAATATCCGATTTCACAAATGCTTGGAAAGCAGACGTGAAGCGTTCTGGGGACAATGGTGTATTTGGTGGAGTTGGATCTATTCTCATCATGATGGGAAAGGTTGAAGACGTGCCTGAATTTCATAAAAACAACGCGGTACATGTATGTCAAACAAAAGATTTTCTTTTTCATGTGGCTATAGTGTCTTTATCGATACACGTGTCGTGGCTCAGAAATACTTTGGGTGGCTTTACATCGGCACATCTTTGATACTGACACTTACTTAGGTTTGGTTACTTGGATACGAGTTTCCAACAACATTGATGCTGCTAACAACTGAGACACTTTATGTTTTAACAACCCAGCGTAAAGGTATGCAGCGTTCGTCTCTTTGCTCTTAGCCTGGCATCATTTCATATGAATCAGCATGCTAACTTGCACAGCAAAGTATCTTGACCAGATCAAGGGTGGTCGCTTTCCTGTCGAAGTGCTCGTTCGCACCAAAGACGCAAAAGAGAATGAAAAGCTTTTTGCCGATGTTGTTGATGCAATAAAAAAGGCCGGGGTACGTTTGTTTTTTTTTGTACTTCCGTTCGCCGTTAGCCTCGACACTTCATCATAACATTAAAATAGCCTCAGTTGGACTGGTTATTAATCTACATGTCTTGGCGAGCAGAAAAGAGTTGGCGTTCTCACCAAAGATGCGTCTCGCGGTCCTTTCGTTGAAGAATGGAAGAAATATTTTTCTGAGAATGCCAAGGAAGTCGAATCAATCGACATCGGCCTTGCGCTCTCCACGGCTGCGCTTGCCGTCAAGGACGAAACCGAACTACGCGCCATGCGTACTTCTTCCAGAGCATGCGTTGCTTTGATGCATGCTTGCTTTCTCTATGAAATGTCCGATATTCTTGATCAGGAGAAAAAGGTTCAACACAGTGCATTAGCCGACCAAGTGGAAAAGATGCTTGACGACAAGGATTTCTGGAAGACTGTTGAGTTGCCCAACAAGTCAAAACTGCCGCCCGAATTTGACTCCGATCAGCTTGACTGGGTTCTTGGGCCCATTATTCAAAGCGGTGGCAAGTTTGATCTGAAGTGGCAAACTGAAGTCAGTAATGAGATTCTCCAGCCGGGCATAATTATTGCTGCTCTGGGCCTACGATACAAATCTTATTGTTCTACGATCGCGCGGACATTTCTTGTGGTCCCAAATAAAGCTCAAGAAAGTAACTACCGCATGCTTTCGGCCGTTCACAGCCTTGTTCTCAAAGAAATCACTGACGGTGTCACTTGCAAAGAGGTATACTTAAAGGCATTGCAGTACGTCAAGAGCAAGAGACCAGAATTGGAGAAGCACTTTGTGAAGAATATAGGGTATGGAATTGGACTTGAGAGCAAGGATTCCACTCTGATTCTAAACGGAAAGAACAATCGCACCCTCAAAGACGGCATGACTCTGTGTATTACGACGGGTTTTAGCGACATCGAAACTCAACCTAAAGACAAAAGCAGCAGGATCTACTCTCTGGTGATCTCGGACACGATACGAGTCACTACTGCCGAGCCTGTAGTATTCACTGGCGATGCGCCCAGTGATGTCGATGCAAGCTCTTTTTTCTTCACAGACAATGAGGAAGGGCAGCCAACACCTAAAAAGGAGAAAAGGGATTCCAGAGTTGGCGCTGTTGCGACGAAGAATATTACAAGCACCCGCTTGCGGTCAGAACGCACCACCCAGGTAGATGAGGACGTTGAGAAACGCCGTCGAGAACACCAGAAGGAGCTATATGCCAAGAAACAGCGAGAAGGTCTGGCTCGTTTTTCTGAAGCGACAGATGACCAGAATGGCAAGGAAGTCAAAAGGTTCAAGCGGTTTGAGTCCTATAAACGTGACAATCAGTTTCCCTCGAAAGTCCGCGACCTTGGCATTGTGGTTGATCCGAAAAATAACACGATTGTCCTTCCTATCATGGGCCGACCCGTTCCGTTCCACATAAATACGATCAAAAGCGCTAGCAAGAGCGACGAAGGCGACTGGGCGTTTCTTCGAATCAACTTCTTGTCTCCTGGACAAGGCGTCGGCCGGAAGGATGATCAGCCTTTTGAAGACGCATCAGCTCATTTTGTGCGGAGCCTGACGTTTCGTTCCTTAGACGGCGACCGTTACACCGACATAGCCAACCAAATTGCAAGCTTAAAGCGCGATTCAATTAAAAAGGAGCAAGAAAAGAAAGATATGGAGGATGTTGTCGAACAAGATAAACTTATTGAGATTAGGAGTAAGCCTTTTTTTTTCTTTTTATTTTTTTTTTGCTTTCTTGGTTGTAAAGCCATAATTCTAACCTCCGACTACTTATATAGATCGACGACCGGCTGTGCTTGACAATGTCTTTATTCGCCCTGCCATGGAGGGCAAGCGAGTTCCTGGCAAGGTAGAGATACACCAGAACGGCATTCGATACCAGTCCCCTCTCAGCACGCAACAGAGGGTAGACATTCTTTTTTCCAATGTCCGGCATCTGTTCTTTCAGCCATGCCAGCATGAACTCATTGTCATCATACATATTCATCTTAAAGATCCTATTATTATTGGCAACAAGAAAAAGACAAAAGACGTCCAGTTTTACCGCGAAGCGACGGATATACAATTTGACGAAACCGGAAACCGGAAGCGGAAGTATCGTTATGGCGATGAAGATGAGTTTGAAGCCGAGCAAGAAGAGCGGCGGCGGCGGACCGAACTGGACAGGCTATTTAAAGGCTTCGCTGAGAAGATCGCTGAGGCTGGTCGTGGCGAGGGCATTGAAGTGGACATGCCAATGCGTGAGATTGGCTTCAACGGTGTACCGTTCCGAAGCAACGTCTACATTCAGCCTTCAACAGACTGCCTTATTCAGCTGACGGAATCGCCTTTCATGGTGCTTACTCTCGAAGATATCGAGGTTGCGCATTTGGAGCGTGTCCAATTTGGATTGAAGAACTTTGATCTTGTTTTCGTTTTCAAAGATTTTTCGCGGCCGCCCTTCCATATCAATTCAATTCCTGTCGAGTCACTGGAAGACGTGAAGGAGTTTCTCGACTCGTCTGACATAGCCTTTACAGAGGGGCCCCTGAATCTCAACTGGCCAACCATTATGAAAACAGTGACAGCGGATACTCATCAGTTTTTCGTCGATGGTGGTTGGTCCTTTTTGCAGACGGGTTCGGATGACGAGGATGGCGGTTCGGAAGAAGACGAAGAAAGTGCTTTTGAAATAAGCGAGAGCGAACTCGAAGAGCCTTCAGAGTCTAGTGAGGAAGGTTCGGATTATGACTCTAATGCGTCTGAGGATGCCAGTGAAGAAGTGAGTGAAGATGAGGGGGAGAGCTGGGATGAGCTAGAGCGCAAAGCGAAGAAACGGGACCGCGAAAGTGGCTTGCCAGACGAAGACCGTAGTCGTGGCAGTAAGAAACAGCGAAAGCGCTAGGACAATACAATCGCGTTTAGGATTGTCTGCGGATAAAAAAGCTAGAGAGAGACAAAAGCAGTGGAGGTTGTTTAGGTTCTCGGTCAACAAAACGACGTTGTCTTAAATGATGTGTTACTTCGCATGATTCTATTTAGAAAATTTATCTTTGTAGCCATGGTATAGCTCAATCCCCCCCCCCCCCCCCTTCCTTCCCCAAGGCTCCCACATCAGTCGTTCCGACTGGGAACTGAAGTGTAGCTGTCGGCCTCACCTGCTCAAGCCCAACCTCTGAGCTGGCTTGCATGTATTGCGTTGTAGTACGTGCTATTAAAGCCTCTCAATAATGCAACACATTGCAGGCTTTTCTACCATAACATCTATACATTCATATTCGCCGTGGATTTTAGGTTTTCGCACATCTTCCTCGAGCTTTTAAAACAATTAATTTTCTCTTTTTATCATAGCTTTCACCGCGGATTTGCATGTGGGCGAATTTTATTTTAGTCTTTTTTTTTCTCATTCTAGGTCCGTAAACAGCACATCATAGCACACAAAATGAAAGCAAATTCCCGGTTCACCAGTACTACCTTAGTTTCATACATTCTCTTCGAGCAAAACACAGCACTGTACGACAAAGATACATATAAAGGAAAACAGGCTACTAATGCATACTCTAGGTGCATAGGCTTTGTGTAAACATCACGCTTCCGCCTCTGGTCTGAGGTAGCGACAAGAAGCGATTCAGCAGAAGCGCCTTAAGCCCCACCGCCAGTGAAATCCCGGCCCGTCGCTATAGCAGATGAAGCACCACCGCTGCTAGCTAGACCTCCATTTTGCCTCGAAGTTGTCGGTGCATTGTTCCAAGACAAATGCGTGTGGTCTCCCAATTTCCTGTCCGACGAATAGTGAGCATGAGAAAATTTGTACCTTCAAGGCGGATATCAACACGCGGGTATAAAACATGCAACAAAAAGAATGTACCTTGGCTTGACCATGTGTGTCACGGTAAACACGACCCCTAGCAAAATACAAATACCACCCACAACAAGGTAAGCAATACCCAAGAAGGGGTTGCGGCCGCCCATAACCGTTCGTGTAGATATGATTATAGACTTGGTGCCGTGAAACTCGTGAACGGGAAAAACTGTGACCAGGTACATTAATAACATGATAAAAACTATCGAATCTGCTTTTTAGATGCGTAGGAAATGTTAAACCTACAATGTACTATGTTGACTTGGTACGTGCCTCTCCGCATAGTGGCGGTATCATTTCGTTGCGCCAGCTTGCTAAAGGTTGGCAAGCCAGCCGTTCGCATCCAAACCATAAAAGTCTCATCCTCGGCAAGATTCGGTGGCGGGTTGGAGTCAGTGTACCCATGAGGATACCGATGAGCCCAATTCGGTGGTGGGACAACATCGGAATAGTTCATTGTCGAAGGGAAGTTGCCGTACAAAGCTCTGTCGGAGCTCCAAGCAATGTTGGTCTTGTTCTGCATGACGTAAGTCTCGTTGTCCAGGCTCCCATCCAGAACATTAAGAAGCACAGGGCTACCGAACGTGTCATTAAAAAGCGAATTGGCAATGAGCCCACATGGGTAATATGGAACTTTAGCGTCGTTGAGTCTTAAAGGGTCGCAATCTGAGTTGTGTACGCTTGTATTGTCAAATTTGTCTCCCTTAAGCTGCTTGTCGTAAAAGCTATTGACGTAGCGACGATGATTTTGGTAAAAATTCGTTAGGTGATAGTAAAACAGAACGGGCGGGCCCATATCCTCCGGTATATCAAACTGTAACGTGCACTGCTGAACATCGTCGGGGACTTGCACACCATCAAAAGAGACATTGATTGGAGTACGCATCCACATTGCAGATGCCTTTCGGCTAGAATTGCTAGATGACTTGAATTGCATTTGCACGTTTCCCGGAGGCATGCTTTCAAATCCTGATGTCGGCGCGTCTTTGTAGCAAGTGGTGTAATCAAGCTGAATCATTTGCACCTGAGAGCTCGCATAAAGCAGAAGTCCACCTATTGGTGCGAATATTATTCCAATGGCAAAAAATAGAGGAAGTACCGTTTTTGGCGTCAAGATGGGTCTAAAAAAGTGTCAAATCAATGTTCCTTCTCCTGTGAATAGAAGAGAACAAACACGACGAGTTGGCGGTTAACATAACTCACTGCCATGCTTTTAATCTTTGTTGCCGGAACGCAGTATCTATCAAAGGAAGCAAGAAACAAGGCATTTATCAGCGGGAAATTCCTTTTAGAATCAAGTTCAGAATTGCGTAGAATTGGTTTATCGCGTATTTGAGAAGAACTTCACTCACTTGCTGGCCTCTTGCTTTTCTTTCTTTCCGGAAGTTTGGAGTCGGATTCATTAGAAGCAATGGAATCGGGATGGTGATGAGCCAGGTTGGCATCATTATCATCCCCCCGTGTCATCTTCGTGTCTAAAGGGCTTAAACCTGTCTTTTTGAAAACCGGTTGCAATCTGTTGATGCGACAGTGAGTATGGAAAAGGTGTGAGGGCAGCAGCCTAGGGGTGATATGTTCAACAACAGACATCAAAAACAGGAGCGTCAGCGTTTGATGGCGCGTTTGACCCCGAGACGGAACGCTTCGCCACACACAACTGCGCCCCATAAATATCACGTGATATATAAGACTAATACTGGTTGGACTAGTGGTTGGACTACGGAGTATCCATACTCGTACGAAAAAGGAGTCGGTTCTTGCGAGTACGAGTACTCCGTATCCATACAAAACAGATTCTTGGCACGGCGACGAGCAAGGCTGGATAACCTGGTTCGACGGGAGTATGGAATACTGCAAAAGGCCAAAAGAGCCGAAACCGAGATGCGAAGAGCATTGTTATTGTCATTTTTTTTTATAAGCAGGATAGATTTTAAAGACTAAACAGGGGAGAAAGGGGAAAAAAGACCAGAAAAGGGGAGAGAGGCATAAAACATTCTTTTTTTTTTTCTTCTTTTTGGTTCTGTCCAGTACTCGTACTCATACGAGTATAATCGAGTGCTGCATTCCTTAACGAAGACTTCCCGAGTAACCGAACAGTTTGCTTTTTGTGTCGGCTCTTGCGCGGTTTTCCGGACGGGTTACTGGTACCCACACTTTTTGTTCAGTGCTCATTCGCCGGTACTTCCAATCAAATTTCCGAATTTCTACCCCTCCTTCTCTGTAGTAATAACTCCCCATTTGGCATGCAGCTATATATACGTTTCCCTTGTCCGCCAATTTAAATCTCTCAACTTGGCTTCCTTTCTTTCCCAAGGTATTTTAAAAGCTGCAGGCTCTGTTTGTTCTCAATTGTGTCATACCCAAGTTCACATAAGTTAGCTTAGCCAACAGAGGCGTCGTCATATATTCAAAAGACAGCGAGGAGAAAGACCAGTATTTCATTTGCAGCAATGGGGATTATCGAAGAACTTCAGCTGAAGCCTGGCGTCATTTATGGCGACGATGTGCTTAAGCTGTTTCAGTTTGCACATAAAAACGGGTTTGCCATCCCTGCTATCAATGTCACTTCTTCGTCCACGGTCATTGCTGCTTTAGAAGCAGCCCGAGACGCAAAGGCCCCAATCATTCTTCAAGTTTCCAATGGTGGGGCTGCTTTCTTTGCAGGCAAGGGTATTGCCAACAGCAAGGAGAAGCAGGAAGCATCAGTTGCTGGTGCTATTGCTGCTGCTCACTATATTCGCTCCATAGCTCCAATTTACGAGATTCCGGTTGTTC
This sequence comes from Raffaelea deltoideospora, assembly GCA_019925385.1. Taxonomy (NCBI): domain Eukaryota; kingdom Fungi; phylum Ascomycota; class Sordariomycetes; order Ophiostomatales; family Ophiostomataceae; genus Raffaelea; species Raffaelea deltoideospora. The sequence continues at coordinate 397,303 of JADHKP010000023.1, read as the reverse complement.
TGCACACAGACCACTGGTGAGTTGTACCATTACAAATTTTGTATTTTTTTAAAACGGACAACGCTAATTGGTATAGTGCAAAGAAGCTTTTGCCTTGGATGGATGGTATGCTTGACGCCGACGAAGCTTTCTTTAAGGAGCATGGCCATCCTTTGTTCAGTAGCCACATGCTCGACTTGTCGGAGGAATCTCTTCAGGAGAACATCGACATCACGGCTAAATACTTCAAGCGTGTTTCTCCTTGGAAACAGTGGCTTGAGATGGAGGTTGGCCTGACTGGAGGTGAGGAAGATGGTGTCAATAACGAAGGTGTCGACAATTCATCACTCTACACCCAGCCTGAAGACATTTGGGAAATTCAAAAAGAGCTTAGTGCTATTGCTCCTTACTTCAGCATTGCCGCCGCCTTTGGAAATGTTCACGGCGTTTATCACCCAGGAAACGTCCGCTTGCACCCTGAGCTTCTCGGAAAACATCAAGAATACGTCTCTAAGCAGCTAAATGACAAGTCTGGAAAGCCCGTTTTTTTTGTATTCCACGGTGGTTCTGGCTCCTCCAAACAGGAGTTCAGTGAGGCCATCTCGCATGGAGTTGTCAAGGTCAACCTTGACACTGATCTGCAGTGGGCTTATCTTGTCGGCCATCGGGATTACATTACCAAGAACATTGATTACCTTCGAACACAGGTTGGAAATCCTGAAGGGGCGGACAAACCAAACAAGAAAAAGTACGATCCTCGGGTCTGGGTTCGTGAAGGAGAGAAGACCATGAAAGCCAGAGTCACAGAGGCCCTCCAGGACTTTGGTGCCGCTGGCCAGTTGTGAGATGAAGAAGCCACCATGTGTCCGTACTTTTTTTCCAGTGGGAAACTAGGTTTTAATGGCACACCGTGGAGACTAGTTTATGTTAACTAGTTTACGCTTGCATTTGCTGATGCTTCTGGAAGAGTAATCAGAAATGTATTTTAAGATCTCACCAATATGAAGGTATTCAAGAGACTTCGAAAAAGCCGTAACCGTTTGTGTGATTCTTTTTACTGTAGCCTCTACTCTCACACGAGGCACAAAATTCGTCGAAAAATGGCAGCATCAAGAGAACATTGAAATGAGCACGAAGCAATGGCGCTTCAACTCCACACTTCGGTTAATTGTGATAAAAAGCGCTGTACTTTTCCGGCCTCTTTGCCTTCGAGAAGTTAAAACGAGAAAAGTTATATGAAAGGAATCTAAATACACGCTCCACGAGATCTCCTTACTGAGGCATGAAGCTTTAGTAAGACAGCGAACTGTACTCGTAAAGTGGTTTGGGGGGGAGGATGACGCACAGTGGTCCGTGCACCTTCTAGAATCATTCGCCGCCAGATTGAATGATTGAGGGACCACGACTCTCCCCACCTTACTTTGTCCCGCTTGCCCAAAGCTCTTGTCCCGCTACCAGTGAGGCCATTTCAGTCAAACTTCATGTGTCTTCCTGATTTATCACTCGCATCTACTTACTTCATTGCTCTCCGTTTGTCTTCTCGCCAGGTTGGCTTATCATTATAACCGTAATTCGGAGCTTAAAAAGCGCAACCGCCGATGCAAACAGACTCATACATGAACGGAAGTAAATCTGACGGTGGGTTTGCAAACAACGATTGAGAACCAACAGCGGTAGGTTTGTTGTCTTTTTTCTGTCTTCGGGTCTGCGTTAACCCTCCCCCCCCCCCCTCTCCCGGGGCAAAAAAAAAAAAAAAGAAAAGAGAAAGAGAAGCCGTCGAAGTTGTCGCGAGTTGTTGGGCATTCTGTTATTTCATATGTGTTTGCATACATCAGTTCTGTTCGTTTAGAAGCATCAAGGTCTCTTGAGTTTAATCTCGTGCGTCTTTTTTTTCCTCTGTCGGACTGGTATTCCGCTCGTCCTTGCTGTGCACAATGTGCGATTTTTTGCTGTGTTTGCTGCCATAATGGGATCATTTGTTTGTTCAGCATTTGCCCTTGCTTGTTTGTCAGTGGATGTCTATTTCTCAAGTTCCTCCACATTTGGTCATGTTCACCTTTCATGCAAGTGCAGTGCTGGACACGAGAAACTTCATTTCAGGCAATGTTTTAATTTCTCCGAAAGAACTGCAAGTTTTATTTTCAGTTGTGTCCTCTACTTCATGTAATGGACCTTTCGTTGGGCTTTTTTTGTTTAAAAACTACGCAATCTTCTCGTATTCGATTTTCTCAACAATTTGGTTTTTGACGCTCCTGTTTTGATTGTCGAACCTTTCGCTGACAGCCATCATTCAATTTTTAGAAACCAGGCGTTTTTTTTTTTTTTATGATAAGGTCACGACCAGTTAGTTAAGTATGATGCATCGTCTTACGACCTCACCTACTAGAAAAAAATTGTAGACGAAGAGGAATGGAAGAAGAGAAGTTTTGAGGTTTTAAGAGTATATGTTCTTGCATCATCAAGCTCAACCTATGAAACTAATAAGGACAGGGAATTTGAGCTGATCGATTACGTGGCTGCCACGAGAAGTGCACGACGCCGCCACAATCTTAACATACGAACAGATCGGTTCCAGTTATCAACAACCCATCAAAAGTTGTTTCGGTCAAACATACAAGCCAACAAAATGTCAGCTGGAGGTTTTTCCAGCCCTTTTGGGCCGAATGCTAACCCGTTTGGACCACCCTCGACCGACACAAGACGGGGCCCTGATAACACCTCGACCGGTATTATGCAGCAAGTAATTGAGGAGGATGAAACGGATGCAGTGATATCACCTGCTTCACCAAATTTTGTGCTCAACCCAGGACATCGTGCAACGCTTTCACCGGATTCAGGCCCAACTGATGATTTGTTTCAAACATTCGGTCACGGTGCCACACCTGGAGAGTATCCTGCGCAATATAATTTTGCTCGACGAACATCTGTGTCTGCTGAGTCGCTCAAGCCGGTGGCTGATTCTTATGACAATTGGAGCCCACCGGTTCACCAAAAGACAGCCGACCAGCTCGAGCGGCTTAAACGAGCCATTCAAGGAAACTTTCTGTTCAGTCATCTAGACGATGAGCAATCAGCTCAGATTCTAGGGGCTTTAATGGAAAAGCCAATTCCCACTAAAGGCATAAAAGTAAGGTTGATGGTTGGTTTAATATTAATAGATTTTTGGGAGAGGTTGAGGGGGTTGTTTGTTTATTCATTTGTCGTTTTTTTTTTTCTTGCCATGCCTATACAATTCTAACATAACAAGGTAATCACACAAGGTGACTCGGGCGATTACTTCTACGTTGTTGAGAAGGGCAGCTTTGATGTTTACGTCAACAGTACGGGCGCTGTTCAAGCAGGCCCTGATGGGCTGGGGAAAAAAGTGGATACTATTGAAGCTGGCGGCTCATTTGGCGAACTGGCCCTCATGTACAATGCACCTCGCGCGGCAACAGTTATGTCTGCAGAAGCAGGCTGTACCCTTTGGGCCCTGGACCGCCTGACTTTCCGCCGTATCCTAATGGAGTCAACATTTGCACGGCGTCGTATGTACGAGAGCTTCCTTGAGGAAGTTCCACTTTTGGCCACATTGACACCCTACGAACGGTCAAAAATTGCGGACGCATTGGAAACGCAAAAATTTGCTCCTGGTACGACAATTATTCGCGAAGGAGACCCCGGCCACTCATTTTACTTAGTGGAAAGTGGTGAGGCCGATGTTTTTAAAGCTGGCAGTGGTAATTTTGTGAAGCACTATCAGAAAGGCGACTTTTTTGGAGAGCTTGCGCTTCTCAATGATGCTCCTCGGGCGGCCACAGTTGTTGCCAAGACAGAGATTAAAGTGGCCATGCTAGGCAAATCTGCTTTTCAGAGGCTGCTGGGTCCCGTTGAAGGTATTATGAGGAGGACCAGATATGTCGGAGTGAAAACTGGTGTGGAAGACTTAGACCCTTTGCAGACTGCATCGTAACGGAAGCTTCGACGATAAGGCACAACATCCAACCGAAGGCGAAGTATAAAGGTCATGAGTCTTCAGCAACTGTGGAATGTTGGAAGCTTCCGCGTCAAACAGCGTGATAGCGGCGTTTTAGGACTTATATATTCTGGTTTCTGTGTCAGTTTTGAGGAAAGGACAATTTTTTCTCCGTTTTTCATCTCACTTGGGTCTTTGCTCCTTTTGTTGATTAAATAATGCTCGACTGTTTTTATTTGCTTTGCTTTCCATTTTGCGCGTTTTGTCTTCGCACACATTTCTACCGATTCTATCTAATCCATAGCAAACCCTTTTTTCATAATGGAATGATAGCAAGGATAAAGCAGAACTAAGCTATACATGAACCCCCCCAACTTCGATAATAGCTAACCCTCGTGATGTCCTATTAAAAATTATGCAGCCCTCTGTTTTTGCATGTCTAAAACTTTGAGACGGAGTTCTTCTGCAGCTACCTCAGTCTCAAAAAGCCGGCCAATACTTGAACGCCAACTGCTTTCTAAACCCTTTAACTCCGCTGCCACATCGAGTTGAGTTTGCTGGCGCCTCACGGTTACCAGATCAATATCACGGCGAGATTTAACGAGCTCTGCTTCTAGGACCCGGAGCTCGTTTTCTGTCTGCCAGTTGCCGAATAACCAAGCGTTTTTTCCATAGCTGTCGAGCAAGGCCAAATTTGTACGCCTTCCGTAAAGATATGTTTGACTTGTGTAGGCTCGATAAAGTGCAAGTTGGAGGTCGGCCTGCGAGGCATCAGTTGATTCGCTTTGAGCTTCGTATCGCGTTAAATCAATTGCGTTTAGATTTCGCCGACTACCTCCTTCTGTTGATTGTTGGGCGGCCACCCGATCGATCTCACTACGCATAGCTGGTGTCAGCTTTATCTCGTAACGTGGGCCAAGCAAGGCGTGGTGAGGGTCATCCGGAACACGGAGACGCTCTTCAGCCACAAGAGCCTCCGCAGCAGAGCGCTCTTCAACAGTCAGTTCGGCATCAATGTCTGGGGCAAAAGTATTAGCTGGAATCTAACGGCATAACCTATTATATTTGTGTCTGCATGTCTGAACTTCAGAAAACAACCCCCTCTAAAAAAAAAAAAAAAAAAAAAAAAAAAAAAAAAAAAAAAAAAAAAAAAAAAAAAAGCTTACAAGGAAGTGACTCATGAACGCGTGTTATGTATGGCATGGTCAATGCGGGGTTTAAGCTGCGTAAATCAAAGTATCCTCCCTTCGCCTTCGGTATGGCTATGACGTAGGCGAAGTTCAAGTATGGAAAGTAATGCACGACAGCTTAATTTAACCCTGGTGACCTGCTGTAGGAGCTTCAGTTTTCTCGTCCAGACATAAACTTGCCAGCAACCTGGAGCATGAGATAATAGGAAACCACTACAGTCAAACAGGACGAAGAAACGAAAAGAAAATAAATCAATTGGCAAAACAACAGTGTAGCAAAAATTCGTTGAAATTGGTAATTTACGTCGCTGACCGAGAGGGTAATAGAGTATGGATTCTACTCCGTACGACGTAAAAGATTTGTTAAATTGAGTAGGACAAATCACGTGAATTTTTATACGCCGAGGTTCACATGATTGAAGTCAGCTTTCAAAGAAACGGGCATTGTGAACCAACGCCGAGGACGAGTTTTGCCTTTTACAAAACAGCTACCATTTCTTCCTGGGAGTATCCTCTTTTCCCTTTTCCACTTTCCAATCGCATCTTTTACATGTAATACTTTCTACGAAACGCTCCTAAGACATCATAAAAACCGACGCGTTTTTGATCTCAGCGAAACTTCCTGACTTACTATCTTCTCGGAACTCAATAATTTGGTTATTTTTTATTTTTTAAAAATTATGTCTCTCTCCAACGGTAGGCTATTCCACGAAAACTAGTGTTCTTTTAGATATTGTCTGTGTTGAATTCTAACAAAGATATAATGACGCAGACAAGTTTCCGTCTTCCGTGGCATTTGATGCCATTAACGACGCGCTCAGCTCCAACGAGGCATACCGAAAAGATGCATTGAAGCAAGGCAAGGCCGTGTTCGGGATAACGCTTAAGAACTCTGCTGGTGAAACAGAGAGCTGGTTTATCGATCTTGCCAATGAAGGCAAAGTCGTTCAAGGCTTGAGCAAGTCGGATGGTGTGTTGCATGCACCATCATCTCTTCCTGATATTATTGTTGGATTTTATTAACCAGTTATTTAGTGGAATTGCGACTTAGCGACGAAGACTTTGCGAAACTTGTCTTGGGTAAGGCCAAGGCTCAGTCTTTGTTTATGTCTGGGAAGCTTAAAATCAAGGGCAATGTGATGAAAGCAGCAAAGCTCGAGCCTATTTTGAACAAGGCCCAAGCACAAACAAAGGCAAAGCTGTAATCTGCTTTTGATGTACAATACACTCAATAAATAGAGAAGGCCCTGCAAACAGTTTCGTTGGTTTCTATTTTTCCATCTCATGTACACGCCTGTTGCTCTTCCAATTGGTGTCAACAAGATCGGCTTTGAGTAGCATTCGTTCAGTCTACGGTACAGTATTAGTAAGCCTTATGTGGTTTTAGCCTCAGGCAGTCTTTTGACCCACCTCATGAATCCCCATTCTTGCTGGCACAGCAGTCCAGTACTCCGTAGTCCTATTTTTTCTCCATTGCATTTTAGCGATTTCCTTCCTGCACACGTATTTCTTTGCACTTCTTCAAACTTTTTTTTTTTTAATTTTCCCCTACCAATCTTCTCTCGACGGTAAAACCTACAACGTGGTTTTCTTTTCTTTTCTTTTAAAAAAACCATCACTCTCTTCTTTTCCCAATCTTCACTACTTGATAGGCGCATTTAACTGAGGGAGCGACACGATTGTTTAGGCAGCCTATCATCAGCTTGCTCGCGCTGATTTGTCGCGTGAGAAACATTTTCGACTTCTCATTTTGCACGTTTACCTTCGTTTTTTGTCGCCATCTTTGTCTCGGATTAAGTACCATCTATCGCATTCCCTTTTTATTGAAATATACGAGGACTCCCAGCCGAAAGCTTTTTTCTTTTTAGCCCGTCCTTTAAGAACCAGACGGTTTTGAAAAATACGCGCTTCAATGAATTTTTTTTTCGCGTTCTTATTTTGCTTATGATGAACTTTACCTCACATCAATAATTTGCGGCTTTCATTTTAATCTTTCTGGTGTCTCTTCGCTCATTATGGAGACGCCGCGGAAGCAAACAAAGTCTTGGTTCAGCAGTCTGACTGGTCTCGTGAGTGGGAGCCGCCATCCAACTCAGGAACAAGCATCGGCTATCACACCAAATGTCAAGAGTGCGCCATCGATGGCAAACGATAGTTACATGAGCCCAACAAAAGACGCCGTTCAGACCTCATTTTCAGGCACTTTCTCGGCCCCTCCTCCTGATTCACCAGAAAGTCCAGCAAAACGAGCCTCACCAACTTTGATGACGCAGCGAAAGATTCATCGTCGTGTGCAAGGACCATCTGCAAAGCTAGGAGCGATTACTGGGAATTCCATAAATGGTATGACCAGGAGCAGTCACTTTAATGGCGTCAACACCAGCACACCGACAACGAACACACCAAGAGCAACAAATTTTTTTTCTTCAACAACACCACGAAATATGTTTCGTGAACACACAGCACGCCCCATGCCTGTTTTTACGTTTACACCTCGAGTTCCGCCAAATACATCGCGGAACACTTTTCCAATCACCACACTAGGCCGTTCGCATCGCTCTTCTGGCATCGAGGCGAGCGAGCGTGAAATGGCCAAAGCCTCGTCAGGCGATATATTCACAATGAAAATATCCGATCCAGATCCTAAGCTCAGCGGTGAGGCCGTTGCCAACATGATTCCGGAACATCTCAAGTCAGAATCCAGATCTGTGTACGCAAATGAGTATTTGGCGCATCTCTGCCCACCCGAATTCAATGAAGAGCAGCGAAATCAATTTTTTTGCATTCTCGATCTGCGTCGCTTGAAGTATGCCGCGGATGAGGTTTTTCTTAGAAAAGACTGGAGATTCAATATTTTAAATTTCGCCAAAGAGTACGAAAAGAACCGAAGTCTAATTATGTTGCGCTACGGCCTGTATGAATTTAAAACTGTCAAAGTTTCGAAGGAGACGTTTCAAAGATGGAAAACGGCCAACAACATTCCTGATAATGGCGACAATGAGGCAGACAATACACGGACAGGCGAAGTTGATGCGTCGACTGCATCAGTGGCGGATTCAGGTCCATCACGCGTTAATGGAACAGAGGGTATTTTCCGTACTGGGAAACGGAAGGCTTTGGATAATATTGACCCATCCTCAGAACATGGCGACTCCTCCGCTCAACCGACTACCTCCACGGTTAGCAAAAGATCGCGTATTTTTTCCTCGCCAAACCGTGACCGAGCCGCTGAGAGAGAGCCTCTCGCCGAGACCAGCACTCCCTCTTTGAACAAATCGAAGCGCAAAGCAGCGGACACTGAAAATGTGGACTACAGTCAACGAGCAAAGTTACGTAAGCCGGTGTCAGATACCAAGCTGCCAGCTACTTCATCAACCACCCCTTCGGCAACGAAGATGTTTTTGGAGAAGGTTGCAAATCTGCCGGCCAAAGAGCCGCAGGCCCCGAACCCCAGCGCTGTTGTCCAGCCTCCCAAACCCGCAGAGAAGCATACCCCTGCCCTATCCGTTGCAAAGTCAAATGCTACTGGGCAGACGGCCAAGAACGGGAGCTTGGCGCGTTCGGTTCTGGAGTCTGGACTGAAGGTGAATTCTAACGGCAATATTTTTGGCTATTTGTCAGATGCTAGTTCAACCAAGGGCAGTGGGGTTGATGACGCAGACGCTGATGCGGAGGATACCGATGAGTCCGAGGCTCAGGCAGGATCAGGAGTTCAAGAGGCTACCAAAAATCAGGTCACAAGTTCCGTTCTTGACACAACGGATTTGCAACAGCCTGCGCTGCTATCCAGTAATGTCGGCTCCTCAACAGCTGGTACGAAAGGATTGCAAGTCGGGTCAAGCGTTTCATCTGATGCATCGGAGACTACTTCGAGTCGCAGTCTTTTTGATCGTATCAACAAAGGTAGCGACGGTCAACCCCTTCGAATTTTCAGCTCGGAATCGACAAATTCTTTTTCTCCTCTTTTCGGCAGCAAGCCTGCATCCATTACGGCTGGTCAAGAGAAGGGGACTTCACTTTTTCCGTCTAATAAAACTTGGAACCCGGACTCGCCTATCAAATTTGCTTCGACTACCAGCTTACCTGATAACACGTCGATTTTCGGGGGAACAACTTCACGGGGCGACAGCGGTTTTACAGCTGTATCAGAGGAGACAATTGTCAAGTCAAATAACACTAGCTCATCTGCGGGTGTTCTGCCAGATCCGAAGGAACAGACTGATAGCGTGGGAAAGTCAGTGACAGATTCTTTTCCAAAGGAGTCCGTGGCGCCATTTTTGGATGATAAGCAGAGTCCTCGAACATTTGCTGCATCGTCAGAGCCAGCTGCCAATATTAACCAAGGTGCAAAGCCGCTTTCTTTTTCATCTTCGAACTTGTCACCATTTGGAAATGCGGGGGCTGGGTCTCTCTTCGGCGCATCGGGCGGGAGCGTGTTTGAAGCCTCCTCTCTGAACAAGCCCAAAGAGCCCCCGACAGGCGATTTACATGTGCCTAGATTTGGCATCGCGGGTGATAATATTTCTAAGCCAACCGCGCCATCTATTCCCGAGACACAAGCTCCCTTCGGTAGCACCCCTAAATCACCAGAGCAGTCTCAAATTTCGACTCAAGCCACAGAAGGGCAAGTCAACACGACATCAGTTGGCAAGGATTCCACTCCAAACACCGGCGGTAGTGTCTTTTTCCAAACGAAGATAGCCGGATTTGGTAATATGGCCAACAGCAGCAATGATTCTTCTAGCCTCATCCCGTCGACGTCGGCCGTAGCACCTGCCTTAGACCTGTCAGCAAATAAGCAACCAACCAACCTCACAGTTAATGACGGTGGCGCGAAACCTTCAAACGGTGGAATTTTTGACAAATCGGTGCCAACGCCTAGCTCTACAGCAGGCTCGATTTTTAATTTCGGCACCAGTAGCAGCAATGCCAGTGCTGTGCCGAAACCTCAAACACCCCTGCTTTCTTTCGGAGCCTCTCCAAGTCAACAAGAAGATGCGAATGCTGCCTCTTCTAGTTCCTTCAACTTTGGTCTTGGCAATTCTGCGTCTACGGGTTCTTTTACTTTCAGTTTTGGGGGTGGCAACAGTCAACCGTTCCGTAATCCATTTGCATCAGCTGAGTCCTCAGCAGCTGTGGCACCCCCGTCTTCGAACTCGTCAAATACCCAGTTTGGTCCAACGGGTGCGTCTCCTTTCCAGTTTGGAGCTAACAATGGTTCGGCAACTCAAACGAATACAAGTGCTGGCAGTTCAAATGGCTTGTTTTCCTTCGGCGGAGCGTCACAGTCCTTCGGCCAAACAAATGGAAATTCGGGCGTCTCTACCAACCTCTTCGGTACTGGGACTGGACCAGAGAAAAATACGGCTGCTTCAGTCTTCAATTTTGGCGCAGGTACTTCTGGTTCTAGCCAGACCCCTCTTTTTGGACAGCAGCAAAATGCTGCCAATGCTCCTTCTTTCAGCTTCACTCCTGCATTAGGTGGAGCTTCTTCAGGTACAAGTGAGTATAATGGACTACTGTTTCTCAACCCCGAAGCACTTCTGTGGTTTTTTTTTTTTTTTTCAATGAACGATTGTTGAGTTTTCGGCTCTCTGACTTACGCACGTCACAGATACTCCCTTCACTAATCTTGGTGGCGCCTCGAGCCTGGCCACCACACCAGCCACTGGCACTCCTGAGCCTGGTGCCAGCCAAGACAAGACGGACCATAATGGACACCAGGCTGACGGGGATGAGGCACCACAGGAACAAATCAATTTAACCGAAAGCGGGCCGGGCGAGGAGGACGAGCTCGTCGTCTATGAAGTGCGTGCGAAAGCATTGAAGCTTGTTGTTGCCAAAGAAGAGTCCGAAAGCGAATCCTCCGCCGTGAACGAGAAGAAGAGTCCCTGGAGAACGGAGGGCATAGGCCCTCTGCGTGTTATGAAGCACAAGACCACAAACGCTGTGCGGTTGCTTTTGCGAGCAGAGCCCCGTGGTCATGTAGCCTTGAATAGGGCTCTACTGCCTGAATTCACCTACAAACCCGAGCCGAACGCTAAGTATGTGAAATTAACGACCGCGAATGAGGCCGGCACGGGTCTGGAAACCTGGATGTTACAAGTCAAAACGAAGGAAGCTGCCCAAAAGCTTGCCGAAGTCTTAGAAGAGAATAAAGGCGCAAACAAGAAGTAGGAGAAGACAAAAAAGCGGGTAAGGTGGTCGTCGTTTCTATTTTCTCATTTTTCTTCCTGCTAAAGCTATGTGATACAATCATTTAGTTGAAGCGGCTTTCCTTGTCTTGAAGCATTTATATCAATCCCTTTGTCTAATGTAATTAAAAAGAGAATGTTTTTGCTTGTGTCTTCTGTTGTTTTGTTTGCGTGTATTTTTGCCAGCATTTGGGAGATTAATTGGTGTTCTGGCACATGCATTTGGCGGTTAAATATAGCCTTTTCTTTGCTTTTTTCATTAAGGGCCTCATCTTTTACAGTTTTATTTAGACAAAGGTATGCTGAGAAATGCAATGAAAGTTCTCAAAAGCAGAAAGGTGTGATCTACGAGTACGAGTATTAGCAGGGTGTACGAGTAGGTAGTGTAACCAGAATGGCTCTCCTACCAACCCTAACAATATGTGCTGTGATTCTACAATTTTCAGTGTATCTTCTAAGAACGGCGCCATAGTTTTCAGCTTCATTTTGGTATGATCTTTGCGCTTTCGCCAGAGCCATCGTATACTCTTTTAATAATTGTAACGCTCGGCCTTCGTGGTAGGTTAGTAACCTCTTATGGGCTCGTTCGTGTTACCGTATTAATACTTCGATATACAAGATGGCAGCTCCGAAAACAGGGTCGCCAACAATGTACGGAGTACGAGAATGTGCGCTGAGTTTGTCTTCTAGTTAGACCTGGTAATTAACTGTTGTCATAAGGAAATATGCATTAATCCATTGCAACAACTCCATAATAATATGGATATGCAGTCCATTACTCCGTACCTGTACTCGTAATAATACGAGTACTCCATAATACGTATTACTCCGTACTGAGTACGGAGTAGATATTTGCTTATTCAACTGAAGCGCCTGTTAGCATGCGCACGGGCCTTTTCGGACCCACCACGCGGTACGAAGTACAACGCACTTCATAATACGAGTACGGAGTACTCACCACGACGTACTCCGTACTCCGTACGGAGTACTTCGTATTATCCATACTCTCTAAAGAGTTTTGCATTTGTGAGTCATCATACAACTGAACAACAAAATCAAACTGCTCAAATTCTCCCATTCGCAATCAAAAAAGCTACACTGCCACCAGCAATCCACGTCAGTGACCGAGTTTGATCATACATACTCACGATGCCGACTATCTCGGTGGACAAGTACCGACTGTTCCAAGAGCTGGGAGAAACGTAAGCTAGAACATACTGAGAGAAAAATCTGTGAACGATAGTATTGAAACTGTCTAACCTCTGAATATTTTTAAAGTTTTACGCAAGATGGTTTTCAGGAATTGGCTTTTGAGTTTGGCGTAGAGGTTGATGAGGATACCGAAGATGATCCTTTGCGGCCCAAAGATGAACCACCTGAGCTAAAGATCGAAATCGGTGCTAACCGTACGTCTGCTTTTCGCCTATTTGATCCTCCAGCAAACTTGCAGGTTTGCGATCGGTAGATCTAACGCGTGTTAGGGTACGATATGCTATGTTTTGAGGGCATTGCCATGAACCTAAACGTGTTCCGTGGAAAGCTTTCTATGCCTTCTTTCCGATTGCTCGATATACCACCGGACCAAATGCAAACCATCACTGTCAGCAAAGAGACGGAAGGCGTCAGGCCGTATGTTGCAGGAGCCATTCTGCGCAACATAAAGTTTGACCAGGCTGTATATGATTCATTCATAAGTCTTCAGGATAAGCTTCACCAAAACCTGGCAAGACAAAGAACTTTGTACGAATTGAGTTTTTATTCAGGATTGGAGCCCCCACGAAACAGATAGAACTGCGGCTAATATTTCTGTGAAAGGGTGTCTATTGGAACGCATGACTTAGACACCATCCAGGGTCCTTTTACATATGAGGCACAAACGCCCACGGCAGTCAACTTTGTACCTTTAAATCAGACGCGCAAGATGTCGGGATCCGAGCTCATGACTTTTTATGAGAATGATAAGCATCTTGGTCGGTATCTGCATATCATTCGTGACAAAGATGTCTATCCTGCCATCTACGATGCAAATCGTGTCGTCTGCTCATTACCGCCCATAATCAACAGCGACCACTCTAAAATCACATTGAATACTAAAAATGTGTTTATTGAGATAACAGCAACCGACTTGACAAAGCTAGACATCGGTACGGATGGTCATTATTTGTTTATTTAAATTACGCGTGCATTACATTTTATTACTCTTGCTCTTGGTGCCTATTTACTGACTACATGGATCAGTTTGCAATATCATGGTCACGATGTTTTCCCGGTACTGCGCCGAACCTTACACGGTTGAACCAGTTCGCATTGTATCGGAGCACAACAAAACTAGCCGGGTCACTCCGAGTCTGACGACAAGGACGGTGGACGTCGAAGTCGACTACATAAACCAGTGTTGTGGGCTGGAGGAGGCGCCAGAAGCGCTTTGTCGGCTTTTGTCCAAGGTGACCTACTCTGCTCAGCCATCAAAGGACGGGAAAGTTCTTCATGTTGCTGTGCCTCCCACCCGTGCCGATGTTCTGCATCCTTGCGATATAGTATGTGGCTGCCTATGTTTTCTTAATGTTCCTTTAACTATTTTTGGCAATTCTCTTGTTAACAAAACAACACACACAGATGGAGGACGTAGCGGTCGCTTACGGATTTAACAACCTGCCCCGGTCGTCGCCAAATAAATCAGCCACGATTGGACAGCCTTTGATGATCAATAAGCTTGCCGATATTGTCCGACTAGAAGCCGCTATGGCAGGGTGGACGGAAGTTATGCCATTGATTCTTTGTTCATATGATGAGAATTTTACCTGGCTGAACCGTAAAGATGATGGCCAAGCAGTCAAACTGGCGAACCCCAAAACGGCAGAGTATCAGGTGGTTCGAACGTCTCTGATTCCCGGCCTTTTAAAGACAATTCGCGAAAACAAAAGTGTACCATTGCCAATTATGATCACAGAAGTTTCTGACGTTGCCTTTAAAGATGACACAGCTGAGCGAAAGGTAAGTGTCTAGTTACCAGCCTTTCTTTGAAACTAGTCCGCACGATCTAATAAAATATTGTTTAGGCAAGAAATGAGAGGCACTGGGCAGCGGCCTTTTCATCAAAGTCCGCCGGGTTCGAGATGGTGCACGGTCTCCTAGACCGCGTCATGTTGATGCTGCGCACTGCGTTTGTCACTAACGAAGAAGGCCTTGAGAGTCACAACAAACTCGAGGCCACATCCCCCGTGTCTTCAAAGGATGGCTATTTCATTCGAGAATATGACAGCGCAACATACTTTCAGGGGCGCGCGGCTGCTGTATTTCTGCGAACCGGCAACAAGGTTCAACAAATAGGCGAGCTTGGTGTTCTGCATCCCTCAGTTCTGGAGGCATATGGCTTGAAGTATGTTGTTGCCTTCGTAGTCTGTGTTGTCCCTTTCAACGACTGCCTTTACTAACCTTTGCTACCTCAGGTACCCTGTCAGCACATTAGAAATCAATCTTGAGGTTCTGCTGTAACAGAGGGTTCGAGCGGCCCAAAAAAGCCCTTTTTGATTCATAGTCTATTGCATGTACCCGTGATGTTGCTGTTGGATGGATCGTGTGATTTTTAAAAAGAAATTACGACGCCCACAAGGAGAGAGTGAAAAAAAATTAAGGAGATATTTGCTCTTAAAGGATGCAGAGTTTTAGGGTAGCGTTTAAGCAGTGTTGTTACTCTGCTCACTTGCAGTTGCGATAGCTATTTTGGCATGTGACTGTATTTTGACTCTAGTGGTGCTGCCTTTTCGAGTGCTGAAATAATTCTTTCACGCAACTTTCTGGAGAAAGTCTTGGCTTGGCTGACAGTTAAAGGGCCACGGTAATGCTCGTAAGCATCTTGATTGGCGAAGGACTATGATTCTATTATTCCTTTCTCATTTACGAGTCTTGCAAACTGCTTTGCGTTTCTTGAGTAGGTTTAATCCATAAACAAGAGATAGAAAATTAAAAACTGAAAATTGGAGACACAAAAACCAGATACAGAATTCGAAAAAAAAAAAAAAACCAACACCATCAAACAAGCACACTTTAAAAACGAACCATCACTTTGTCTCTTGCCAGCAGAAGCCCAGAACTCATGACCAAATAGTAAGTCATCACAAAATTTTGGATTTGAAGCCAGTTATTAGTATTCATAACACTCATAGTACCCAGGAGGGGGCAGCAGCATGCGGCCTCTAGACGACGACGACGAACCAGTGGCTAGACTGGACATCCCTACCCCCTTGTCCTCTGCCGATTCGCGGCGACGAGAATAACCGTGTGCGCATCGACCCGGAGGAGTCCGTAATCGACAGGGGAATTTACCGAGATTTATGGGAGCACAAATCGCTCGTCGATGGCGATATGGACCACCGTTGGCGCGATGTGGTGGACACTTTCAATTTTGTTTCCGAGGAGGAATACCACGCTGCGTATCAGCGTGCTATGCGGTTACGAGAGAGATATTTCGAAACTGATGAAGCTGACGAGGAACTGATGACGAGGCTTGCTGAGAGTGAACGGCGTATTAGAGAAGAGTACTTCGGAAACCAGCATCAATGATAGTAGTTCACGATGGAATACTGACCTGTCTTAATATTTTCTTTTGTTTAATATTTCTTTATTTAATTGATACTTATGAACAATCCAGGTCTCTCCTCCAGACCAAGGCTCTTTTAAACATTTTAACAAGCCAATTTACGTATTTTCACCAACAAAATATTAACAATATGTTATACAATACGTATATGTATTCGCAAAGGACATCTCTAAAAATTATACGCCGTATTCCCCCCCCCCCAACTGCGAAGCGTCCTAAATAACCTCTTCTACGGGTCTGTAGCTCGATTCTGGTATACGCCTAATCTGGCCCGCATACCAACAACGCAGCTGTCCATCTCCATCTTCTCTGCCTCCCTTAGTCCTGCCTCGGTCAGGAGTGTGCCGATTCCACGGGCCTGATAGTCTGGCAGTACGGTAAGATAATCAAACACTTCCGTAGCGCGTTAACTATTGTTTCTGTTATATAAAATAAGCGAAAGAGATACCTATTCAAAGACCTACGGCCTTTTATCGGCTGGTCTTTTGTCTCTAACATGGACGGGTCTAAGACATCAAACGCATAGCCAAAAGCCCAGTCGGGCGCCTAAAAGTCCAACTCGGCAAACGCTTATTTCTCGTCCGTCGTTGCAGAAACTTGCGTCTCGAGCCATCGGCCTATGTATTCCTCGTCAGGCATTTCCAGCGGAAGCTTCCACCGCGCTTATCCAACCATAGTTCCTATGGCTTTGTCTACGGCCTTTAGGTGTCGGTTGTGTGCGCGGTCGGTGAGCAGGGTGCCAGTTATGCGCCTCGCCGCCTGTGTCGCGACGTAAACCTCAGGTCAGGTCCGTCCAGAAGGTAGCAATGTTGTTTCGGCCGATGGCCGGTCTGTTAGAAGCGATGCAGGGGCAAATAACGACGGATGCTATTGATGTCCGGGTTCCGGGCCTGGTGCCCGTCGTTAGCTGCATAAGTTGCAATATAGTCTTAAAGTAAGAAAGTGTAAAGTAGTAAAGAAAGGAGCCGTATCGACGTCTATTTAATAACTCGTAGTACGGAGTATAGGTTTCTACCCTCTTACTCGTAGTTTTCATTATCTCATAGCTAGCGGTATACCCAAGACGATTCAGCGTACGTCAGGCGGTGGAGCCTTAGTCTTTTTCCTCTCCAGGCACGCAGCGAGGATAGATACAAAGGCTTCCACCCCAAACTACAGTGGGTGTACCTCACATTAAATTTAGGGGCTTGTGCGAGCTCGATTCGAATCCAGAGAAACTCAATGTCTTATATGTCTGATTTACTACTGGTTGGTTAGTTATTGAATTTATAAGTTTGGTGTCAAATTTGACTATATTACAGGGCCTTATAGGCCCTGTATGCCTTGCAAGGCCCTAGTTAGTTAGTGCTTACTCTGCTGTGACCTGATGCTCTACAGTGCGGTGATGTGCTGCAGCTCAACAGAACAAAAATACGACAAAACCGAGAATTCAATGTAATAATCATAAAACCAAAATTAAAAATTAAAAAAGAAGAATGTGAAAAAATAAGAGTCAAGAGTACAAGAGAGAGACAACGGAGAGGAGCGCTGTATTTATCTACGTCGTTCCAGGCGGCCAAGTGAGTGTAGCCAATCATAATAATGGAGATTGTCCCAAATCGAGGTGGACGCCACATTCTCCAGCCACGACACGTGCCCCAATTTACAAAAGTAAGAATTACCATCGACTTGATTTATCTGCCAGGGCCTAACTTGACCACTTCTTTCATCATAGACAACCGCAGACTATATCACATTAAAACGCGGCAAATAAAGTCCTCACTATGGTGCGGGCAATTCGAGGTTAGTGTGGTATTGATTGCTAATGTTATAACCATAATTGCAGGTGAAAAAGAATCTGCGTTAACTAGATGTTTCGAATTTAGGGGTTATGGTTGAATGCGACCCGGCTATTAAATCTATAATTGTCAACATAGACAGTGAAAACCATGACTTTATCATCGAAGACTTGGACGAGCAGCGTTTGGTAATCAAAGAAAACATGATGGACGCGCTGAAACGAAAACTTGAAGACGTGAGTCTCTATCAGATGGCTTCCCTCCTGACACGCAGGACTGACTAAGTGTTGTACCAGCGCCTCAAAGAAACGCAGCAAGATGAAGAAGATTCGGAGTCGAGTTAATACTATTTCCCCGTTCTCTTCTCTCTCTCCCCTCTCTCCTTCTCCCTCCTTTTCTCTTCCCCCAAATGACGTTTTGGCTGTTGCCTCTGTTTCTTTTTTGCAGACCTGTGGCGGAGTTTTACAATGTGGTTTTTATAGCTGTGGCTGTTCCACTCTACCACTAATAGGATTTCGATTTCGTTAACGCATTCCAAACTTGATGACGGAGGGCCAAAAAACAAGTAGTCGTGAGTACATTGGTGAAGAAGTCCTAATGGCCTGCCAATCATCCAACTCCTTTCGTTCTATAGCTTTCCAAATATGGGCTTGGTCTTTTGTACCCCGGAGAGAAATGCCTTTTGAACGTCATCAGATTGAATTGCTGCCGAGTTCCAAACGGACGTATACCTGAGATCTTTAAGTATGTTAGACGATGACCAATGAGAAAAATGAAATTCTATTATCAATGTGAAGAGAAAACATACTGTCGGCTACCGAGTGGTCCCGCGCATGGTTAATCAACTCTTTGGTCCCTTGTACAGCTATGGGGCTTTTGGCGGCAATAAGTCTAGCCATTTCGATGGCAGAAGTCAAAGCTTCTGCCTTTGACGGTGAGACATGACTGACGAACCCAACAGCAAGAGCTTCTTCTGCAGCAAACTCGCGGGCAGTTAAGCATATTGCGCGAACCCAAGATGCCGATCCGACAATTTTAGGCAACCGTGCTAGTGACCCAATATCGGCAGCCAAACCAATATCGACCTCCTTGACAGAAAAACGGGAATCGCTAGAGCAGATGCGGACATCCGCACAACATGCGATGTCAACAGCCAACCCAAATGCTACACCATGAAGGACACAGATGACAGCTAGAAAAAAGAGTGTTAGCTAGCACACAATCAACATCATAAAAACTGTCCTTGTTCCAACTATCTCCCGCTGCCTATTTCTCTCGCTCTTATCCTTTTCTCCTTTCTTGAGAAATCAACATCATAAGGATGTCTCGAGAATTGCATACGCTTTTCGCACGCCTCTATAGCTGTGAGACAGGCCTGCATGTCTGAAATAAGGTGACGGAGGTAGGCGGCACGGCGTCCAGGATCCTGGCTGGTGTTCTGTCCCATTGACTGGCCAGCAGCGAATAAATCAAGGCCAGCCGAAAATGCACGATCACCGTTTCCCGAAAGAATGACGACACGAGCATTTGGATCACGAGATAGCTGTGTAAAAGCTGCTCCCAACTCGACCCACATGGCTGGTATAAAGGCATTGAGTTTGCTGGGTCGATCGATCTTGACATGTGCGACAAATTCAGCTGGAAAATCCAGCTGCAAATACTGAAAGGCCGTCATGAGAGAGGGGATATTATATGTATATATGTAAAGTTGGAATTTTAGTAGTCTCTTAAACCAATACAAAAGATGGCGTGAACGGTCGTGAGGATGTCAAACAAAAGGCAAAACAAACCATGGTATGCTCAGTATGATTCGCAGCCTTTTGTACTCGAACATAGTTGTTAGCCTGCCGAGGTCCAGCGTTGTTTTGTGGGGTTGCTGTGCTTTATGTTCTTGCTGAGTATTACGTCGTACTTTGTCGCAGAGTATGGAGTAATAATTTACACTTTGTCATTGGCCTTGATTGGTTCAGCTGGTCTCATGTTAAAGAGACTGGGTAATAGCCTTTCGATAATTCATCAACTGTTGAATACAGGCTTTCTTCCACTTAGACTTCCACAGTTATTACGTATTACAACCACAAGTTTTTCAGACTATGCACAACATCATACTATGGCAGACTTGAAGAAGCCACATAAGAATTATGCAAAAAAACCCCGAAGGAGGGAGAAACAACAAAAATAAAGAAAAGAAGGATAAAAAGGAAACCGGAGGAGGAAAATAAAGAAAAGTCGCAGTTTCAAATGTAGCTCCAGTATCCATACTTCGTACGGCGTACGGAGTACTCCATACTTAGTACTGGGTAATACTCCATAGTTACGTCGTACGGAGTATATGGATACTTCAAGGTGTCCCTTTCCTCAGCTGCCTTTCTCTCCTGCGGAGTATTTTGGTATTAGCATCCATACTGTCGTACGACGTAATACGTGAGACCTCGAAATATGGAGTATTACTGCGTAATAATACTCCGTACTTGAATAACAATGCTCGGTTAGCGTAATATCCTTAATACGAGTACTGTATGTATCAATATTATGGCAGTAATACTCCGTATTAACTAATCCTTCCCTTATTTTTATTACACTGGACCAGCCCCAAGCGGCCTCATAGCCGCTCCTGCTTCAAGTAACATTTTCAGCACACGTCTCTACGAGTAAAATTTCTCCGCCACCTTCCCATCTTTTTTCTGTCGATCTCGTCTGCAGCAACTTACAAAGTGAAGACGTAATTTGCTAGGCCAGACAGCGTCATCCCGATGACTCTCTGTGTGCTTTGCACTCTGCGATTCTCGCTAAAGGATTACGTCGACGCGCAGGTCTTTCCCGACGCATACGAGTATTCTTCTCTGCTCTCAATCCAATTACATTAACTGGTTCAAGGAGCCCAACTGCCAGCGCGTCGATTCCTTTGTCACATCAATTCGCGCAGCATCACCGACAAGATACTATCCCCCCCCTCAGGCTTATTTCCCGACTCATGCTCGCGTTAAACCTTTTCGTCGACTCAGTGTGTTCCATTTCTTGACTAGGTCACCACGGATGGCTGCGTCGCCGCAGCCAAGGCCCGAAGTGGGCGATATTCTTGTCGTCATCCGTGCGTTTACACTGATTTTTCCCTATCTCTCAGACTGTCCGATTGGCTTGATACAGGTTTTTGCTAACCTTCATGTGATGCATTGCAGACGACTTCCAGGCGCGAAGTTCAGACGAATTAACCCTTGCAAAGGGGGATCGAGTACAGCTTCTGGAGCGCGACGACGAGTTTGGCGATGGTTGGTTTTTGGGGAAACACACTGTTAATTCAAACACGGGACTGTTCCCTGAAGGTATGGGTTTTGTGTCTCGTTTTTGCCTCTTTCTTGCTCTTGTTTTTTTCTCTGTGCACCAATTTGATCTCTTGTTCTGCGTCCTTCTGGCGCTATTTTCTTGTCCCCTTCTGTCCAATTTGTGTGCTAACCTGCCGTCTGAGTAGTTTACACCAGGCCTTCTCCTAAAGGCTTCACAGCTGCTACGGATGTAATATCTGGTGGGAAGACGAGCCAAACAGTGCATCCTTCGGCTCCTACGTCCACAACCGAGCTCTCCAAGTCACCGCCGATGACGGCGATATCAACCGTAGACAAACCCGTTCAATCTACTCCGAGTCCGGCAATACCATTACAACTTCAGACGACCAAGACTTCTCCGGCACCCTTATCTACTACTGCTAAAGATGCCACTTCTGCAGCAGACCCGTTGTCTACCACACCTGCATCAGTTGTGGTCCAGCCCCAGCCTTTCATTCCTATATCGTCACCTGCGACACCCTCCTCGCTTCTCACGTCGCCACAGGCGTCAATGCCAGCCCTGGTAAACACGACATACACTAACCGGTCGAACACCAGCAAGGACAGCCAGGTTCTTCACGAAACGCTCAACGTAATTGACGAGCATATTACGGATCTACGATCGCCACCAGGCAGCAACAGCGCAATTATTGCTACGGCTGCGGATTCGGGCAGCGAGTATAGTTCGCACCTGGGTCAACGCATGTCGTACATTCAGGGCGAAGAGACTGATGAGGAAGAAGACGGCCTGCATACAAAATCCGAAGTGGAGTCTTGGAGTCCCGATGACGTTGCAGAATACTTATTTACCGTCGGTGTCGAGAAGCGCCATTGCGAAGTGTTCCGCGACCAAGAGATCTCAGGTGAGGTGCTTTTAGGAATGGACCAGACTTCGCTTTTTATTGAAGCCTTTGATTTGGGCCCTGTAGGTCGTCGCTTGAAGACATGGCAAAAGATAAAAGCTTTGCAAGATGAAGTCTCGAGCCAGGGAAGGCCGACTACGTCGAGCACAAGGCGGAATACTCAAACCTACGGTAGTGATGTGGGCTCGGATGATGCTAGGCGCTCAATCCGCAGTCGGACAAACACCATCACTAGCTCGTCAAATGTTTCGAACCTCCAGCAACGGCTCCCAACCATCAGCGACCGACCTTTGTCTATTCATTCGCGACATTTATCTCTTAATCAGACCCCGAAAATGGAGCCTACCCGACCTGTCTCTCCCGTATCTCCTATATCACCTCGAGATCTTATGGACAGTCCAGCTGCCGTGGTATCGCCAGGGCGGTCGATCCTTCACGAAAAACGTCCTTCCGCTGCCTCTGTTCGTGACCTGCACCATTCTCGCCGCCATTCCTCCACAGACTATCAGCCACCTAGCACATCGCTTAATGCATCCTTAAATGCTCCGAGGCATGCTGCCAGCGGATCTTTCTCACAGTCCGACATACCTCATCAGCAACAGCATAAAAAACATCCTTCATTTGACCGCAATTGGACATTGGGTAGTGCCTCGACCATCTCCGAGCAATATCAGCAACAACCATCCTTATCATTGTTATCAAATCAGCCGCAACGTCATCAGCAAGACGAGCAACAGCAGCAGCGTTATCACACTCGCCCACTGTCGTCAGCTGGTCTCCCAGACGTTGTAGAATCAGCCATTAGTCTAGGGTTTGGTGACGGACCTAGGGCCGGTCTTGGTCTTCCCATTGATTACGATAGGGGTTATTTCTCAGGCACCGACGCTGACAGTCGACGCAAACCTTATTTGCAAAAGAAACGCGACAGTTTGATGAAAGGGCAAATTGCTACACCTAGCTCTCCATCTTTATATGCGGAAGAGCAGCGGATGCGAAGTGCCACAGCACTAGCCCGGCATTCGCGTTTCGGTAGTGTTGATTCTGTTCGGGATCCGAGCGTTATGTCTCCGGCAGCTCAGAAATATTTTGGGACTTCAACGAATGGCAGCTCGACTGCCCATCGTAGAACAACATCCACGAACACCACAGACTCTTTGGTTCGGCCCATGCTGCCAGCAAAAGACGGACCAGTATTATCTGTAACGAGACTTGATAGCTCGGGAAGGAGCACAGCCAACATTGAATATAGCTCTCGGCCGTCTCCTGTTTCACCTCTCCCTCCTTCGACCAATCGACGTGACATGCATAGCGACTGGTTTTCAGGCAAAACTGGATTTAAGGCATCTGGATTTGGGTTGCGTGCGCTCTCCGATGCTGTTGCTGGCCACGATCGTGCGAAAACGACTTCTCCTGCGTCTCATGCTGACTCGTTTCCGAAAGATTCCCCTTTGCAGTCTCCGTCACGAACCGGTTCAAGCACACCTTCTGGTGGTCCGAGTTTCGAGCTTGACTCACCAGATGCCAAGAGTCCAAGCACGGCGGCTACAGCAGCATCGTCGTCTCGCAACATTGCCGCTCGAAAGAGAGGCAAGAAAGAAACAAGCGCATATCAGCGTGGACTACAAAGGATTTCGCCCCGGGAGGCTATGGTGGATGCTGATTACAGCGGCTGGATGAAAAAAAAGAGCTCAAATTTGATGGCTACATGGAAACCACGGCTGTTTGTGTTAAAAGGCCGGCGTCTTGCGTACTATTATTCCGAAGACGATGACCAAGAGAAAGGTCTTATCGATATCTCCTTTCATCGTGTATTACCAGCGGACAACGAGCGTCTTACCGGACTTCATGCGACACTAACAGGTGCTTCTGCCACTCCGACGGTGCCGAGCAGCAGCCACGTACCAACGCTGGCCGCTACTGAAGCAAGTTCCGGGCGCGGGAGTTCATTTCGCACAGCAGCGTCGGCGGACTCGATATTCATCTTTAAGCTTGTTCCACCACGAGCCGGACTGTCGAGAGCTGTTAACTTTACCAAGCCTATGGTCCACTATTTTGCTGTGCCAAACGTCAAACAAGGCCGTCTATGGATGGCAGCCTTGATGAAAGCTACAATCGATCGCGATGACACTGTGGCTGTCACCACGACCTATCAGCAAAAGACTATCTCTTTGGCCAAAGCACGTCAAATGCGCCATCGACCACCTGCACTGATGAACCTGGATGAAAAACTGGAGAGTTCGGGCGATTTGTCGCGGGGTGACGGGGAGAAGAATGAAGATGATTATGATGCGAATGTCTTGGACGAAGATGAAAAGAGAATGCTGGCAGCGGTTCTCGCAACGACTAGTACTAGGAGGCCTGACAAGACGACCAACGGTCTTGGCATCTCGTTTTCTGCCGAGAATGACACCAGCGACGCACCGAAAGACGATAAGCCTGAAAAGCTATCGCCCTTTAAAGTAGAGAGTGCACGAGCCCGGCAGTTCATTTTTGAACCTGAAAAAGAGGACGATCGAGTTCCCATGAGCGCATAGCCGTCAGAAAAAAATATAACTTTTAAGACATGAATTCATCTTGCTTGGTTTTGCTTTATCGTTGTGTTGCTGTCATTGTTTTGACTCTATACCTGTCTTAACGTCTGTCACTTGGATTAACGCTGCTTACTTACTACTGTTGGATTTTTTTTCACGTTTTTTTCGTTTTTTTTTTCGTTTTTTTAATCTTTTCTGGTACACAGTTTCATACTTCTCCTATCGACGGTTTATCATTACAGTGGACGAATGTCGTGGCTTTAATTTGTCAACTATCAGCTGTATATTTGGTGCGCCTTGGTCTTAGCCTGGTCGGAGCCACAAAGATTCTATTTGAATAAAGCATATGCTGGTATTTTCTCATTGACGTCATATTCTTATTGTCTACAATGTTTTCAGACTGAGGACACGGAAGAAGGCAGCGACGGGCCGTTGTTGCCATGAAGGAGGGAGTAAACCGATTTCAATGTGCAAAGCGGAGAAGCAAAGAAGCAGACCAACACAGCACACAAGAGTCGACAGAAAAGCCAACCAAACATATCAGCCCGCTACCTTCCATTGTAAATGCCAACTTCAGCCAGTAGCAATGGTACTATCTCTCTGTTCTTCGTCCATCATTCTCGCAATCTCTTCGACTTCGTTCCCGAGGTTCCGCAAGTCAGTTGCGGTTCCAGCTCTTGACACTTGGATAAAAGATGACTTTGACGCCGCACCGTCGTTTCCAGGTCTCGATGCCCTATGCGATGTATTGGAGCCTGCTGGCTCACGTGTTGACTCTGCTGTTAATTCCGTAACTTCTAGGTTGAGTTTGGTCGGCCGTAACATCGTGCGTGTTTGCAGCCGTTGAAGAACGGATGCCCTGTCTCCCAAGTATGAGAAAGCACGGAGTGTGAACTCGTCAGGCTCGAAACCACTTTGCTCCAGTCGTTGTAACGACCTGGCTGTCATCTTGACATTCTGCAGTCGTGCATACCCAGCCACCAGAGTATTCCATGTCACAAGGTTCGGTTCAATGCCACGCTCACGCATTATGCGCAAAATGCGTTCGCCTTGCTTAGTTTGTCGGTGAAACATGAATCCATTGAGCAGAATGGACCACGTGTACACGCTTGGCGGTGGGTGAGGCCGGGCAGATCCACGCACATTATGGGTAGCAGAGCCTTGAGTACTATTCAGTTGCTCAGATGCCACAGATGCATCGCGCAACATATCCCCAACAACGTCTAGTGCTGCGCGAAGCATTCCCTCAAATTCACACAGGGCCATGATGGCCATGTCGTGAATCAGCGTCCCAACATTGGCTACCAGTTCCACAGCGACGGGTACTTCAGCTTGCACGAGCCGGCGGAATTGAGAGTAAAACGCAATCACATCGTACGGATTTGACACACCTCGGATATAACCAAGTATCATGGTTGCTAAGATCCCGCTCGTTGGTTCCAATAGATCATCCGGCGAGAGCCTTGGCAAGCTTTGCACGGTAGGAGCGAACTGAGCTGAAAAGTCCCAACGGTCAAGTTTGGTGTCGGAATGAATATTTAGGGAGGATCGGACGGTTGTTTCCGAAATATCGGTCTCTTGCATGTTTTTGCTGTCGGTTTGGTACCATGATGACGCTAATGGTTTGCTTCTGCTTTGCAGGTCGGTACCAGAAAGCAGCAAAAGCAATGGTTCAAGCCGAAATAGCTTGGAGTAGGTTTGCAGCATAAGCGGAAAGGACGGCACCACCCTTGGCCGCTTAGATGTACGGTTTTGCCGTGCCTCTGAGGCCGCAGTCAAGTATATGGCTTGCAAGAAATCATTCCATAGAATGGGGTTTAAAATCTTTCGGGCTGCAGCTGTCTCGGCTAGTTGGCAAACCATAGCAACATGTCCACAAATCTTGGCACCATTCATCATGGTTGAATACACATAGGCATCAGGCTCAATTTGGCTCTTCAGCATTAGCTTAAGAACTTCTTCTGCTGCCTCCAGTTCTTTTCTGAGACATAGCTCCCGAATGATAGTTGTGTAGGTAATGACGTTGGGCTCAAGGCCACATCGTAGCATATGCTCAAACAACTCGGCAGGTGTGGCAGTGGCATGTGTATTTTTCATAGCAATATCAGTCTCGCGGACGGACAATATCATGGTGCAGAGCGATGATCCTTGCGGAGTGTTGATGTCCAGGTCGGCGTTCGTCACGGCATCCTTCAGCATTTCAACCGCAAGCATTTGGTGTGTCGAGCTCTTTGCTAGCCTACTCGCAATATGCAATCGTGTAAATTTGTGCAAAGGATGTCCATGCTTTTGAAGCAGCTGAAAAAGGCCGGCTAGTGAATCCAATGAGGTTGTCTGCACCGTGAGCTGATAGATTGTATCTTGCCGAACGCGAAAGTAATTTGGGGGGCTGTTTTCCAGAACAATGTTTAAAATATTGTGCAAGTTTTCAGTCGAGTGTTGTGAATTACCCGCCGAGAGGCGGGGCGAGGCGTTCTGCCAGACCAAATACCTAATGACATCCTCGGCGAGATAGGATGGTACAAGATCCGGGTCAAATGTGGCCGCAAAAATGTCGTGCACGCGATCAGGTAGAGACCTCAAAGCTGAAATCATGAGACTAGGCCACACACCATGCCGACGTCCCGGCGACAGCCTCATCCATAATTCCCTCATGCTCTCCACGCTGTTCTCGTCCGTTCCAGACCGCACCAAGCGCCGCAGTGCCCGGCTCTCAAATTCAGGCTGTGGAAGCTGACATGCTTCCAGAAGCTCCCGTGTTTCCGCTAGATTTTTCTTCCATTTCCAAAATAGCAGCTTTTCACGATTCAGATCTTTCGAAGAGCATGTCCGCTTCAGCTGTCTAATGCCACGAGGGTCCAGGGCGGCATTGTTTTCCCTCCATGACGCCGAATTTCCCCTATAAGATATTTTGGCCCCAGCAGAACTCTCTGCACCTTCCGCTAAAAAACGCGATTGTATGCTGCTCGTTGTCGATTTTGCCGTTGGCGTAGGCCCGATGCGTTGCTCTGGTGTTTCACTCAGCAAGGCTCCTGGTTCAGCACCCCAAATACTCTCGTTTCTCGCCCAAAATGCATCGTTTTGGGGATTGTAAACATCTCCGTTTAACAGCGTCTCTGCGGCCAGTTCTTGTGATGGTTCTGGCGCGGCTGTAGTGGCTGTCGCATGGGATAAAAGTCGTGTCGCTAAAGAGATGCAGCGTCTAGGCTTTCGCAAATTGCACCGAAAGTCTTGCAGTCGGCACAACCACAGGCATGGGCATGCCTGCATTTTCCATCCATATATCACGTTGACATGAGCAGAAACGTAGACATAGTACGTAAGTAGCATGTAGATGCGACTACGAACACAACATGGAAAAGAGGTCTTCAAAACGAACTCCGTACTCGTGCTCGTACTCGTGCTGTGTACGTCGTAGTCGTAGGTTGCTCTGACCCAAAGGAACTTGGTTTGAACAAAAGTCCCAGGTAACGTTGCTTAGTAATGTTTATGGATCAGTAAAATTTTTTAGCGAACAAAAGAGCCATAGGTATTATTACTCCGTACTATTGAAGTAAGGATATACGAGTACTCTTACGAGTACGAGTAAGTCAGTGTTCTGAGAGAGCCATTGGTTTTTCTTCTTGCCTGCAGGACTTTTCACAATGTCCTTCAATTCCGCACTGAGCGCAGCTACCGATGAGCGGAAAGCAAGACTCGCCAAGCTTAGATCGATCAAGCGAAAGCAACCAGATGGCGAAATTGCACCGCCTGAGTCTGACCGCACCTCTCCAGCGGTTCCGGGACTGGAGGGACTGGATGGCGAGTCCCAATCAGCCGATGGGAAAGCAAGCGTGTCGCGAATACATCTATCGGGTCGTAACTATGACCCAGAAGCGCGCGGTCCCAAACTTGGTTTCGAGACACAACCGAACCTGGCAGCTGGAGACAACACACTTGAGGCCAAAGCTGCTGCCCTTGAAGCAGAGACTTTGAAACAGCAAATGGAAGGGGAGGAAACTGACGAGCAGCTTGGCACCGGTGGTATCGGAAGCGGCAAAGACATTGATTTATTTAAGCTTCAGCCAAAAAAGCCGAATTGGGACTTGAAGCGTGAGCTAAATAAAAGACTGGAACCGCTCAATATTCGTACCGAACATGCCATCGCCAAGTTCGTGCGAGAACGGCTGGCATCGAGACAAACAGTACAAAGAAAGGAAAATCCACAACCCTTAGCGGCGCCTGCAGGAGAAGATGCCCGCAACGAGGCTACTTTAGAGGGCGCGGAACTTGTAGAAGGAATACGGCAAAGGGAAAAGGACGATGAAGAGGAAGAGCGCAGGGAGCGAGAAGCTGAAGAGGATGATATGGACTAAATGTACAGGGAAACAACTCCGACCGACAGATTCCATCCAGAAAATGGCCTCGTCATTAAGGAAAACGAAACACAAACAAGAAAAACAGGTTCAGCAACGGTCGAACAAGATTTTCTCGTCGATAAAAAAGGCCGTTATCTATTCGACTACTACAAGCTACTTATTGGCTTTCATTGCCTGCGTCAAGGCTAATCGCCGACTGAAGGGACTGAGACTCCTCGGGCGGTGCCGTTGCTCTGAGGTAGACGGGGAACGTGAGCGGCCTTGCCGACTTCCGTCGAACTTTCTTCGAGTATGGCGTTCAACGCCTTGCCTATGATGGCCCCCAATTTGTTCATATTCATGCACCGGCAATTGCTGTGCTTGATGGGAATGGGAGTGTCCCCACAAAGCTTGTCCTTCTTTTCGGCCGCTGTTCTGAGCCATATCGCGGTCGCCTACCTCGACAGATACTTCGTGAGCACCACTCCAGCGGCTGCCATAACTATCTTCGGGTTCACGGTGTTGAGTTGAGAAAGCTTGTCGTTTCCGGTCAATGAGGCCTTCATCTCTGGTTGACACGGTGTCGTGTGGTGAAAGCCGTCTCTTTTTATTGGTGCGGGTTGAAATAATTGTGTTTTCGGCCTTGGGCGTGGACGATTCGCCAAAGAGACCTTGATCACGTTTGTGATAATCCTCGCCCTGCTTTGAAGTAGCAATAGACGGATCATCATGGGACTGGAAGTCATTCACATGCTGTGAAGAGTACCTGCTTTCCGATCCATCTAGCCGTTTAATTTTAGGGTTGCGAACTGTACTTTCCGCATGCCCGTCGTCATCGTCGTCATCGAACCCGCTTCCTCTCTCAATGCTTCGCTGTCTCGCTCTTTGAGCGTGTCTCTTAGATAACTCCTGGTCGGCAATTCCTTCTCTTTATATTGCAGTGTCTTGTTAGCTGGTCGAAAATATGATAGATACCAAAAGCAAGGCTGAAAAAAAAACCGGTTTTTTGACCCATCGTACTTCGGCTGAAGGGCACTGATAGCAACTTCATGTAACTTTGGCATCAATTTGGGGTTTTTCAATTGCTGCGATCGGGATGGCCGTGACTTGTAGGGGCGTTCCTGTGGTGGAACTTTGCATTGATATGAGAAGTGGCGTAACTAAAACTGGTAAGTCTAAAGGCACAGCAAGGGCATAGGACAGGAGATGTGCATATCTTTTTGAAGGCACTTCTGGCACAGCACAGCGTCCGGTGTCGTTTTCGACGGACCGCGCCGACTTGAGTAGGTATACATGGCTTAGAGTGAAGGCACGGGAAGATGAGATCATAAGCAAAGTAGATAAATAGGCAAACAAGCAACCTGTAAAAGGGCTATCACTCTAAAAATTGAGCCATCAACGAAGCATTGTCCGGGTCACTTGAGGGAAACGGTCCAAAGCACATAGCTACTTAAAAAAAAATTAAAAAAATAATACTAGTGTTCACGTGACCATTAGTTTGGCATCTTCCACAGCCGCATGTCTTTTAAGACAACGCTCAAACTTTCTTACAGAGTATTAAAGAGTACTTCGTAATACTTCGTATTACTTCCTTCTTTTGATCCACTATTTTGCTACTAGAACCTCGTTTCTTTCCCATTGCAAGGCGGCCGAGACCACGTTTGTCATAATACGAATGACAGAAGAGACCCTTTTTGGACTTCTCGGTTGATACTGAGAGCGTTTTGTAGTTGATTTTAGCACTACTGCATACGAAAGTACAGACGGCGGGAACTTATTGGCACAACGGCCGAAATCAAACGGGACAGCGCCAGCTCTTGTCTTCTTTACAGCCTCACAAATTTTCTTGCCAAACTCTTCCAGAATCTTGTCAGCATCTAGTTACGGGGACTAGCACAAACGCTTTGCTATATTTTTAAGTCGTTTGTCGTTGGCCACGAAAGGGGATTTCAATTTTTTACGTTCTCGGTATCGACAGCTTTGTACGGCCCGAAATTTTCAACCTCACGAATCTCCTCCTACTCAACGAAGAATGTGAAACAGACGAGAATACCGACGATGACAATCTGTAAGTATTACTTTGGACTGTGTGGCGCAAGCCCTTCTTTTTACCGGTCGTGAAATTTACGTCAATGAGCTTTTTGGGGGTTCTTTCCTGGTAGTTTGGGTTATCCATACGGAAGATTGATCATTTGAAATCGCAAACGTTCTAACTGCTATGTGAATTTGCAGTCTTGTCCAGGCACGAACTTGATCTTCCGAGACCTATTAAGAGCTTCACAACTTGTCATTTACTTGCTTCATCTTCGCGAGCATGCCGTCAGTTTCTATGAACCCTATGAACCCGCCTAGCAACACAAAGGAGGGCTTTGCCATGGTAAGCTTGTTTGCGAACCTGCCTTAGTTTTGCTTCGTTTAAAGTAAACAATTGGTCTGTGTCGTTTTTTTGTTTAAGCGTAGGCGTGCGTGAACGGCCCAGAACTCTTGCTTGGCTGCCGAAAAGCTTCTTTTGCCCCCTTCGCCATCTCTTGCTCCCATGCCCTGAGTTTTAGTGCTGAAACATTTATAACTAACCTTTCTCCTTCTTGAAGGCAGAAGTTTCCATAGCAGAGAGACAGACGTCAACAGTTCATTTAAACGACCCGAATGGAAATGCGATGTCTTGCCAAGAAAGGTCTCCCGTCGCAGTGAGCATGGCGAACCAACCCACATCGGCCAGTCAACGCTCCCTAGGAACTAGTGAAACTGTTTCATCGAACCCTAGTGAAGATATGCCACCAGCCACTATCTCTATTGAAACACAAGTTGGGGATGTTCAAACCTGTGAACCCAATGTCACACAGGCGATGGCAGCTTCGATTATATCAGTGGGCGAGGCCACCACGAGTTTGAAGGCGTTGCATGTCACTTCGCAGAAACCCGGCGTACTCTTAAATAGTGTCAGCGCATGTGTTTCTGTCCACCCAGTAGTTGCTAGCAAAGCAAACAGCAACCAGACCTCCTCATCAGACGAAATTTCACAACACGCAGACTCTAGCTCAGACTTTGGTACCAAACCCCCAAGCCTGGACGGTAAAAGTATCACATCTGGTACTACGTTTAATGCCTTGGACGAAAAGGAGTCTTTAAGACCCGACGACAGCGCCAGTGTCAAGGCAGCTGCTGAGGATGATGACGCCTTTTCCGTTCGCGGTTCTCTGGTGGCGAACTCACGTATTGGGTCTGACATTGCTGCTCGTGTTCACGCCATACAACTAGGTGATATGCCGCCTCGTTTGATATCCCATATGAACCGAGAAACGGTTATCTCGGGGGCGATTACACCACAAAGCAACTCCTCTGAACAGCAGTCGGGAACGGACGCCCGGATTCAGCTTGCTACAGCTGTGTCTCCGCCAGACTTGTTAAATGGCCAGAATCCGGACGACAAGCTACTTGACGCCATGCAGTCCCCTAAAGATCGGCAATTTCTCCTTAGACTAGAACATGATGTGGTCAATTTTGTCCAAAATTCAAAGTCAGTGGTCATACGTGTTCTTCGGTTCATTTCTTACTCCCCCTCATTGCCTGTTCAAAATATGTCTTCCTCCACTGACTGTATCCACAATTTCTAACTTTTTTGATGTAGGGAACCTTTCATGGATCTGCCCCCGAGCAACTCATTTTGTAGAATGTTAACACATAAGTTGGCGGATTACTACCACATGACACATTCTTTTGAAGCTGGTTCTGTTCGCATTTTCCGAACCCCGTTCTGCAGAGTCCCGCCTCCTCTATCAAGTCTGGTTGCCTCGCCCTCCCAAGATAATAGCGCACCACTTACCATCATCCAACCCAAGAAGATTATGCGACGCGGTGAGGACGTGGAGATTTCAACGAGTGCCTCACCATCGAAACCAAGCTCAGAAGCCGGCAGTGATTCTAAGGGCAAAACAGCAGCAACCAAAGAGCCGTAAGATTTTTCGTGTTTGTTTGCTTGGCTACGTGCTCATAGCCTTGGTAATTTCGTGCCCCACAAGCTTACTGGTTTTGCTATGCAGACTATCGAGGGAAGCTCGTGAGGAGGCTTACAACAAAGCCAGAGAGCGTATTTTCGAAAATTATGTACCTACCGAATCGTCCACACCTGGTACGTTGAGCCCTGTTATCGCTGGAACCTACTTCATACAGCATTTGTGCGCCTGCAAGTGCATTGCTTTATTAACCAGTCCTACAGAGAACGATGACGGTACAGGGATCTCAAGGGCGAGCTCTGTATCTGCGAAGGATAAGGTTAACCTTGCTAAGAAGGGAAAGGCAGGAAAATTGCGGCGCGATGATTTAGAAGGTTTTGACTCTAGGTCCCAATATACGCCGTATTACGCACATCCGCAACCCCCGACCTGGTTGCCTCAGGCGTACACAACTTCTGGCAACGCTGCATTCAAACCCGCCCAGATGCAAGTCCATCAATCGCACCCTCCACCACTGGTGCATCATCAACTACTCCAGCAACACTCGATCCCACCGTCATCTGTACCTAAAGAGCAGCAACAGCAAACGGCCCTCTTTGCAAATCCCATGCCGTCTCAGGTTATATACGGCAGTGCGACAGCGTCTTATCCGCCAATGCTGGGAAGTAGTGGCCTTGTGCCTCAGCTTGGTAATTTGTCACAGGTAAGTGTTCTCAAACGCATTTCGATTTTCTGTTAAAGTTCGTTAGTTTGACTTTTTGTTTCAACGTAGCAGCTACACCCCCCAGCAGTCGTTTCGCCCCAGCCGGCACAAGGTGTAGCACCCTATCAATATGCTCAGGCAATTCAGAGAAATACAGTCTCACAACAGTGGCAACAGTCGTCATCAATTCATCCGGGCCCGAATCCGTCGGTTTCTGCCAGGCCGGCTCCCCCACATGTTGGCATACCTTACGCTTATGGACAGCTGCCAGCTACAAACCTACGAATGAATAACCCGAAAAGTTTGCATCCAATTCCGGGAAGTTATGCTGGGAACTATAACCGGCATGCATTCAACCCTCAGACTCAGTCTTTTATCCCGGGAGGTAATCACATGCAAGTGACACTGCCTTCCCCAAAGGCTTCCTATGGAGTTAGCTCTCAAGGGCCGCTTATTTATCATGCTCCAAGTACCCCATCACTTAACACCATACCACACCAGCAACCAGGACTGCCAGCAGCTCCCTTCATGAACACAGAGAATTTCACTTATGGCATGGCTCAAAAAGGTCCGAGCATAGCGGTTCCGTCTTACTCACCGTCTCCCATTCCTCAGCCCCCTTTAAACTACCACACCCTGCCGCCATTCAATAACGGGACATTGCAACACTCACCTCATAGCACTGCTATTCATGGACCGGCCACAACTAGTCTTTATAAACCTAATCCTCTTGGCCCCACACCCGGAATTGTTCAAGGGGCGCATCATGGTCCTAGCCATGGCCACCCATGTGGTCCAACGCAGCCAAGGAACCCACAACCTTATCGTTCGCCTCAGGGCCCAAAGCAGCAGAGTCAAAACACGACGGGCTATGGGCAGGATAATTCGGCTGGACAGAAGGGACAGCATGAAATGGCGCCGACATTTAGCCACCTGCCAACCTATGGTAATCCAGCAACTTTGCCTCAGAAGCCGCCATCAACGTGAGGACTTAACTTTCAGTTGTATTGTACCCAGGTTTTAAGGGGGGGGAGTATGGGAGAAAATCGGCTGCATCAATATGGCTTGTGTTTTTTGGGCGTCCTTCTATCTCTTATCTTAATGTTTCCTTTTTGTTTGTTTGTGGGGGGGGTTATGTGTGTGTGTCTTTCTCTTTGTTTTTTAAGCTCGTCTTTCGTTGGTTTCAAGCTTATAAATGCATGGACCCTGAAAGCATTTGCGATATGGACTATAGAGCAAGTAGAAGATACATTTGTTTCACACAAGAGTTTGCCTGTTTCTAACAGACTCTTTCATACGTCTTACACATGCTTCCATTTGGACATGTCTTCTATTTGATGATGGGAAATATAGCACTGAGCACCATCAGCTGCAGGCATCCGCACTGTTTTCTTCCTCGCCCTCGAAGGCTAATTCCAGCCAAAAGATATGCAAACAACTGTCTGCTAAATATAACACCGCTCAGATTCTGGAAATGAAGGCTCATTGTCCGAGCTGAAGAAACGAACAACCAATAAAACGACAAACTTTTCAGTGCCTCTGGCTCAGGTGCCTTGAGCAACATGATCCAGCAATCATTCTACCGGCTCTCTCGATTCCTTCGTCTCCCTCATCTCCCTCGGCTCCCTCGGCTCCCTCGGCTCCCTTGGTTCTCGCATCTGACTGCCACCTCTACCTCCTCCACGACCGCCACGCTTTCCACCACGCTGAACACCAGTGCTACCAGCCGAACGCTCTGCCTTCCCGCCATCCTCATTGTCTTTCTTGTCATCTTTATCACCCATGTTCAGAGTCGATGTTGCCAATCGCTGTGACAAATCAATTTGCGTTCGAATAGTATTGGCAAGGTAGGAAACCATTAGCACGTCCTGGATGTGGTTGTTGAAATCATGCTCGATGCTAGCGCTGTCAACCTTGGGTGCCAACGACATGGCATTCATTAAGTACTGGCCAAGTGCATGGTTTGGTTCGCTCTCTTCCTCCAGCACATTTCCAACAAAATCCGATGTCCGGTCCAGCAGGTCCAAAGTTTGCTCAATGCTGCGAGCTAAGGCCTCGATATCGGGGACAACGGGGGCTGTACGGCTATCCAGATTCGACGGTGCAGCAGCAGACGCTATGGCTTCCAGGGCCGACCTATCGGCATCATTGTAAAGCATCCGGTGAGGTACCTCGACGAAAAAGCAAGAGTCGGCGGCACGGTCAATATTAGCGGCAACAGGGGCCGAAACATAGCAGCGCGTCTCGATGTCGCGACCAGGCTCCGTGCTAATTGTCAAATGAACAGCAGGGTGTGGATATGTGCCTGTGTCTGGGGCAGCGAAAAAATTCTGAATGAGAGCAGAGAACGAGTTCAGCTCATGAGACGTTGTGTACCAGCCCAGCAGTGACTCCCGTGGCGATGCTTTTAACGTTAATGCAAGCATGTTCTTTTGGTAATCAACATCGACCTCAACTTGATCGTCCGTTTCCGTGTGCGGTATAGCAAAGCAAGACCGTACTTCCACCTCCAGGCCATCTTCCGACCTTACACCAACTAATGCGCCTATCACACGAGTCGCTTGAGTCGACGACACCTCCCGTCTCACAGCATGGTCAAGAATAGATACTATAGCCTTAAAAATGTAGCGAATTAGTTCAGTGCTATAGAAAGTAGACCGAACGAGAGATATGATACTGTTTCGCCTTACCTGGGGTTGAATAGACACAGTAAGAGGGG
Source organism: Raffaelea deltoideospora (assembly GCA_019925385.1). NCBI lineage: Eukaryota > Fungi > Ascomycota > Sordariomycetes > Ophiostomatales > Ophiostomataceae > Raffaelea > Raffaelea deltoideospora. The sequence goes on along the minus strand of JADHKP010000023.1, from coordinate 361,178 downwards.
CGATGTTAGAGCTGAAGCCGGCAGCGCTTGGGACGATAGGCCGAGCAAGGTGGAGGAATTCTTCCTGATCAATAGTCATCGTTATTGGACTATTTATGTGCTTGCTGAGAATCGATAGTTTTGAACTCATGCACTTGGCCTGCAAGTAATAGTTGAGGAAGACTTCCAAGAGAAAGGTTTTTACAAGCTTATCAAGTCGCGATGAAATCTGCCACGTCGAAGACCCTAATATGTGCAAGGGTCAAATTTCTTAAATTTTTCATTTGTCTATCTGCAAGTGGGGTTTTGTTGTGCGCGCTAAGATAAGACGCGATAAGACTTTTATGTAAAATTGTATGAGTACGACGTAAACTTCGCCAGTTTAAGGAGCAACTACGGAGTACTCGTACTTTTTTTGATCGAGTTTCACTAAGAAACAAAACTCTTAACGATTGCCCAGTATACCACTTCACGCTGTCATTAAACATGAGAGACTCGTTCAAAAGGCGGCTTAAGGGGAAGAATGGATTGGTAAAATCTAGGAAAGATTCTACCTTCAAATTTTCACGTGTTGCTGAAGAAGAAGAGTGAGTTTTATTTTTTTTATGTCGATTTTTCTTGGCTTTCTGCTTTATAGACGTTGAATGGCGGTCACCATACGTTTGATTCAGTGACATGTTTGCGGAAGTTGTGACAAAAACATGCACTAATCTGCTAAGATCTGTCGGTGACGCGTCGTTAGGGGACAAGCCGAATGATGAGATTTCGGGTACCGAAAGTGCCTCAGAGTCTGAGAACGAAAGAGATGTCCCAAGCCAGTCTAGTGGGGACGCCTATGCACGGTTTTTGGAGAGCTTCGCGGGAAACTCTGTGTATCCAGCAAAGAAAAGACGGAGGCTTGATCTTTCGACGGATGATTTGAAGCTTCAAAATCCGGTTTCGAACCCCGTGGAAAAGGGCGGAGGAGGAGAAGCCGGTGATTTCCCAAACGACTCGGAACACCCCGACTCTGTCGACGAGGATGGGGAAGATCAAAGTGACGTTTTCGACCTGGAAGAATCCGATTCATCTAATGACGAGGATGACAGCAAGGACGAAGCTATGACGGCTGATTTGTTCCAGTCTCATTTTTCTGATCCGAACGGGCAAGAAGCTATACGACGGCTTCAAGTTATACGTGAGAATACATGGGCAACACATAAGCGTGTAGTTGGCCACTTTCGCCAAATATGTATGCTGCCCCGACTTTGCGTCAATGACAGCAAATGGGAGTCTTTACTCCCCTCGCCAGTTCATCGTTTCCAGGATTTGCACCTGAATAAAAAATTGCATGATAAAATGTTTGGCTCAAAGAAGGAAGAACTCGATGCCACTGAGAAAATGGTGGCACCTTTTTTATTTCAATATGTCGATTTGCTCTTCTGTGAAAGGACGATTGCCAACGCAGATAGCCTTAGGCGAATGGCAGCTCTGCATGCGACAAATCACGTCTTCAAGTGTGTCTGATTCTTTTACAATTTCTTTCCATTTCGGATGGTGAAATAGCAAGGCCATCTTTAATGCTAACGCACGACAGAACTCGAGATAGGGTCATTAAAAACAGCGCCAAGCTATCTAAAAATGAAGATCAGGATTCCGAAGAGCACCGTGACCAGGGGTTTACACGTCCTAAAGTTCTTATTCTTTTACCTACGAGGCAGTCTTGTGTTCGTATGGTCGACGCCATATGCTCCGTCTGCCAGCCTGAACAGCAAGAAAATCGGAAGAGATTTGAAGATTCGTATATTGACGAAGAACCGAAGTTTTCGGATGACCGGCCCGTTGACTTCCGAGACTTATTCAGTGGCAACAACGATGATATGTTTCGAATGGGACTGAAATTCACGCGCAATTCTTTAAAATATTTTGCGCAGTTCTACAATTCCGACATCATATTGGCGAGTCCATTAGGCCTACGGATGGCCATGGGCTCCGATGACACATTTGCAGCTCCTAGCAAGAATAGAACCCAAGCTGAGTTGGACTACGACTTCCTCAGCTCAATTGAGCTCGTTGTTCTCGACCAAGCAGATGCTCTTCTCATGCAAAATTGGGAGCATGTCGAGTTCATTTTCGATCACATCAATTTACGGCCTCGCGATACACATGGTGCAGATTTCAATCGTGTGCGGAACTGGTACTTGGATGACCAAGCTAGAAACTACCGTCAAACTGTTATTTTTTCGGCGTTTCACACGCCAGCCCTGAACGAGCTATTTCGTCGCCACTGCGCCAACTGGGCTGGAAAGGTTCGCATTCAGCTCGCCGAATATCCAGGCCTCGTTGGCCAGCTACGCGTTAGAGGTGTCAAGCAGATGTTCTCACGTTTTGACTCAATCTCCATCGAGTCCGAGCCAAACGCGCGATTTGACTTCTTTGTGAAGGCGATTGTTCCTTCTTTGATCACCAAAGCAAGGGCTGGCGATTCCAGTGGTGGTTCCAGCACAACGAGCCAGAGCGGCGGCGGTATACTGGTCTTTGTGCCATCGTACCTTGATTTTGTGCGCGTGCGTAACTGGTTTGCTTCGGCTCCCAGCGTCGCCAACGTAAGCTTTGGAACCATATCGGAATACTCGTCAGTTTCGGAAGCTTCGCGAGCTAAGTCGCATTTTTTGACTGGACGCCACCGTGTGTTGCTGTATACGGAGCGGGCACACCATTTTCGCCGCCATCAAATTAAAGGCGCTCGTGCTGTGGTTTTCTACGGTCTACCAGAGAATCCGATATTTTATGGCGAGATAGCGGGCAATTACTGGACTCGGAGCCTGCATAACCATGGGCAAAATGTAGGCCAAGGTAATGTACGGGCCATGTTTTCGAAGTATGACATGCTAAAACTCGAGCGCATTGTGGGCAGCCAGCGAGCCACTAGAATGGTTCGTGAACAGAGTGATACGTTTATTTTTGAAGAAGAATAGCTTCTGTTTTGTAGGCTTATTGAAATGATGCCAAAACATGTACAGCAACCGTGCGTTCGAAAAACCGGAGGTGCAGGTAAAAAGTCTAACACAAGAGCATGACCAAACAAGCACATCCAAGAAATCTAACCTGCCGCAAAACAAATTCGTGAAGTATTATTACGTCGTATAGATGTACCGCAAAACGTTGACGATAAGATGTCTTATGATCTATATGCGTATATGGAGGTTTAAATATTATTTTCTTCGTGTCTCTTTCTCCTTTCCCCTCCATATCATTGGCGCCAATCGGCTTCTACTCTTAACCAAACCATTTTATGATCGTGTGCTCTTGGGATCGCCAAGAGCATTGGCTATATTGCGTGGCACATCAATCCTACCGTCGGCCGAGCTCCAAAAATCATGGCCTGGTTTGCTTTTTCGCAAGCTCCAGTTTGGGTCACGATTGAAAATGACTGGATCAATATCACCTAGCTGGGGGCTTGAATCCGCCAACCGCAGCGACCGCGTCCGCTCAACCATTTCCTGGAAAGCCCGCTCACCGTCCGGCCGAAATCGCGTCACCTTAGTCCAATTTCGGCGAGTGAGATTCGAGTGTTCACGGCCCACGTCTCGGTCACGAGCCACAGCGGCTGCTGTTATAGCAAAGCGTATATCTCGGGGTCCATCGACAAGTTCAAGAATGGCAGATGGAGCTTGGTCGTCCTTCTTCGGTTCGGTCCTGAGCACGCGCGTGTAGCCTCCCGGCCGTGCAGCGTACCGATCCTTGAGAGTGCCAAACAGTTTGGGCATAAGAAGATGGGGGGTCTTCAAGAGTTAGCCTATGTCGTCTAACAGTCAGAAGAGAATGTTTTATACCATACTCACATATAAGATGGCTTGTGCTTTTCGGCGGGTTTCTTCATTGTCACGCTTGGCTAATGTAATGAGCTTCTCCGCAAGGCGTTGGGCCTCTTTTGCCTTGTGCCATGTTGTGTGTACCGATTCGTTTTTGACTAGCGAAGTCACCAAATTTCGGAGGAGTGCCTGTCGGTGTGCTGATGAGCGACTTAAATGGCGATACTTCATCAACCCACCAGCCATTTTTTAAAAAGCGACACAAAAACCTCCGCGAGGCTTAATTTTCTGGATGCACTCAAAATGGTTCTTTGCCAATGGAATGGGCGGACAAGAAAATTCAAAAAAGAATAGTATGATCTTATAGCTGCAGTTGTTTCTCTAAAGCAGTTTGTTTTCTTATTTAATGTTGTCGTGACTTTGTGTGTGTATCATACTGGCAAAGATGCACCGAATGCTCGACTTTTTTTAAGTTTGTTGTCACCAAAAACGTTGTCACGTGCTCAAGAAGCCAGTCTCAGCGGCATTTCTTATTACCAAAATACGGGTAACTCTCGGCTCGCGACGCCACAATCCCAGACTCGCCATTGTCATACTTTAATGCACTAATCACCAAAACAAAGGAAGTGGGAGCTCCAGCAATAAGAAGAGGAAAAGAAGAAAACCGCCAATCCGTTGTTGAAGATCACGTTCACGGCAGAAGACTCGGCGTTTCGGGACAAATACTGAGGAGATATGGGCTTGACAACGGGGTTTGTACGTTTATTCACTTTTAGCTCCTGAAAGCTCTGCTCATTTGGTGTTTCTTCTCCATTTACTGACTGCTGTGTGTAGACTGGAGGCGTTACTCTTACGCTCTCTGTAGCATACTTAACCCTTCTATCTCACCAGCGCAATCGTCGAGAACAATGCGATTCGATCCGGGCCAATGCTGATGTGTTGCGGACTCTCACCACATCTGATCCGACCGCAATTGCACGGCTTCTCGACTGCAATGGACTACCGTCACCAACTTCTCGTTCTACTACGTCATTACCGGTAGTCCCGATTTACGAGCGGAGCAGATTGGGGATCCAACACGAGAGTCGACCAAACTTTGTTGGCGAACTGAAGGATCGGTGGAATGCCGAGCTAAGGAACTCGGTGCGCCGACTACAGCAGACAGATTGGGACGCATGGCGCGAGGCTACAGAGGTTTCGATATCACATATCTTGTCAAGGGTGTTTAGCGACGGGCGTGTGACTGCACCGACTGGTGCAGTCCAAGGGGCAGCTTCACCGACAACTGAATTGTCCGTCAAAAACACTTCAGCCGAAAGCTCCAGACCTCCAATCACAGTTCAGCGGATCGTCAGTCATCAACTTGCAGAAGAAAATGGCACTACCACCACCCAAGGTTCAGAGAATAATGGAGAAATCAAGCATGCACTTGAAAAGAGGTACCACGGCGACGAAGGTGATACTATGAAGAAAAGCGTAAAGGAGTTGCTAGAGGAGCGGTATAAGGTAAAAGCCTAGAGGTTTGGTTCTTAGGATAACTGATTTGGTGCTCATGTAATTTAATGTACGATGTAGAAAGTCCTTCTTAACACAAGAAAGCAATAATGTGTTTCCACTGAACTTTTATTAATACAATCTCATGCTGAACGCACATACTCTGTAAGCCAATCTGTAATACGGAGTATTAGGACGTATTATTACTCGTAATCCGTTTTACTCCGTGCGCGGTGCTTCAACTTGAGCTGGTCTTACTAACCCCCACTTATTGAGTGGCCAATCACGGCGGTTTTTTTGACCAATGACAAACCTGGGAAAGGCATAAAGCGGATTACGCTCCCGATGAAATTCTATTCGCAAACTCCGGTACGTTTAAGCATCAACATAAATCAACATCGTGCAGACAAGTGGGCGACCTGTCCACAGAAAACAATTTTCGTTTGCACCCTGTGAGAGCCGGATAGCTACTCTGCTCTCCCTTATTTTTGTGCCATTATTTTAAAGTTGAGAAAGAGATCTCGACTTGCAGCGACCTGTCTGGCAACGTCTCGATCGTCCACCCTCCCCTTTCCCTTCCGAAAAGACATTCGAACTCTTACTCTTTTTTTTTGTTCAAACGAAACACTTATGTCGATACCATTGGGGAATAAGGCCAAGGCTATGGCTCTTTTACGAGGTTTGGGATATTCCAGCTGTTATATATTCAAATGCAATTGCACTTTTTACGATGTACTGCAAATACTAACAAAACCCCTCGCGTACATAGCCAAGCCAGCAAATCTTCACACTGCGTCCTTCGTGCGAAGATTTGGCTTCCCAGCATCTCCTCGAATGTCTTCCGTCATCTTTCCCGCCCCATTATCTATCTCTCCTTATCGCAAACATGATTCTACCTTGGACCAAAAACGCCTTGTCAGTTCCCACTCAACTGGTCTCGTACCTCGCCAACGAAAAGAAGTTCCTCTGGCCAGTCAAGAGGGAACGAAAGGCGTCGTTCAATATGCTCTGTGCGTAATACCGTTTGGATAATGGAGACGTTGAAGGAAAATCAGTGGGCCTTGTTTGGCTAATACTAAATTTGCAGCACGACTCTCGATATCATCGCCAATTGGGGCCGCCAGTCGTCCCTTTGGCCTATGACTTTTGGTCTTGCATGCTGTGCCGTGGAGATGATGCATCTATCAACACCGCGCTACGATCAGGATCGACTTGGCATCATTTTTCGAGCTTCTCCGCGCCAGTCAGACGTCATGATTGTGGCAGGAACGCTGACCAACAAAATGGCACCGGCCTTGCGCCAGGTGTACGACCAGATGCCAGAACCACGTTGGGTTATAAGCATGGGCTCATGTGCCAACGGCGGCGGATATTACCACTACAGCTATTCGGTCGTTCGGGGTTGTGACCGCATCGTCCCCGTGGATGTTTATGTTCCGGGATGCCCCCCAACAAGCGAGGCGCTGATGTATGGCATATTTCAGCTGCAGCGCAAGATGAGGAAGACTAAGATTACTCGGATGTGGTACCGAAAGTAGTCATGTTATGCAGTTATACGGACGTCTCATTGAGGCATCTGGCTTGGATAGTTTGATTGGCTGGTATAGAAGGGAAGCAGTTTTTTGGGCATGGTGACACGTAGGATGCGGCGTGTGGTGATGCCGAAATGCAATGTGATTTTACAAGGCCAACTATGTTTTTTTTTGATAGGTGAACTATGAATAAAGTTCAAGAAAACAGGAGGCAATCTCCTTTTGCTCAGCTATGCTCAAAGGGATAAAGACCAAGCGAAACAAAGCGAAACGAAAAAAAAAAAAAAAAAAAAAAAAAAAAAAAAAAAAAAGCATTTAGGTTGGGAAAAATAATACCGGGAGAGTTATTAAAAGTGAAAAAAAAAAACAAGGCCCCGGACCCCCCCCCCCGGC